>VWZV01007553.1:45000-407371 GCA_013397155.1 Irena cyanogastra | reverse complement strand
CTCCCCCCCCCCCCCAGTCCTTGGCAAAGTGAGTCATTGTTATTTTGTCAGCTGAATCGTGGTCACAGAAAATAATCTAAGCTTAGAAGAGCGGCTTTCTCCGAAATGTGTGTTATTGAATGAAAAGAACACAGGTGTTTCTTAATTATTTGTGCAGAAGGAAAAAGTGATGCTGAGCGGATGAGCTGTAATGATTAACACACTGAGGAGGAGAGGCTGCAGTGAGTGAGATTCTCCTTTCTTCCCTCTGTGCCATCCTTTCTGCTTCCCCCTGAGTGCCACGGGCAGTGTGGGGAGGCAGAGGGGACTGCCCCCCAGAAAGGGACCTGTTTGGCTGTCAAATGTCAAATAAAGCATCCCCATGGCTGGGATGGGGTAAGGAATTTAGTGAACCCTCCCTCTGTGCATATTTGTGATAGAGGGAGTAGCAGTTCCTGCTGTGAGCCTTTTCAGAGAGGCTCTGTACATCCCTGCCTGCAGGCTCCAAACCTCTTGGTCATGGTTTGCCACCACCAGGAAGATGAAAGGTGGGGCTTTTGGGCTCAGCAGTCATGGAGCCAATGTGCCACCCCCTTACATCACTCCTAACTTCAGCTCTGTGCTCCCATTGCAGAATGTTAGGTATTTTAAACTGCAATAAACATGCATTATCCTGGTATAGGTGCAGGTTTGTGGAGGCTGGCAGCATGAATATGAAGTTGTGTTTCTGAAGGAGGACCCGAGCCCACTCTCTTGCAGGTCCATGGGGGTTGTGTCAGCTGGATTGGGTATTTGAGAGCTTGGTGACATGTTTCTGTCTTTGCCATATGTTTCTGTAGTGCTCAGGTGTAGAAGAACCATTTTGATGGCTGGTGGTTCCCTCAGAGAGCATTGCCCTCCATCCTGTGTGCTCCTCAGAAATACCAGGAAAGAATTATGGAGAATAAAATACTAAACCAAAAGGACACAGGGCAGTGGAGCTGGCAGGGTGCAGTGATCAGAGTGGGAGGTTAGCCAAGAAGCTCAGCTGAAGCCACCTCCTCCTGAGAAATGTGATGAACACAGATTTTTAATGATTTCAGGTCACTGGTTACCCACAGTTTACACCAGCTCAGTAACCCTCTCCCTCACTGCGCCCACGGGGACGTCAGGGTGGGAAGGCTCGTGCTGGAGGTGCCCTGTCCCCTGTTCCAACCAGAAATGTGTTTTGACAGTGCCAGATCAGATGGTCCTGAGGCAGGATCAGGCATCCCATTACACGAATGCTGCTCCAGTCATTTAGGGGGATTACTCAGCTGAAATTTCTCTGGTTACTCATCAGGGTGAAGTAGAGACAAATTCTCAAATTTGTACTGTGTTGTGTGAAACTGAAATGATGTTTCTCAAAACCTTGCCACTGAACAGAATGAGCTTTTTGGTTTTTCCTTTGTAATGCCTTTTTTGGGTTTTTTGTTTGTTTTTTTTTTTTGGTTGGGTTTTTTTTGGGTTTTTTTTTTTTGGTTTTTTTTGGCAAGCTCTGGCACTTCTGACTGTTACAGGGAAGCATTCCTACAAGCGCCAGTCCCAGTCCCAGAGAAAGAGCCTATATTGATTCCCACATGTACTAAATGATACATCAGTGCAAAGCTTCCTATGGAGGAACTCCTCCAAGGTGGAAAACCCCAAGAACATCCTGTATTTAAATAGCAGTTCCCTATTCTGCATGGTGATAATAGAATATATATATAAATTTTGCCCCCCTCTCCTGAACCCCATTTCAATGAGTCTTGCTGTTGATATTGAAGCACCAGCCTGTTTCTGGGACTCACCTCCCGAATCTGGTGCAGAGTGTGCTGTGTCTCAGTGGCCCTGTTGATCTGATACCTCGTGCAGTCGGGGAAGTTTTCTTTTTTTCTGTTTCCTGGTTTTGGTGCTTTTTGTAACCCTATCAAAGCAACCATGAGCCTTGTTCTCTCCTCTCCCTGGCCATCTGCTTGAAGCATCTGGTAATCAGGTGCAAGCCCCCACATCCAGAGCATTCATGCTTAAATTTGCAGCTACCTTGCCACCCACATTGGCTTTTGTTATACTGCCAAGATGTACCTCTTTGTGCACTCCATACGAGAGAGGCTTAAATTCCACCATCAGCCTACTGAAATTGTGATGGGCCAGGGTGACATTATCACCTTTGAACATAGATATGTATCAGCCTTCTCCCATTTTTCTCTGCTAGAGTCTCCAGCTAATCTCTGCTCCAATTGCTCATCATACCCAAGCCATGTGCGTGCTGCAGAGGTACAGCTCCGAGTTGCAAATAATTTCTCAAAGAAATATCTCAGTCTAAAACATGATGATGCTTAATGTGCACTTGTCATTTCTGGGATTCTTCTTATATCCCTTTTTCCATCTGAGTAATCTCTGTGTATGTGTCTCCATATAAGAGACAAATAGAGTCATTGTTCTGCTCCATATTTTAATTCCATATCTGTATTTTAGGGACATTGCTGCCTTCCCAACAGACTGACTAAGTATTACAAACTGCCAAATTTAGGCTTTTGGAAGTGGCTGCTACTGAAATTGCCCATTGAATTTAAGAGCAGACAAATAATTTCGTCAAAAACACAAAAGCCAGTGACCTTGAGCACTATCCCCCGTCCCTTACAAAAAGATCCCTAAAGAAGAAAAGCCTCACTGCTGCTGATTTGTATTTCTGCATCCCCAGATTAGAAAAGAGAAAAAACATCTTGACTTCTGATTTTCTACCGCATCAAAATTTTCATGTGTGCTCGATCTGTTAGAGTAGAAAAATCAAACTGAAGCACCTGGTTGTGGAAGGACATGGAGACGTAAAGTATTTGCTCTCTCCTGTGTTTGGATGGAAAGAGTGCCCATCTGTTTGAGTAGGACTGTTTTAATAACACAGTAAATAAGAGTTGCAGACAGGGTGAGGTGGTCCCTGGGCTTGCAGCTGCCCCACCTGGGGCTGGGCTTGGAGAGCCTCTATTCCCACGGCAGCATCCCGCAGACCAGGGATGCTCCCAGGCACCTCCAGCAGACCCGGGGAGCCTCCCAGGAGAGATTGGCAGCTTAGCTTTTCCTGCCCTCTGAAAATCACCTGTGCCAGGTGTGAGACATGCCTTGGGATGTCCTCAGTGGGGTCTGCCCAGCCCAAACACGGACTTGCTCCCCACCACAGGCACACCAGCAGCAGGGGCTGTTTCTAAAATTTGGTGGTGCACGTTTTAGCAAGTACCACATGGCATTGGTTTGCTGGTCCTGAGGCACTGGCTGTGTCAGCTAATGAGAAATGTAGCCAGGAGAATGGTGGCAAAGAAGTACAATTCCAGAATGATTATATAAATCAGTCTTAGAGATATTTTCCTGTAGCTGAGACCAGATTCGTATGTAGAAGGGAGATGGTAAAACACCAACTAAAAGCAGCAACTCTTTCAATACCTACTGCAGTTAATGCCATTCTTGTGTTCCTCGTATGCACATCAAGATTTTTTTTCTTCCCAGACTGCTTATTCACTGTTGGCATCTTCAATTACACCTTTTTTTTAATGTGATATAAAAAAAAAACCCCATAGAATTAGCTATAATGCCACTTTTTTTTTTTTTTTTGAGTTTAAAATTAAGAAGCAGCCTTCATTGAAATAATTGTTTAGGAAGTTATCAAGTATTTTATTTGTGGGGATTGTTTTTCAGCATTTGAAAACAGTGTTAAAAGGTGCAGAACTAACTTGCAGCATATTTGTTTAAAACATGCACTATTTCACCAACTCCTTAGAATTATTTCAAAGCTAATAAAACTGCGGTTGTTGTTTTTTGAACGGGTTTGGTCTAGGTTTTTTCAGGCTTTTCTCATTATGTGACTATTCCCTGACCCTCAAAATATGAACTTCAAGCAGATATTTTTGCACATGAGCAGGACACATTGCATCCATGTGTGATTCCTCAAGTTTGCCACAGTGTTGTCACGTGCTCTACAGTCTGTGAGCACCTGCCCTTACAGATCACCCAGATATTGCTGTGTGGGATTTTCAGAGACCATAAGAAAAGACAGTAAATGCATTAAATATGGCTTCACAGAATTTTTCCACAGAAAGCACTGGAAAGCCTTTATAGGTTATTGCAAAAGTCAGAAATAAATCCAGAGGGAATTTTCCACAAATGGGTAAAAAAAGAAGAGTGTTTAGAAGAGGCCTTATTGGCTTGAGTCATGAAGCTGGCTCTCTCTGAGTGTTGTGCTGTAGGTTTAGTGGGAAAAGTTTGACAGCAATTTAATTTTCATTGACAAATACTGTCATAATATTGAGGGAAACTGTATCAACAGTAGTGGTCGATGCTCAACCAGTCATATGGACTGGACGAGCTTACCATATGCTTAACTACAAACTTCTCTTGGAAAGCTCCTTTAGAACACTTGACAAGCTTAAGATACTAGTCAGTAATGAGCTTGAACAGAACATGTGAAGTTTTACATTTCAGAACAGAAAATGGATTAGTGTTGATGTGTTTCCTGTACAGAAGAGATCTGTATGCTGGTATCTGTGCAGCTACAATGCCTGCGTGTATTTCCATAGCCTGAGGTTCACCCAGTCAAAGGAAATTTAAAAGTGAAAATGAAAAAAAAAAAAAAAAGAAGAAAACTAAACATGATTTATTTCTTCTGCATGGCATTAAGGTGAGAATATTTTCATTTATGTTACACATAGAGTGTTTGAATTTGCAGTTTCTGGTAGTAATGGGAATGCCAAAAACCACAAACCGAGGCAACCCCCCATATTAGCATGATAATTATTACAGCAGGTGATAGGTCCAGGCTTTCATTAATGTGCAGTATTACTACCTTCTCCTTGCAATGAACCTTTTAGTCTGATCACTGCCTTTAGCATTTTTTACTGTGATTTCTGTCTATAATTTCACACAGTCTCTGAGTATCTGAGATGGTGTCTACCTCCCTGATGACAGGATCAAATAAGGTATCCAAAGATGCAAATGCTTTGTCTTGCATCTCAATGTGTTTTGGTTTTGTTTTGTTGCTTTTGGGTGGGTTTTCTGGGGGGGCAGATTCTCCCAAAATTAAGGAGTCTTGGTTTAAATGTGTCCTGTTTTCCCCCTCATCCCCTTGGCACGTGGATTTTGGCTCCTGTGCATTTCGTCTTTTTTTTTTGTAATGCTTTTTTTCATACTCATAGACACATGTATGTCTATGTATAGAAATATGCTTGTATGTATTTCATGTATTTTTGACTCTGGCCAAACACTGTGCCAGGTTAGAGACTCAGTTAGATAATTCAAACAGAAGTCTGACCTGATTCTGTCTTAATTTGCTATGTTTTGTTATCATTGAGCCATTTGTAATTTAGTTACATGTAGAGTAGTTCAGTGATGAGCCAGTTTTAACAATATGGAAGGCATAATGTATGCTTACATGAAAAGCATATACAGCCTTTCATTGCACTTTGTACTTGGGAATCATTCTCTTTCTTTTCAGTTTTGCTGTGCTTTCCTCCCTGAAAAGTAGCTCTCCTCATTAGAAAGAATTAAAAAAATAGCTTTAAAAGTATGAACAGAAAATAGCAGTTTCTGTGCACAGTTCAGCTGTGGCATATTTTCTTAGGGTGAAAATTTTGGAAACGGCTTTAATTTCCATTGTTTGCTGTTTCAAAGATATTCTTGTAGAGCAAAGGTAGAATTAAGCCTGGATTGTATCCCTTTGCCCCTTTGTAAATCACACATGACTCCTGAACTGGCACTTTTACAGAATAGCTGGGGAATCAAGTTCAGTTTTTTTGTTGGCACATTGGTCAAACCTCCTGCCATCAAGAATAGCATCTACCCTTTATTTTCCAAGCAAAGGGAATGGATGATCCCCTCAATTCTCTCATCAGTGTTTTCACCCCACTATTTCACTATTAAATTTTATTTCTTGTCTGGAACTGGGATTTAGACTGCTTGGCCTCAGATTAGCTGGGTCTGGATGGTACCATCTGCTGAATGCACAACAGCTATTAAGATTCTTAGATTTTTAGCATGTTTTTTAATGTAGTCATCTGACAAAGAAAAGAAAGCAAAAACGGTGTCCAGCATTATTTATTTTATCAGCCTGGCAAATGAAGTATATTGGCATGAGTGCATTCCTTGTAGTAAGTGCCTGAGAGTACAAGTGTCAAGATGGCTTTGAGATCCTGTTTTATTAACATACACACAAACCCACCTGCCACGGGCTGGAAATGCTAAAAAATCATAACTTGGTGTGAGATGGCCAAACAGGAGCTGCTGTAATGGTGTGTTGGCCATGGTCTTCTGGCATGGCACATCATTGTCTGGTTTATCTTGGAAATACTCATTATCTCTCAGTACTGCATCCCCTACCACTATTTTAACAGTAAAGAGGCAAAACCTCTTTAAAGAAATGAGAATGCTGCAGGTACCTGTGGGTACCCAGCCCTGCTGCTGTCCATCAGTCCCTGCTCTCAGCACCCATCCTGCCTGAGCCAAACCTCAGCCCCCACACTGCAGCCTGGCCTTACTGACACCTCCCATTTCATTCAACACTACCCTAATCAACAATGTGGCACACAAGACAAATTCCCACTATTTTCCTTTGTCCGCCTCTAATGCTGAAGCAATTTTTCCAAAGAAACCTGCAGGACCTTGCTCTACAATGCTGCCAACCTGGTGTGTCACCACCAGGTTTTTATTCATCCTGCATGAAGAGAAGCATTTATCAGCTGGTTTTGAAGCCTCATTTTGCATTTAAAAGTGCAATAATTGGACCAAAGACAATACTGTTATATGCTTTAAAAAAACCCCAAAAACCAAACCAGCAAGTGAAGATGTTCTTACACGGGGGGCTAAGTGACTGTGGGAATTTGCTTTTAGATGGAAGGAGTCCAAACACTATCGTCATGATCTGGGCTGTTTTGGGTGCTTTTCAAGCATTTATTTGCATTGATATGATCAAACACCCGGTTCAGAATGGCTGCTTTAAACTCAACAAAACGAGCACAGGGATTCACCCAGGGCGAATCCCAAATTGTGTCTGGAGCTTTGTGGCTCGTTTTTAACAAGACCTTTTCTGTGTTCACATTTTAAATGATGACACCATACCGGGGGTTGTCGTTCAACAGATTGTTGGTTCTTTTAACAATTTGTTCAATGGAGGAGGAGGAGGAGGGAGTCGAGGCAGCTATATTTGTAACTACTGTTGTTCAGTAGAATAATTGATTTTTCCAGTTTGGCAACCAATCCCCATTTTCTGCTGCTTTACTATTCCCCCCCTTCCCCTTCATGTCTTCAACAAAAAGACACTTTTTCCTTCCAATTCTTAATAGCAATTTGTAGTCTCAGCTTTCTTGATTGAGGAAAGAGAGTCCAAGAAGGAACGATTGATTTTCTTGGTGCTGGTCCAGGTGGGGACGAGCAGCTTCCTCTAAAGTGCCCTGCTGTGTGAGCCCCCCTGACTTTCTGCACTGTTAACACAGGACTTCTTGGACTCTATAGCCTTGGCAGTTGTTATTCAAGATTTTGAGGAGGTATTGCCCCCTCAGGGAAGATCTTTATGCTGTCTGTTGGTCACAGCAGATGCTGTGCCCATGCCTTGCTCTTTGAGCTGTGAGGCTCCATGCTTTGGTGATACCTGGATTTATCCAGGGGCAGTGAGCAGTAGCAGTCTGCCAGTCAGCTGGGAGATGTCCTCTGGGTGCAGGAGAGTAATAATGGTTCTACTATTTTTTTAAAAAAAGCTTTTTGCTAAATTCGAGCGTTCTTAGTTTTTAAATATTTTTGTTATTATTATTTTTATCCCTGTTTCCCTGTTATTCCTGAGGTAGCCATGCCTTCTGGACTTGCACTGCACAGTGCCAAAGCCCCTTCTTTGGAACCACAATAAAAAGGCTGTTCAGCCCCTCACTGGAGGCACCCAGAAGTATCTTATGGGGTGAATGTAGCCAGCTTCTGCTGAACTTACTCCTTATCATCCTGTTAGCTTCTGGTGTTCAGTCTTAACATCTCAAGGACTGTTGAGTGCCTTTTTTAAATTATTAATTTAATAATTATCCCAGCTGGAGGCAGCACTCCATATAATACGCTGGCTAGGATATATATTTTTTAAGCTTTTTTTGGAGATGGAAGGTGTTTCTCCTGATTCTTGACTTTCAGAATCCTGCAGCATCTGGGTGCTGGCCTGGGGTGTGTGGGAGGTTTGTGCCTCTGCTGTAAGAAACTTGTGCATCTATTTGCTGCCAAAATTTTAAAGCCCTTTTAATGTAAACACATACAAATGTCTCCAAAAAAGGCCTTAAAACTCCAGTGCAGAACTGTATTTGCATGTTAAACTTAAGAACATATTTAATATATTACCAGTAATTGATTTAATGCCTAAGTAAGACTAACTATGCATAAATTAGTAAAATACTTGCAAGAGAAGTGCAATAATTGCCTTTGAGTGAATGAAGTAGTTAAGGCTTTTATTTACTAGCTTTGTTAAGCATAAATGTCTAACATTTAGACTTCAGCAATTTCTTCAGCACCAGCCCTTGAACGGTATTCAAAAATATGACTGAATTTTGCAAGTTACTGTAATTTGAGGCTTTTTCCAAAGCTTCTAAAGTCAGACAAAGAAATTAAAAAAAAAAAAAAAGTCCTTTCTTTTCCTCTCTTTTTGATTATTGCAAATTGGGTATAATAATCTTGGTTAGTTTGAGTATTAGAAAGGTGAACATGCATCATTAACAATAGGATTTTATGAACACTTTTGTAATATTATGCAATATTTAAATTTATGTTGCCTTTTTTTTTCAATTTTACATGTAGTAATTAATTTTGTCTTACTGACAGATGATTCTCAATGACTGATTTTCAAGAAAAAATCCAGACAGGTATTTTAACCCTTTGTTTTCATTCTAGACACCTCACATTCATGGGTCTGGTTGTAATTAAGGGGCTCTGCGCTTGGCTGGGTTGTGAATTAAAGTTTAGTGCTGTTTGTGTGAGTTTCCATAGCTGTAACTTCATGCTGTCCTTTCCTGGGTGGGTGGTGGGAGTGTGGACAGAGATGTTTGCTTTGCTCTGAGCAAAATATCCTCACGCCACGCCTTGCCCAAACCACCGCCTGCTGTTTTTTGGGTAACCCATACAGAAGTGTGCTGGCAGGCAGTGGGATCCCCATCTTTCCTCTCCACCCTGCAAGAGACTCTGAATCCACCTCGTGCCCCAGCATGAAGTGGAACACTGGTGATGTTTAGGTACAGAATGGGAAAGAAATAATGTGTGTTTCCTGTTAGGAGTAGGTGTGACTTGCCAAGAAGCAAGGGAGGGAAGGGCAGATGTGGGGCACAGCACCTGTAATACAGAGCCCTTGGCCTGCTGCTTGAGCGTGGTGAACTGACTTCTGTCTCCTCCTTCGCCCTCCCTTTCCTTGCTATTGATCCTCCTCTTAGTCTTGTGATCTGTGTATTTCCAGTATTTATCACACTGTGCTTGCAGAGGGTGACAGTGTCACATCTCTTGGGACTTCCACTACAAATCACTGTTCTTAAGGCTGTACCCTGAAGGTGTAGCCCTGAAAACACTCAAGAATAAACATGCATTATTAGACAGGCAATAAGGGCTGTCCTATGAGTTACAGACAGCTGTAGATAGCAGTCTGTCACTTGCACTGTGGCTGTACTGTTGCATGTAAATCCCATTTGTTTCCGTGGTAGTTGGAGCAACAGAATTTCTGGCCTCCCATTTCTAGTAACTTCATGCTGGGTTTTTAAGGCAGAAACATCATCAAGAGCGTTTCCTTGTGACCATTTTTTGGGATATATTTTTTGCTCCCCACCAAAGTAGCTAAGGTGAGCTGGGCAGACTTCAGAGGCTGCTGGGCAGTGGGGCTTCTCGGCAGCTCAGCTGTGGGGTAGTTCTTTGTGCATCCTCTGGCACCTCTCAGTTACCTGCTTTCACATGTTATGTGCATGAAAATTTGCAGATTTGAGCCGGCTTATATTTTTTTCCTGGCCCATGATACAAATTAACAGTCTTTATTTTATAATATTTCATTTGAATAGCAGCTCTCATCGTTTTAAAGTACTGAAGGATGAAAAGTCAGGAGCATAATTGCACTGTTTGGCTTTTGTTCTGAGTGAGTCATGGTGTAATATTTTTCCACAGGTTGCTAATGCTGCCCTGGGTTGTGCGTGACATTGACTATCATCTTTGTGTAAAGAAATTCCACTTAAATTCCATTAGTGCCTGCTTTTCCTTAGCTTCAGCTAGTGCCTGGTTGTTATTAGATGGGGCTCTAACTTGAGGCTACTTCAGCAGTGGTGTTATCCCTACCTGGGCTTCTAAGAAATACTGACCTGGTTTGGATTCTAACTAATTGGGATAATTTTGTCACTTGGCTTTTTTGGATGCTCTGTATAGGCCTAGTGATAAAGGTAGCCAGAATTAGGGTATTGTACAGAATATATTTCCTCGTTGTCCTGTTGAACAGTACGGGAGTGATTTTGCACAGTTTGTCAGTTTGGAAATTTCAGAAATATCTCTGCTTCTTTTTATGCTGACATTAGGTTCTAGGCTTAAGATTTTGAGTTTAATTTCTCATTTTTCACCCTGCTTCCGCCCCTTCCGCCTCCACTAAGAAAAGCGGCGAGTGTTGCCTGCCTTTTGTTCGTACCACTATGTCACTTGACATTTTTTCTGTATTGAATCATATCCTATCACTTTCCCTGCTCACTAAAAGGCAGGCTGGATTTTTTTATTTATATATTGTCCCTTCATTCAAATTGTCTGCGCCTTCTCCTCCATTTCCTAGTCTGAATAAATTTCATCCCGTTTCTGTTGAAATAGAAGCTGAATGAAGTGAGGCTCTGTAGTGATCTTTGGGGCAGGCCAGTTCTCCCCTTGCACACTCTCCTCTTGCTGTTAGCATGCAGAGCACTGTTCCCTCACATGCTGTCCAGGTCCTGATGCATTATTTAGCTCAGCCTCTCGTCAGAACTTACGGCATCGTAGCCTGTTAGGGGATCATGTGGCACTACCTTTCAGAGAGCCCACGTAAATCATGGTCATGGATTCCTTTGATTCTTTTTGAGTTTGGTTTTTTTCTTATTTTTCCCATGGGGTGTTATTTTTTTTCACAATATTCTATTAGTTTTGTTACGTATGATCTCCCTTTTGTGAATCCATGCTGAATATCTTTAATTAAATCATAACTTTCCCTATTTTGTCCCTGATTAGTGTTTCCAATATCTTTCTCACTGCTGAAATCAGGCTGACTGGTGTTTAATTTCCTTGATCTTCCCTAGAGTTGCTGTTATATATAGGTGTCACATTAGTCCTCCCGTCCACAGCTACCTCCCCTGCTTCCAAAGATGTTCCACAGATATTTGCTAAAGTATCCCCTTGCTTCTGCCTCTTCCTTCCAGATTCTGGCTGTCATCCCACCTAAGTATTCTTTCAGACTTTAGCTGCTTGAAGAAGTGCATTTTTACAGCTTCAACTTTTCTCTTTATTAATCTTCCTTGTCCTTGGCAGCTGCTGCACGTGTTGGTGTTTGAGGCGCCTCGGCCGCGGGTGTCCCGCGGGGTGCCCGCGATGCTTGGTCGGTGTGTGTGCAGTGCAGGGTGGCCTCGTGCCATCCTCTCCATGTGCATCCCAGCCCCTGATAAACCCAGCAATGCTGCCTGACCTGCTGAGGCCATTGTGCTGTGTCCAGACCGTCCTTCCTCTTCAGTCTGAGCTCTTCAGCTTTGCTGTTTTGGATTTCCCAAGACAGACATCGCTTCTCTGACCCTTCATGTATTTTTGTCAGGCCGCATGTGTATTTTCTGCTGATATGAACTCATCTTTGAATACTTGCCATTTCCGTATGGAGTTGTTTCCTCCGCTCCTTTATTCCATTCAGGGTCTGCTCCTCCTCTCATTGAAGTCAGCTGGGAGTTTTGCCATTGCCTTCCTCGAGAGCAGCAGTGAGCCTGAGATTCACTGACACTTCCAGCATGCTCTCAAAATTAACCCTGCTGAAATCGAACATTGATATTGAGCTTTATATTTTAGTTGTAAATCCAACTCTAACTCCTTGAATGCTGCTTCTGTTTGAAGAATGGCTACTATGAAGTAGTCCATTAATTTTAATGTTACTTTCCATGGTTAGATTTGGGTCATAACATTTCCACTGTCATGACTGCAAAAACAACATCAATAGAAAACTCAGGTTTTCTGGATATTTCACCAGATGCACCAAAATCTGTTTGTCCTTCTTCCCTGTCATTAGGAAGCTTGTAGTCATACAAAACTTGCTCAAATAGTGTTTAAATCTTTGGGGAGAGGAAAATAAATAATCTATGAAAACAAGGTTAAGCACAGGATTTGGGGTTAGGAGGGGCTGGTTTTTAAGAGTACTATGAGCACTTTTGCTTTTCCCTTGGCACTAATGCTGAGAGTCACATGCCTCTGTCCCCACAAACCATGGTGGAAAGGAGCCCACAGGACCCGTGATTTCAACCAGAAAACTGCTGCTCTGTCCTTAGCTCACCCCACTGTGAGGAAGGCTGGTACCACATATGGTATGTAAGCTCACACTCACTTCTCTGAGACCATGGAAACCCGAGCATGATGGAATACATCAGGGATGGAGTGGCAGCCTTGATTGCGAATATTTTTTTGCTAAAGTCAGACACTGAATGTTACTGTAATGACATTTTATGTCTCTCCTTCTATATTCTAGCAGAGAGAGCCACAGGTGTTCCACTGGAATTACTCACACATTTATAGAATTGGACATTCTGTCATTAAATGGACTTAAAACTAAAAAGCCTTTGTCTGCAAAAGGTGGCCAATAGAAAGGGACTTTGGATTATCTGATATCCCATAACTTAATCATATGGCTCTTAAGAGTAGGGCATAAGCAGCTGTGTCTCGCTAATATGCATGCAATATGTGTAAAGTGATATGCTTTAATTCTAAACTTGTTTTTAGCAGGAAGAAAAAAGCGTTTAGATGAGGAACATTAAGATTCAGCATTAACCATTTTTTTCCTTGGGGCAAAATTATTCATCACCTGATATTTATTAAGGCAACATTTTTATTTTATTGCTCTGTACTGTAAAGAGTCTTTCCAAACATTCTCAAAGTTGTGCAGGGAAGTTTTATAGGCAGACTTGCAGGCTGCATTTAAAGTGGTTTTCAAAATTTGAGAAAGATAGATAGATATTTTTTCTTTTCCTAAATAGCAATGTTGTCAAATCTCATACTGGAAGTAACAGAGATAAGCAGTCATCTAATTTATTATTTAATTTTAATTTTTTTAAATCCATCCTCCCACATTATATAAACTTGATTTCTGTATTGTAGCCTTAATTGTTAGTTTGTGTTGGTTTAATCTCTCTTATTTAAGTATGTTTGCTTTAATAATATTTAAAAAAACTAAGACAAAGAAACTGTAGATTAGAGACTTTATTTTCAGGGTAAAATGATACGGATAAGTGAGCGTCAACTGACCAGAAATTATTTGCTTCTGTCTGTTAGACACGTAATGGAGTCATTTAACTAGTCAAATTAGGAGCTGTAGAAATGCACCATGCTTCATTACTGAGTTCGAATGGGCACCATTTTACATTTACGTCAAAAATTATCTCATAGCAAATTAATGTTTTCATTGTGTGGGGAAGCGGGAGCTGTGCAGTATCAGCACCACCTAGAGGATGCGGCACAGATGGCTTGGAGATGCTGGCCACAGAAAAAACGGAGACCAGCAGATTATCTCCAAAAAGCAAAGTACTTCAAACAGGCTGCTGCCTTCCCCAGATTAGCCCTGAAAGTTTTGCTGCCTCATTCTCTCAAGCTACCCCCGTCCCCATCAGCTCACCCACAGTTGTGTTTACGGCACAGATTGGGTCAAGTCTTCTGTAAAATCCTTCAATGTTGATACTACAGGCTGTATATTTTTAATGCAAAGAGATGCTGTTAGAAGTCAGAATATCACTTAACAAATTCAGAGAATCTGAGCAAACAGTAAGAACTTACAGGTGAGGTTACAGAGGCTCACTCATCTTTGAAATTTCCTGAAAAGTCAAAAAGTAAGAAGGACATTATTTAACAAATTGCATACTACTTTGACAAATGGAAACAGCTAGTGCCTTTAAGTGTAGAAAAAGAAACAATGAGGCAAAGGTGAGGGCAGAGTTTGAGCCTGAAAAAGTTGTGGCAGTGAATAACCATCATGCAGGAACTGAACGAGGTAACATAGAGAATTAGTAGCACTAATAAGAATTGGTCAGTGATAACTGTAAGTTGTTCAAAGCACAGAATGGTTTCGGGTGGCTTTCCCAAAGGGCTAGTTGTCTCATAGGAGGTAATATCAAACCCAAAAATAAACTGCAACTTCTCTGTGGAGGAGGTGTTCCCCAGGTGGGACCATGGCCCACCCTGGCAGCTCTTCCAGCAGGGCCAGGGCATAGCAGGCACTGCTGGCATCCAACAGCCAGATGAGTCGCAAGGCAGGAAGTTTTCATGCCTAAGTGTTTTCTAATGAAAGACTGCAGAGGCTAAGTGCCTCTGGCAGCATGGTTTAGTGTTTCAATACAATTCCTGGAATTCTGGAAGGGAAAAAAACAGTTAGAAGTGGTCAGTGAGGCCTGACTGTGTCCTGCTCCTCCAGCAGGTCCTGCAGGCAGGGTCCTGAGCTCTGGCTCAGCAGGGGCTGTTCTCTGTCTCAGTGCTCCCACCTGGAGCCCACCAGCCATGGCTCGGAAACCACAGCAGGGCAGGGAGCTGGAACACACCCTCATCACCCAGCCCAGGCTTCTCTCGACCTGAGCCAAAAAGTGTTCCCAGTAATTCCTTCAAGGAAAGGGTCTTCTTGCACATGGAGACACACAGCACGCTGAGCAGAAATTTGCAGGGTTTGAGCCTCAGCTATGATTTGCATTAAAGATATGTTGTAAATTGACCAGAATATCTAAACATGTTTTCCACTCTTATTAAATGTTGTGCATGCATAACTGTATAATTCTCGATATTAATATTCTTAGAAGACGTTTCCAGAACAAAACAAAAACATACACAAAGTACTTTGACACAAAGAACAGGAGCTAGAGACAAAGATGAGCTGAAAGGGCGAAATAGACCAGAATTCATTTAGTATTACATTTATCTCTGGAGCAAATGATCACTCATTAATTAAAATGTTGCTGCCCATTGGAGTTTGAAGACAAAAATTCTTCATAATTGTGTAAAGTGTATAATTTTTTTGTTATTTTTCATATTTCAATGAGTCGCTCTTCAGGATTCTATGAAAAATCAAATAATTGCCTATGATATTATTTCATGGCTAAGTATAGTGTCTTAAACATGTACTGAGCTGTAAGTTCAAGAATCTGTCAGTGACTTTAGGGCCATGGTTATGATAATGCCAAATCAGTGGGTGGTAGTCCATGCATGTGAGCAAATTCTTTTGTTCTAGAAAAAGCTTTGCTTCTTATTTTTTTTAATGGCTTAAGCTCATTGTAGAAAAGGATTTCTTTGAAACAACACAGAAAAAAGTTAAGAGTCTTGTTTACAAGTACCCAGGTATTTCTTTCCTCTTTTTTTGACTGTAGTGGCACTTTACCTGTTATTGTGAATCTTGTCTGCTGAGATAGTTCAGCCTTCATGTTATGTTTACCAAGGCCAGACTAGAGGATCAAATAATTTATAACCATTCCTGTTGGGTTTTATGTAATAACTTTGGAACTCATATAAAGTAATGATCCACAAACTCTTTTAATGTTCATTATAAAATATGAAATATTTCTCAGAACCATTGCAATTATGTGACCAGACATAACTGTTTCACACATGAGTAAATACAGGGAGGTTTAACATAACTTTATTATCTTCCTGTCTTTTCTTCTCATTGATGTGATAATACTGTTTTAATATTTTTCTAAAGAAAAGTTAAGTAATTTCAGAATCTCTATTGAGGCCTAGTTTATTGGTTTTTGTAATAGAGTACTCAAGAATAATTGTATTTATGATTAGACTGATAGAAGTAAATGTTGTTGTGCTGAATAGGGGTAAAATACCCTGAAAGCTTTATATTATTATACAAATATATAGGCATACATCAGTAAAAAGAAATTAATAATATCTGTCTGTCTGTCTATGCATTTATTTTATGCTCATCATAGTATCAGTGCACCTCCTCTGGAGACTTTCAGGGGTTTAGCAGTTATTAAAATGTCAGTAGATATAGGATGGCAAAACTCATTAAGGCTACATTAAAAAAAAAAAACATGTCTTGCCTGATACTCAGAGCTAACCTTTAATTTCCCCCTCCTCTTCTGATTTTCTTGAATTTAGACTAGACATAAAGTGGGTCCTGCCACAACCTAAACTCTCTGCTGAAGCTGATCAGTGCTTGTTAAACCTGGCTTGGGACTTTGTGGACTTTTCCACGTTTCCTGCCCTGTTCAGGGCAAGAGGAGCCTCTGAACTTTGTAGTTGGCATCTCTAAAAGCTTTCACATGTCTTTCTCCAGGTGGTTACTTCACAGGAGTGATGGACTCAAGGCCAACTCCGAGGCCCTGCCTGTGTCTCTGAGTTACAGCATTTGTTGCTAACACAAGGTGGAATAAGCCCCCCTAGAATAACAGCACTGAGGGAAGTCCCAAGCACACAGAAGGATGGGCACCTTCCCTTCCTTGAGGAGCAGTGTGCAGCAGCAGGAGGAGGGTGAACATGTGCATTCAAACTAGAAAATACAACGTTTTTTGTTTACCAACACTAGCTGATAACATAAAGTAACAGAATTTTGGTCTCCAGCTGAATGGTGCTATACAAATATCATCAGAAAAACAATTCTTTGGCCAAAAGAGCACAGCCTAATGAAGAACTCACTTAAAAATGTAAACTATTTTCCCCTGATTCTCCCCTTGTCTGCCTGATGTCTTTGCTGACACTTGGGGGTAGGCGCTGTGGGTTTGTCACTGCTCTGTGCCACGCTGAGGGACAGGAGCTGTGGCAGGAACAGCCCCAGGGCTGACAGGAGCCTGCATGGTGACCAGGGGACAGGACACAAAGGGGATCTGCAGCAGGGCTTGGGCTGGCTTGGCAGAGCTGAGACTCACTGACAGACCTTGGGGACTTTATTTTCCTATTTTGCCTCTCTCTTACCCCAAAAAATGGTGTGATGTGGTGCCATGGAGGGGCTTCCCAACAACTCCACGGGCTTCCAGGGCACTCCAAGGTTAAATCTCTCCAGTCCCACTGTCCTGCTTGCTTCCTACTACAGGTTTTGTGCAGGACAGGGGTCATTTTCATGCATTAAGTGAATTTAGAAATGTTATTTTCAGGAGTCAGGGGTATCCTGCAAGACACTAAGTATGGAAGCAATGAATGCATCATACCCTGTCATTCTGAGAGAGAGGAATTAGTTCAGAGTCCCTCTGTTGCGTGGAATACTTGTAGGACATTCTGTTCTCACTACTTTTAAATTAAAATGTCTTTATTTGTCATTATGAAATGCTGGCATGCATTGAAAAATGAGTCCAGTTGTATTTAGCAGTAGCAATATGTGATGTAACTAATGATACGGTGAGGGGTATAAAGTGTGCAGAAGATGCACTAGAGCTGGAAGGGTACTGGCTCTCCATTTTCATATTTGAGTTTAGCTTTGTAAGATTCTAAATATTAAATAGTTTTGTGGTGGACAATTTTCTTATACAAATTTTTAAGTTTTGAAATTCAAGGGTTGTATCTATTTTTAGTAATTTAGGCATTTTTAGTCCATCTAAATTAGTAAACTTGATAATTTTTTAAGGTTTGGGTTTGGCCAGGCAGAGTTACAGAAGTTAATTTATTTGACACTGGAAACTAAATTTTCACTTGTCTTTGGAAAGTATGAAAAAAATCAAAACCAGATTGTGAAAGATTTTACTTTGCATGTAGTAGAATACAGCTCTGCATAGGATAAAGCTCTACATTTAAGGAGTCAGGAGGAAGATCTGAAGACAAAGATTTAGACAAACACCCAGAGTTTGCTCCAGGGTCCAAAGCACTGGGGAGATCCAGAACAAAAAGGCTACTTTTGAACTTGTGCTATGTGCTGGATGTTCACCCTCAGTTTCATTTAACTGTTTTCTACAGAGAAGCACATGATTTAGTTAACCAGGGATAGAATTTTTCACTCTGTGCACTTGACCCAAGGATGCAGTATCCAAAATCATAAAAAAACCTGTTGATGCATTTCAACATGTTCAGGTCATGCATTACAGAATTCCTAACCTGAGCTGATGCTGCAGGTACGAGTAGCAGTTTTACATGTTGAATGTGTTTACATCTGTTCTTCACAAACAAATTAAATCTGTGTTTTCAGACAAGTTTCACTTTACTTTGGAACTGCTAAACGCTGAAAATTCAGGGCATATATTAATTAGTTCAACAAACAGATAATTTTTTGGAACCTGGAACAAGTCAATTGTATTTTAAACTTGTCTCTAATGCTAAATGGATTTATCATGAGCACATTACATGTGCATCTTTAGCATATGATCAGAGATGTCTTAGTTTATTATAGCATTTTCCTTGTGATATTATGAGCTAGAAAACCTATCTTCAGTCCTGTCAGCATAAAAACTGCTCAGCAGGAGGTGAAGCACATGAAGCAGTTTCCAGGCCTCTTAACATACACAATTCATGCAGCTGAAAAGGTTTTGATGGCTGTCTTTTTTTTTTTTTTTTTTTTAACATTGGATGCCTAATGGTCGACTTTTTGTTGCTGTCTTGAGATACTGAAATTTTTTTTCTGGAGGAAGAATCCTTCATTATTTCCCACCCCCATAAAAAGTTAAACCAGTCTTTTCTGTTTCATTAGGTATTGGGCAAGAGATTACATCAATTACATCAGAGGTGAGAGGGCTCTATGCAGTTAAGAGCAGGGTATGATGAGATCACATAGGCTGAGATTTTAGCTAACATTACCTATGCTCCTGCCCCCGAAATCAGTGATGCCCAGGTAGCTGGCACCAGTTATACCCAGATACCTCCTTCTCTGCCATGGTGGATTGGAGTTAAGAAGTTAAGAAGTTAAGAGCACGTGGCCTCAAGGCAGCCTTCCCACCTGCTGATGGCCGGGTTGACAGAGCAGGTGCAGGGCCTGTGACTCCTGGAAGGGAGCAGTGTAGCATAGGAAGTCTTATTTGCTTTCTCTCTTTTATTTTCCCTCTCTCCCCTTTGACTTAGACAGGAGGAAGGAAAAGGAGGGATTTCCTCACCTTTGCAAAAAGTCAGTGTTCACTGCCTTCCTGGGTGAGCTCCCAACCTCCCCCATTCTCCTGCTTTGTCTTTCTCTCCAGCCCAAACACTCCTCTCACAAAAGGGTGCTGCCATTTCCAGGCATTTGCTTAAGGGTTTGTCTCCACCTCAACCTTTCCTTGTGCTGCCAGCAAAGGGAGAATCCCTTTCAAGGGACAGCAGGAGCTAATTGTCCCCTCGACCCCTGCTCCCTGTTCCCCACCTCTACTAATAGGACTCAGCTGTCACTTCCCTGAATCTGAATGCAAGAGCCAGCAGCTGATCCTGGGATGATTTATCAGGAGAGCCCCACATTTCTGTATGGCTTTTCAAGTATGCCACCATATTTCAGGATCACTGAAAAGGGCAAGTAGGTCCAATGACCTACTTAGGTGAGACCAGTGACTATGAATAACATCAGTGTGGTGATGAACGTGCCACGACCTGTAAAATGCAGGGAGTTTGTCTCTCTGCTTTTTTTGTGCCTTTTTTTTTTTTAAATTGGTGCTGATTTTGTGAAACGTTCTGTAAACTTCCATAAAGTCTGGAAAATATTGGAGGGTATTTAAGTAAAATTAGTCACAAAAGTATGTGACCTGCTTCAGAAATGAGGTAGATAATGTTAGTGTTGTGATGTCCCCCAGGACTTAGCTTATAATGTTATCTTTGGTCATACTCAAAAGAAAGCTAATTTATGGCCTTTCAAATCAGGACTAATTATATAAAATGGTCTTATTTTATATGATAAATTCCTTTGTAAAGAATTTTAATGATGTGTCTTTCTGAATAATTCTCTCCGTAGTGTAGGATGTGAATATGGAACATTTAAAAAAAAAAAAACACAGAATTTTTTTTAGTAAATTTGAAGCCTTGAACATAAATATAGAATATTGGCTTCCTTTATTGAAGTCTATTGTTCACAGCAGTCCTTCGTCTGTTGGCATTATCTCACGTATGAGATCTGAAAGCTGCTGTCTTTAGGCCTCAGTGTCCCCCATGACGGATGTACACGGAATTGTTGTCAACATCACGGAGCGTACCCCGGCACGCCGAGGCTGCCCCGCCCTCCACGCTGTCTCTCGGGATTCAAAGGATGTCATTCCCACCGAGTGGCAGAGCAGTGCTACATCTGCACTCCCTGCCTGTGACACCTGGCTGTCGTGTGCCTTTGTCACCGGACAGCGAGGCCTGTCACCTGTAAGGAGGCCCGACACCGAGCGCGCGCCGCCCCGACACGCGATGAAGGGCAGTGTGTAAAGAGGGTTTGTTTTACACCTGCTGTCCGTGCTGTGTTTCGAAAGCTCCTGATAAAAAATAATATCCTTGTAAGGCCACGTTCTGCTCTCAGCCATACTGATGAAAATCCACAGGAACTTCACAGGCCTAGGAGGATCTCACCCTGCCTCGCTTGGGCTGCAGGAGGGTGGAAGGGTAGAACGAAGTATTTAGCAATGAATTTCAGCCTAGAAGTGTGAATTTAAAGTCAAGGAGCAGAGTTTATGAGATTTTAGTGCTCTGGGGCCCAGGTACATCTTGTCCCAAATCAGGCGCCGCTGCTGTTAGGCAGAGGAGAGCAAGGGAGAATCCAGTGGAGGTGCTTGAAGCTGGCACTGATCTAATTGTAAGCCCACTTTCTTGGGAAAGATAACTCCTACAAGTTTTTGAGCATATTGAGGGTTGGGTGTAGCAGGTACTTACACTACGAAAAGAAAAGTGTGAGTTTTTCTTTTTCAGTCTTGTGACTCACTCAAGTTATCTCCCCTGAAAGATATCCCTTTCTGGACCTTTGTAATTACAGGACAGTCACCAAAATAAAATTTTATTGTTCAGTGAGAATGTGAAATTATTTTCCTCATCCTTATCCCTGCATGCTGTAATCTGAAGCACCAATCAAAAATATTGGAAATACAGCCTCAGCAACGTAGTGCCTTTATTATTCACCATGCATAGAATTGCCATTGAGTTCTGAAGTTAATCCAGAGTTCTACCCTCAGAGATAGGAGGCTTTGTGTCTGTGTTTTGTGGTAGCTAACCTAACGTTTGGAGGTGAATGCAGGAAAGGGTTGAAAGGTTTCACATCTAGCAGTGAAGGCTAGATATCACCCAGGCTTATTTAGCTCATCAGTCAGCAGGCAATGGGCCTCTTGTATGTATCTGCAAATAATGTGTGTTTGCACAGCCTGTGACACAACAACGTTCTCCTCCTTACCGAGAACAGCGATGCTGTTGCGGAATGAATTTTAAATAATGTTAATACTAGCAAAGAGTTAACAGCGTTGTGCGCAGGCAGCTCTGAAGGCCTGATTCTATCTGATTTATCATTTAGTCAACTTTAAAATGCCCCAGAGGTCCCAAAGATCCCCTTGGATGTTGCTGTAGGGGTGGGACTTTTATGAATGTGTTTTTACTTTGATAAGAAATAGTACTTTGTTGAAACATGCAAGCAGAATTTTTTGCCCCTTTTTTTTTTTTTTTTTTTTTCCCCAAGGGCCATCTTTTCTTTTAACTGTTGTTAAGTTCAGAGTTTATCAGCATGGTTAGTATTGGTTAACCTTTATTGCTACAAATGTTTCATGTTCCCTCTCCATAACTGCCATCTGGAGACAGTTTGAATATTTTAGCAAGGTATTTATCAGGCTGAAATCTGCACTGAAATTGGCTGAATTGGTAGATATGGATTTCCAGGCTAACTTTTGATAGTCCTGTGGTGAAAAAAACATGTATATTGATTCTCACTGGGGACTATATTGTTAAAATACATAAATGTAAAAATTGACTTAGGAAATAAAAAATAAATGATAGCTATAAATCAGAGAGCTGATAAACAAATAAATATCTATCACTATTATATCTCGGTATTTCCCAAAGATATCTGAAGAGCACTTAATTGTAACTGAGTAATCAATTAGTCAATTAACCTTCTTCTCATTGAATATATATTTGATATAACTTTTTGAAGCTTGGGCTCTAAAAGGTTTATATTGATTGCAGGATTCAAGGCCATATGTTTCAGTTATTGGATTTGTGTAGTCAAAATTGACATCCTAAGTTCACTAGAATATGTAAATATTTGACTGTAATGAGTTCCAAGACTGTTGGAGGGATGCAGTTAGTTTTCATTACTTTTTAAAACTACAATCTTTTGTGATTATGAAGTTCACCTTAGCAGAACATGTGTAAATCAAATACATTTCTTATTCAGAAGTTACGAGCTTATTTTATGCTCTGGCTATGAGCTTTAACAAATTCACTTTTCACACTGCTTTGGATGGAGTTGACTGGGAAACATTTCAGTGTTTTGTTGGAAAATGACACAACCTGTGGGAATTCAAATGGAAGTGTTTCATGAGAGCAGTTTTTGATTTTATTGTAGCACTGTGGACACCTGGTGCTGTGCCAGTGGAAGGCTGTCCTTAGCAGGGTCAGGGTGTGACCTTTATGGAGAATCCAGACATGCTCACACTGAATTTCTAAATCAAACCATTCCTTCCCAGCCATCCTTAGAGTCTGCTAGGTGTCATCCTCTAGCTGAGCTTCTGGAGGCTGTTTCTGTAGGTGTCTGCAATGGGCACACGAGGATGTGTCATGCAAATGGGACTCTCCCTTTCATGGACATGTGTTTAAAATGCAGCTGTTGCTTGTACACTCAGCACCAATGAGTTGTAGCTTAAACTGAAGCCTCTGATTTCAACAGTTGCCCAGCTCTAGCAGTTTAGCACAGTAGTAAGCAGCAGCAAAAGTCTACTTTCACTGATTACAAGGTCAGAATAGGATAGTGGAATGTGGGGAATTTAACCCCTCCGTTCCCATGAGGGGCACCTGATCTGGATCCCAGGATACAAACCAGGGTAGAAATGGTTTATTATTTTCTTTTAAATGCGACCTTTCCTCCCAGAGCTGAGCTATGAGGCTTTTGGGTTAACTTCCATTAAGGTCCAAAACTGGCTGCCTTGCACAAGCAAGCTGAGCTCCTGTCTGCAGTGCTGGGTTTCATTCACCATCAGCCCCCAAATCAAAGGCAAGAGGAAAACACCAGCAGAGTTATTGATAGCTGGGAAATAGTAGTTTATTTGTTCCTTTATTTCAATATGTGAGATATTGTGCATTTATTAAGTAATACCTATTAAAATTCTGATTGTATCAGGTAGGAAGAAATAGCTATGCTAAGAAAATTCATATATTAAATGATCTTAGATGGTCATCAGAATCACAAGGTGCAAGGACCTGTCTGTTAAGGACAGAATTTACTGTGTCTCTTCACTTTGGCTGTTTTTGTGCAGACAGTTTGATGGGTGAGCTTATGAGAGATGTATTGCTATGTATTGATGATTTACAAAGATGCAAAACCCCTGCAGCAGTGTGGAACCTTGCTAAATTCCTTCTAGTGGTGTCTGGCTACATCAAAAGAAAAGTGCTATAAGGGGTTAATAATAATCCTACTGTCTTCAAAATTTGTTTGATATAGCAGTACACAAAAATATTCGTTTCTGGCAACTCTCCTGACAACCTTTTGATATTTAGTTTTTTTGTGTGTGCGCTTCAGTGTGTAATAGATTAACTTGGCTCTGCGGAAAAGGTCTTTATAGAATCCTTAACTGTTGCACTCATTATTGAATAAACAGTGCTTCCTTCATGGGAAAAAAACCTCAAAAACCTGCAGATTTTTCCCCTCTTTAAAATACATTCATAATCTAGATATTAGCAAACATTAATTTTTTTTTTTTTGCTTTGTGAAAAATATCATAAACCGTCTCGGTTTGACCTTGTTAATGCAGGACCACTTTAGTAATCTGTGCCTAATGATTTTTTACATTAAACCACAGCTTGTGTTGGACCCTTGTGTGTCACAGTAATTTAAGAACAGTCATTTTGCACATTCCGATCCCATTATGTTACATTGTTACTGAATAAAGACTGGTATTATGTTGCTCCTATAAAGGGCAGAAGTGGCCTGAATTTTATCTGCTGAACGAATCAATCTGGATTATGTCAGCTGAAAAGAATTGTGAACTGCAGTCTCCAGCAGATGGGGAGATTTTAAAAATGTATCTGTTTGGTTGTGAATACATTAGCTAAGATAATACCTTGTGGTGACTGAAAAGTAGTTTTTCTCTCTTTTTTTTCAATGAAGACTGTACCAATTATCATTTCAACATAAAGTATTAGGAGATCAATTGGGAACTGAATGCCATTTCCTAATGTTAATACAGTGTTTTATTTAAGCTGCCTTGACAGGCTGTCTAGGCTGTGGGAAAAAGACTGAGCAAATAATGAGTAAAGGGTTTAGAAAAAAGACAGAGGGTGGAGCTTGGCAAACGATGTGAGCTATTCATCAACAACTCAACAAGGATGATGGAAATAATAAGTACTCCTTAAAGAAAAGGGGAAAGGATTTTTTTTAAAGAAACAGTTTCCTTTAAAAAAAATATTTAACTCTAACTTTGTATTACTTTCTGATTAGCTGATTTTAAACTTCCTGAAATCAGCAAAAGCTTTCCTTTGAAATGGATAGTCCATGTTCAAACAGCGCATTCTTTAGCAATCAGTTAAAAAAAAGAAACAGTGTCTAATTTCCTGTTCATTCGTGCAAATTTCTTACCATGTGACATTGTCATTTAATATCTAAAGTACATTAATGCATTTCTATAATGCCAAAACCCTCAGACAAATCCCCTGTGTGAAATAATTTGTGTGAACTTTGAACTAACCATGAATAAAATCAAGATCTTATTATGTCCTTTATTTATATGGCACAAAAAAGCTTTGAAACTTAATACTAGCACCAACACGATATGCACATTCACAGTGATGCTTTAAAAAAGGAAGAAAAAACCCATTCAACTTTCCTACATTTTTGTGGGCTTTGCCCACTATTCAGACACCATTACGTTACTTCTGAAAATATTTGTCTTAGAAATCAATAGGCTATTCTAATATTATTGTGTTCTGAGTTGCTAAAATTTCCATTCAGGAGATATAATTCCACCATCTGTAAAGTTCTGGATTTTATAATACTTATAAGCTGTTTTAATCTATTTTTACTGCCATGTTCTGTCCTGAAATGTCAGACAGTGCAGACTGGGTCTCGAAATTAACATGACAGTTAAGAAACTTGGCAAGGTTTTACAGCAGATTGTGACATTAACAAAGTACAAAGGAGAATGGGGAAATTAACGTTAATGTATGCTTGCAGACACTATAAAAATCTATATGTCCACGATCGGGGAACTAAAAATAGGGATGTTTTTTATGTTGATGCCATTAAATACAGAGCTTTACTGTGAAAAGAAATTTCCATATGAAAAGCAACTTACTAAAAAGTAACGCTGTAATCCCTCCTCTGGACTGAACAACAGGTTTATGTATCCTAGGTCAAGTAGGCATATGGCTGGGTTTTGGTTTTCGATTTTGTTTTAGGCTTTTTTTTGAGTCTATGGTGAAGCTGATTTGAAAGCACTGTTTTTAAACAGCTGCAAAAGATACAGTACGATAGATGTCCTGATAAATGGGAGCGGTTATCAAAATTCACAGATTTCTCAGCAAATCATGTGAAGTCTGTCCTCTTTCACAGACAGGAGATGAAATAAGTGTTTGTGGTGAACTCTTCTTCAAGCCTTGCACCCCCTGAGCCCGCCCATTGCCCTTCCTTGGTGTCACCATAGTGTCACCCCAGTGTCCAGACTCCCAGCCCATCATGACTGGCCTGGCTCAGCCAGGACAAGACTTCTCTGAATACATTTTTCTTTAATCAGCTGGAAATCCAGGACATGGTGCAAAAGACCTGTCATAATACCGAGGGGAAAACAGTGGCTTTGGCACTGGGGATGGGAGCTCTAACTGTTGGGTAAATCAGTGAAAGCTACAGGGATAACACAACCTTCTGAGTAAATATGGGCTTGGCTTGTCTTTAGTTTTTTGTCTGAGTTGTTAAGGTGTAAGTTACTCAAAGCCCTACTCAGCCCCGAGGGCCAGGGCCCGAGGCTTTGCAGGCTCCTGCAGCTTGGCACTCACAGCACCTAATCCTGATGGCAGAGACAGAGCCAGCTCTGTTCATCACCACTGATATCGTGCCATTGCTTTGTTGGACCCCGACCATGGAATATGAAGATGCAGCTCCTGTCTGCTGCCTGGGGAGGGTGGCTGTGGGGGTGAACTGCCCCTGGCTGAGGGTACCTGTGCCAAACGCAGAGCTGGGCTGAATCTCCTTTTTTTTTCCTTGACGAGTGGCAGAAGCTGACCTCTGGCTCTACAGGTGCAGATTTGGAGCACGCTCTGGCTTCGTGTTGATGTTACCCACGGGTTCAGCACGCTGGAGCAAGCCCCATGTCTGTTCCCTCACGCCCCTCTGTGGGACACGCTGGGTGACAGCCTTTCAGCAGAGTGATGCTCAGCAGAGCGCGAGCTGCCACCGGTGAGCGGCAAAGCGCGGCGAAGTTCGCTATTCGAGGCACGGCCATTTTTCACACCGCGTCACGCTCCCGAGGCTTTGGGATATTTAAAGCCCAAAGAAAACAGTGCCTGCATTCCCTTACATAGCCCGTCTGCCTCGGGCACGGATTGGAGGCAGCGGGTGCAGGTGCCAGGGGCAGGGACAAGGCGGCGTTCCCTGGTGTGCTGCGAGCAGCCTGATGCAATGCAAACATTAATCTCCCGGCTACAAAGGAACAGCATGGATCCATCTGTTACTTTCTTTGCTCTTAATCAAGTTGGGGAGGGAGCAAAAGTTCATGTAGCAAATGTGGGCATGTACTCGACTGGGACCTGAGCAGTGAAGCCGAGATCAAATTTAGAGGCAACAGGATTTTTACAGGTCTGTGGATCCAGGGTTCCCCATCATTATGGATCTCTTCTTTCACCAAATTTGGAAGTGCGAATTGAATTTGGGGATGTGGTATTGGCCCACTCAGCTTTCTAACCGACAATGCTGAGTGCAGACTGCTGTCCCTATTATGACTGTGCTAACAATTGACTTTTTGGTTTGGCTGTCTTGCAGAAAAAAAAGGAAAGAAAAAAATCAATCCCAACCAAAAAGTACTTATTTTTCTAGTTTGCTTAATAGTATGAAGCATAGAGAGTGCTGTGCTTTGTGTGAAATGAGGCAATTTTAGGGAGGGGGGGAAATAAGGAAAAAAGAGAAGCACAAAAGCTGTGCAGGGCCAGACTGTCAGAAGAGCAGAAAAGGAGATGACAGCCCTTTTATCTGCTGGTTGAGCAGTTAGAAAACTTATCCAGGATGTAGGAGGCCTGGTCTGGTCTTGCTGCTCTGCTGAGAAGAGAGTAACCCACATTTTGGCTATGTATTCCTGACAGTCCACTGAAAGAAGAATCCCTCTGTGCTGCCTTTGCTCACCCTACCACTCATCCCTAAGGGATGCAGCATTCGATTCCCTTCTTCTTTGAAGCAGCCTATTCTTAAAAAAATCTCCCTGCAAAAAATTGCTTTCTGGAACGAATTATTGCTACCCTGGGCAAGAGGGGTCCCAGTTATAGCTATGACCATGGGGGGGGCCTCCTGTTAGTGAGGTCACCTTTCATTAAACTTAATTTTGCCTGTTTCTGATAACCAGAGTTTTGGAAAGAAGATGAGGCAAAAGAGATTAATTTTTTTTTTTGTTTAAACAGAAGTATTTCTAGATTGTTTGTATTCAGAAGCCATTTTCTTGAGCTCTTAGGATGTCTGTGTGCTGTATTTAGATAGGTTGTCCTGCAATCACATTATCTCAAGAGACATAAGTACATGTTTATGTGCCAGTTTGGGTGGCCAGTTGTGGGTGGGAGCAGCTTGGTGACACTTTCACTGTGTCCTAGGGGACCTGTTTGACTGGCTCCCCTCTCTGCTGTCAGTACAGTGCCCCCCTGCCCAGCCCTATGCCATTCCAGCTTTACCAAAGAGCATTGAGTTTGTGGATGAGCTCTGGCAGGGTTGGTGGCATGGGGACACAGAGCATGTCCTTGCCCAAGGTGTGCTCTTGGTAGCCAGGAAGGTCAAACAGCCTCTGCCTGCAGGCACGTGTGTGCCAGACAATATCTGGAGCACAAATCCTATGAGGAGCAGCCGAGGGAGCTGGGGGTGCTTGGCCTGGAGAGGAGGAGCTCAGGAGGGATCTTATCACTCTCTAAAACAACCTGAAAGGAGATTGTAGCCTGATGGGGTTGGCCTCTTTTCCCAACAACTAGTGATTGGACAATAGGGCATGGTCCAGGGGAGGTCTAGGTTAGGCATTAGGAGGCCTTTCTTCACAGAAAGGGTATGCCTTGGAAAGGGCTGCCCAGGGAGGTGGTGCAATCACTGTCCCTGCAGGTGTTTGAGGACTGGATGTGGCACTCATTGCCATGGTCTGGTTGACAGGGTGGTGTTCAGTCATAGGATGGACTCGATGATCTTGGAAGTCTTTTCTAAATTCACTGAAACTGATTCTGTGGTCTACAGATGGAGGCTCCCAAATGCCACAGGTACAACACACCTCAGAGCTGTTCTCTGTTGGCACTCATGTCCCACCAGTTTCTCTACTACTGTGGAAAGCAACTCAGTTGGACTGGTTGAAAAATTAGGAGCTACTTCTGTGAGGTGTTTCCCCAAAATTTAAACTGATTTCCATATCAATGACTAGCTTTTCCTCCTGCTGTTTGTTCAGATTCCTTACTGAGGGACATGTCCTGTTTTGTGACACTCTGTATGTTCAGGACTTATGTACACAACCATCCAGCTATCTGAGCATCTTTGCTTCAGCTCTGACTTTTTAAATCCACCTTTGAAGATGCACGTCACTTGTGACCCTTTGTGGAGCTGCACCCTTATTCAGAGCAGGGCTGTAGCAGGTAAGAGAAGAATGACATAAAATCATTTGGCTGTGATGGTCATCTAGGCATCAGTGGTAGTTATTATCTATTAATTCAGCTTCCAGCCTTTCAGTTCCATGAGTCACCCACAGTCAGCATCCTGCTCCTAAATGTGGACCTGTAGCATTTGGCAGTGCAATGATCTGCCTAAGGGCCACTCTTTTACTGGATATTTAGGCCTGTGTCATGGCTTACAAGCTTCACATCTCCTCTTCTCAAGGGCTTGCAAATAAAACATTGAGTGAGGGTATCTTCAGCTTTAACACTGGAACAGTTAGCCCAAGAAATATATAAATACTGTAAGTTCTTTTTCTGTAATGAAATGAAACAGAAAAATGTGATTGTATTTCATACTGGTGGGTAAAACTGATTGAAGGCTATCTGAGGTCTCTGTCTACTAGAGGAAATCTTGTGAATATATCTCTGGGTTTCACACAGGTCCCTGAAATTCGGAGTGGGAAGAAGACAATTGGTTGAGAAGTTTCCTTCCCCTTTGTTAGCTGAGGCACCAGGGATTGAAAACTTCTCGCCTGGCATATTCATGTGCTTCCCTGCCCTGTGGTTGTGGAGACTTTGTGAGTCTGTGGGAATGTTTCATCCTTTGTCTTTCCAAACAAATAAATTACATTCATGAGATGGCAGTTTTATAAGTTTTCTTTCTTGTGTAACTTGAATGTTTTGATTCCTTCTTTTCATTACAAGGCAGAGGTCTCAGAATGCTAATGTGCCCTTAACTCATATGATGCACGTAAAGTAATGTCACGTGCACTCTGTGGTCAGGATAGATGTGGAAAAAAGGGCACATAATATTCTAGCTGCAAAATATCAGAGGTTTTCATAGAAAACTGCACTTACTCTCAGACTTTTGTATGGCTTCTCTGATTTCAGACGTACTGAGCTGCTTAGGCTGGTAGCTTCCCCTTTGAAAGACACACATTCTTTGCAGCCACTCATCCATTTTTTCTTATTTACCAATATTTCTGTGTCTGAAGGAAGAATTACGTATCTATGTTTTGTAAGGCTTGCTTGTCTGGCATATATGCTTTTGGAGTGACATCCCACAAGCATCTGAAGAAACTCGGCTGTAGATTGTAATGTGAAGACTTTTTTGATTAAGTTTTTGTAAAAGAAACATGATCACTTGTCAATCAAGAGCTAATTTCTGTAGCATGTCTTGCAACATTTCCACTCTTTGGCATTTCACACCTCTCTGCTTCATTTGAAGCAGTTCCTAGAACATTCAAGAGAGGATCCTTTCCATGATATTGGGGTTCAAACCTGCCAAACATTCAGTATAAAGCTGCTTATCTGTATTTAATGCTTTGACATCTGATCACTTTCAAATTCCCCATGTTGATGAGTTTCATTGGAAGTAGGTGTTGTAAGGTGTTTTACAGATCCATAGTTCTGCCTCCCTCACTTTCTCGGTGAAACTTTGCTGATTTTACTCAAAATGAAAGTGGTGTGACAGGAATTAGTTTGAGTTGAACCACAGGTAAGTCCTGTCCCTGTGTTCCTGGTGAAGTTTTTTTTCTTTTGCTGCAAAGCCTTCCTTTTGACTTCTTATGGAGGCAAACGATGCACATGTGAAAAATTAAATATTATAGGGCCACCTGTTCTTCAGCCGTGCTTTTTTATATCTTTCTTTGCCCCAAAAAGCCCTTCTGTAGCCTTTGTGGTAGCTGTAGAAGCATATGCTGCTCTCAGATGGTGCCAGTGGGCTGAGCTGCTGCTCAGGGAAGTCCTGGGGTCAGGACTGGGGCAGGTGCTGAGGCACCAGGACTCCTGCAGCACGTGGACTGAGTGGTCACTTTGTGGCTGTGCTAGCAGCTAACAGGCACAGCAAGGCTCTCCCTGGTTGTAAGCTGGTGTGAAACCATCTCCCAGAGTTCTATTTCCTCTTCCTGAGAAATTTCCTAATTGGGTACTTCAGAAAGAAAATTGGATAACTGGGGAAAACACGGGGCCTGGCAGTGGTGTAATGCAAATGTTTCCTGATCAGCTACAGGACTCTGATTTCAGAGGTGGGGTAGGTCAGGGAGCCATGAGCTCTCTGCAAGGCTACTGCCTCAGCCTGGGGGCAGCCCAGAAACGAGGGAGGGCTGTGGTGCTCAGAGGTGCTACCACTGGCCTGAATGAATGAAGGAGAGCAGATGAGTGGGCATCCAGGAGCTGAGGGGGTACCAGGAGCAGCCAAGAGAGCTGGCAGAGGGCTCTCCGTGTTCCCCTGGTCCTGCAGGGCAGGTCAAGGGCTTTCCTGCACAGGGCAATGCTTCAGCTGCACCCTTTCCTTTGAGCTGCTGTGGGCTTGGAGTGTGTACAGAGAACGTACATTTATTAGATTTAGGGTTTTACTAGAGCTTGAGGGGTAAAGCAGCAAGTTACTGGGATGGAGGTGGCTGTTCTGGTGGTGTGTGGGAATTAGCCGTGCCAGCTCAGTGAGTGCCCATCGCTGCGGGCTGCAGGGAGCTGGTAAATAGCTGGAAATTTTGAGAGAGCCACAAGAGGGAGCTCACAACCCACGAACAAGGAGGGAGATCGCCTTTTTTTTTTTTTAATTTTTTTTTTTTTATTTTTTTTTTTTTTTTTTTTTTTTCACCTGCGGTCAGTTCAAACCGGCGCCGCTCACCGCCTGGCAGGAGCTCGCTCCCCGCTTTGCACCCCAAAATCTAAGGGCTGGAGGCTTTTTTATTCCAAGGGATTTATGAAGTCTGGGTGAAGAATAATTTTGTCTTGGCAATGTCCACACTTTGCACGTAAATAACCAGCGAAGCACCTCTTGCCCTCCCAGTGTGGCAGCTCCTGGGCAGGTGTGGTGGGACATGTGGTGCTCAGCGTTCCCTCTGTGTGGTCAAGAACATGATCCCTGAATTAAGGTAGTGTTGTGGTGAAGTGCGCCCTCAGTCAACTGGGAAAGTTGCTGATTTTTTTTTCCTAAGACAATCTAGTTTGTTTCTTCAGTGAAAAAGCTTAATTTCAATTTACATTTCACATCTAGAGGTTTTGCTATCACACTGAGACTTCCTACAAGGCATCCAGTAATGTTACTATCATTTGCATTGCTCTAACAAAAAAAATTTCCATCTGTCTTCCCAAGTCCATAAAACTCCAAACAAATAGCAAATACTATGGATGTCTGAACACACAATAGCATGTCATTTTTCTTCCAGCATTAGTGTATGTTGCACACATTAAACTACTTCTCTTCTGAAGGGTTTGAGAGACTGTTAACGTTATTCAAATTAAATTCAATACTGATGTAAGTTAGTGCAGTTGGAATTATACACAAAGTATGATGTCTCATCTTTCTGTCAAGAGCTGAGCTCATCCCTGTCCACCTGCCAGCTCAGCTTCAGGTTGTTTTTGTAAGCCCAGAGCTGCCTCCAACAGGCAGCTCTTTTCCTTGGCACCCCCCTTTCCCCCTGAGCATGCTTTCTGGTGTTCTGCAGTCCCTGCTGCTGCAGCTCACTCATTTATTTTCCCCTCCCTGGTCACCTTGCTTGCCCTCTCACCTTGAAGGTATTCTGCTATATGTTTCTAGAGGAGTCATATGGTGACCAGGAACAAAATCCATCCGTATTAGAATTGCAAACCCACAGATTTTCTTTGATTCCCTTTCCCAGACCTGTTGGGACTCAGCCCTTGGAGCTGGGGGCAGTTCTGTGGCCACCACCCGGGGGGGCAGGAGCCCCTCTGTTTAGGGTGCCCAAAGAGCACCTCGGCAGACAGCTGGGCCTTCTGCAGCACTGCTGGTCTGAAGGGTTTTGTCTGTGCTTCTTGCTCAACTCCTTTTCTTGCTAAAGACATGAGCCAAAGCCGCGTTCTTACAGCACCAGGATTTCCCTCCCCAGTAGGTGTCATTTGTGCATTTGCACAAACTGTGAGGTGGGGAGCAGTGAAACCTGAGCTGCTGCAGCCCGTGTGGGCACTGTCCACACCAAGTGCTGCTCTAGATGGGGATGGCAATGCTATTTTATCGTAGGCAGCAGGAGGAAAAGAGCACCTTGCTCCTGATGTACCTCTGGCTTCCACCAGGTTCTATGGTTAGGACTCAGGTGTATCAGTGCTGTGCAAGATGGTGCTCCAGATTGATGTTATTCTTCACAGAAACTCAGAGCCACAGAGGGCCAGTGCTGCACAGTAACTTTGTCACTGGTATTCCTTCATGGGCCAAGGGAATGGATTCTTGCCACCTTTGCTGTGAAAGTCCTGTACTATTTAAACCATGCCCTGACACCAAAGGGGTGCTACATTCAAAGCTACAAACAGCACTTTTAGAGCTATGAGAACACAGGATCTCATGGTGATTCCCCATTCATTTTTTTCCTCCTAATTAATGCACTCTTGGCAGATCCTTCCAGGTGAGAAGTAATGATCCATTTCTATGCAGCATAAAGTGGGATTTTATACTGGATGTGTATGTTCCTTTAGCTCTGATGTCAGTACCATGTGAGAATTATGTGCATTTGTCCTTGGGTGCAGGGTTGGATGGAGGGCTCTGGGGTTGCTGGGGATCTGCTCCTGCCAGGGGCTCATTCCTGTGGAAAGGGCAGAAGAGCAGAGAGCATCCCAGGCATTGTAGGCATTGCAGCAAACCTGTCAGGATCCCACTTTTGGCCTGTGCCTCTGTCTCTCTCCAAAGGAGAAAGCTCTCCTGAGTTTGCAGCTGGCCATCACAGAGGGTCAGTGTGACCCTGGCACAGCTCTGCTGCCAAAATCCCTGTGAACAGATCACATTCACTTTGTTTCAGCCTGCTGTCCGTTGTGCTTGCACAGAAAACATTCAGTCCAAAGGGTGGTGTATTTTTAGTAAATTATTTGTTTGTGAGACATTTTTGCTTACTTGTTTATTCAATTTGCTGCAGTTATTTTTCTTAGTTGACTCACCACAATGCAACTTTGTACCTTCAACAGGACTAAATACTGGATGTTTTCTGGGGGCGAAGCCACAGTTACATTCCTTTTTTACCGATCATGAACTTCCTTGGTTCTTGGCCTCCTATAAGCATAAGGATGTAAGAAAAAAGCCGACTGGGTGGGTTTAGTTTGATTTATGAAAATGTGCAGAAGCCTGGGCACTTGAACAGATCTTGTCTGTAGAGGCTGGAGCAGCTGTGTCTGGACAAGCTTGGCAATCTCGCTGCATCAGGAGCTCTCCTGGCACATCTGTAGCTCGCTGCTTACACTGACCTGCTCCAAGGAAGGCTTTCCCACTCTTTTGTCTTGATTTCATTCAGTAGAGTTGATTAGAGAATTTTCAACAACCTTGTTTTTTTCATCTGAAATCCCTGTCCGTTCAACAACCTTTTTTCCTCTGCTGATTGTGCTGGAGAAAACCAGGTTGAGTTGCTGAGTATGAAAAAACTGGGGTTGCTGTGGAAAGAATTGTTGAAATCCTATATTTGTTTTTTAGAACAAAAACCTGTTTTTTCAGTTCAAACCAGCAATTTTCCAATCAACTATTTAAAATTATTACTAGGAAACAATATAAATAATTTGAAGACATAACAAATCCTAATTTTTTAAAGTATGTTTTGAGCTTGCTGGTTTCATATACTGCTGGTTTGCAACATTCTTTGTTGAGAGCTTGAATTTCTCTTTCAGGGGAAAATGTAATATGAAAGTTAGCTTCACAGAAAAGACAAAATTTTATAATAAAAATATTAACAAATCACATTGGAATAGAGGCTTGAGGATAGATTAAATATAATGGACATATTAAGAGAACATAGACAATGGCTTTCCTGAGCAATTATGAATCTAAAGTCCTAAACAGTGGTACATTGGAGAAAAGGAGAGAAAGAGAGAAAATTAGTATCTTTTAAAATGTGAACATAATATGCAGACTAATAATACATAGTAATTTTGTTCTTGGGAGAATTCACCACTTATGTATAGCTCCAGCCAGCCAACCTTTCCCTGTCAACTTCTGCAGGGATTTTGGGTTAACACTTTCCCATTTGCTGCTGTGAACCCTGGACAAATACTCATTAGAGCACAGATTATGGTTTCAATTGCTGCAGCGACATAAGGCTGCCCCTTCCAGAAGCCATCAGTGGGAGCAGAGAAAGGTAATTATTGATCACTGGGAGGAATAAGGCTGGCAAAAGGCAGCTGGGGTAGGATGAGTTGTCCAGAAGGAGAGGAGAATAGACGGGCTCAGGCAGCTGAAGTGCAGCCGTGTGGGGAGTGGCTGGGTGTGGTCCCACAACCTTGGTCAGGGAGTGAGGAAACTGTACTTTTCAGGGTCGGCTAGAGATCCAGAGAAGTCCTAGCCAAAATAATGATAACCTGTTCCTGTAACAATAGGGACGTGCTGTTTTCCCCTTCTTTCTGCCTTTTTTTCTCTCCTTCTAAGATAGTTTACTAAAAGGTTGGGCTGGCCAGCCAACTAGGTACAATGTATTGATTAGTTGACCAATCCGGTCCAGTTGGATCGGAATAGAGTATAAAAGTAGAGAACTTTTGTAATAAAGTAGATTCTTCCTGAACATCAGCCTTGGAGTCCGTGCCGTTCTCTCACCGTCATAGCGACAGCTGGGCACAGGGCACCGGGAGCCCCTTTGGGCTCTCAGCAGCTCCAGGGAGCCCTGGAGCCTGCACAGGAAGAGAAATTTGCCTTCCTGCACACACAAGAGGCATTTAGGTAATATCTGGCAATGTGAGCAGGGTTTCCCAGATTTACAAAAAGTCTGAGAGATTGGTTGAGGTGTGAGCGGTTTTAAGCCCACCTGAAATAGAACGAAACCACAAATGAGCAGCGCTTGTGGGAAGCAAACCTGAGCCTCCTGCAATATTCTGATCCACATCCTAGGGCTCCCCTCACATTCCACGCCTATCCAGTGCAAGGCCTCCCAGTCCTGACCTGTTGCACATTAAAAAAAATGTACCCCTCACCACTGAGATTGGTTTTTGTGCCATTCAGAGCTTGTGCAAACGAGATCTGTTTGGCAACAGTGCCAGGCAAGTGTGAGGCTTGTTGAGCCTCCTCTGTGTCCATAACATCAGAACATTCCTATGGCATTTGTTTTCCCATGCTGCTCCCCTGACTTCCTTACTTTAAGTAAGGAACAGAAAGCTCAAATTTATGTATTTATTTATTTCAAGATATCTCTTCTGGGTGCTTTAGGCAGCCTACTTTGGTCTACGTGGTAGGAAATTTTGTACTTCCTTACAAGATTTTTATGGACCCAGTGGGATAAAACCTGCACTTGTAGAGTCCAGATGTTTCTGCAGCTGGACTTTGCTGAGTAACACATGTAAGGGCTGAGAGTTACTTGGGGTCACTGCTCACACAAGGAATCTTCTGCTTTATGTGTGTGTGTGTTGTTTTCATGGTTTCTACCTGGAAAGTTCATTCCTCTGCTAATACTCTTGCTTCATTTGGTGATATTTCAGCTTTTTGATGGAAGGAATAATTGAAGTAACTTCAAATAGAAGGGACTTTCTAGGTCCAGGAGATTCGTGCACAACAGAGACCTTTTTGGTAATTTTTGAAAATGGTGGCATTATTGTAATAGATACAATTTTGTACTTTATGCTCAGCTTGAATATACAAGTATTTTCAATTGGAAAGCCAGAACACAAGGGCTTACATTCACCTGAGGGTTCAGGTGATACCTGCAGGTACTGAGCCAGGGTGAAACCAGGCACACACCTCTGTTTGTCTCAAAATTTGCCCAGATAGGTGAGTTAAAATATTACAAACTGAGATAGGCCCCCCATTCATGGCTTTTTTCTTCAGTTGTCATTCTATGTTAATTGAATGCCTCTGTTAATCTAATCGATTTTAGATTTATGGTGGGTTCTATACCATGTCATATTTTAATCAATACATATTCCAACATTTAGATGGACAGATGAGAAAATCTGCCTCATCTCTGCACTTCTGTTCTATCAGCTGTCAATAATTCCTAATTTGAATCCTTCAAATGATCAGATTTATGGGTTTTAGTACATTGCATTAATCACAGAAATTAACTTTTGTGGAAAATGATGTTAAAGGTCATATGGAGTCTTGAAGGAGCAGTAACTGTGTCTGTCTTGCAAATATGTTTGCAGCTTCTCTAAGATAAAGTGCATTGGAATATTTATCTGCATGAGTCCTGCTGATTGTTCCTTATGTCTAAGGTCAGTACGTGCTGGCAAGGAGATAACGCTTGAAACAAACGATTGCTGAAATCTGCAGATTTAAGAAGTCAGATGTGACACTGGGCTTTTTGTCCTCCTGTAGGGCACAGACAGGTCCAGAATAATTTCTCTTGAATAGGTTTATTCAGCTGAAACTCTAGAAAATTTGTTTTGCTGAAGGTGGTTTGCACCTCGGTGTCGAGCGTGTGTGTGCCCTGCTGGAAGAGTTCACAGCAGAGGCCGTTCAGGGAGGATGGAAAAGGCAGGGGAAAGGGGAAAGGTTTGCCCTGGTGCTCAGGATGCAGCTTAGGAACCTCAACCAACACCCAACTGCACTGCTCCCCTTGGGGAGCTCCTCACCATCTGCCTGAGGCCAGCTGTGGCTGGGGGGTCCCTACACAGGCTGGAGCCAACCCCCCTCAGATGGGGCACAGAATGGCCACTCCTGCCTCCCTACTTGCCCTGGGAGAGTTTGGCATTTTGGTTTTCCTTATTCCCAGGGAATCATAATTTGTGATGTTTGGAAAGAAGAATGAGAAGTTTTTGCACCTCCTTCTGTAAAACTTGTGCTGATTTTGGTGCTGTGGGATGGCAGCAGCAAAGTCTCTGCCACCAGCACTACTCAGGGAGCAGTGTCACCTCCTGATGCCACCAGCCAACAGAGACAGCAGCAGCTCCTGGGAAGGACAGACAGACTCAGGACCCCTGGCACCATGTGGGTGCCCAACATCAGCCTCCCTGTCCTGCCAGGGGCTCACCAAACTAATGGGGTGACGATGGACAACATCAGAGCCCTGCCTGTTCCCAAGGCTGGGTGCCCTAAGAGGGGCATGCAATGGGATTAACTCCCATGGAAATAATAATTGGAAAGCCAGAAACAGCTTGTGAGCTCCCTAAAATTTTCATATAACCCTTTCTTATCTGTCTCCAGTTCAGCTGCTGATTCTAATTGGCTTCACCAAAATAAACCAGAAATAGCTTTGTTGATTTAGTTGGATCTGTGCTAGAGCTAAATGCCCACAATTCTCCCATCTGCAAAAAGCCAGAATGATACTAGAAATGGCTACAGTTTTACAGATATTAATTAATATTTGTGAAGTGCTTTCTAAGCTTGGAACAAAGAACAAAAATCATTGTGTTATGAATAAGCAAACAGAAAAGAACAACCATAAAATTGCAGAGAATTGACTGCAGAACCTAACAAGGCCTCTGCATCTTTAATTTGTATATTTCTGTTTATCAGAAGCATGTGCTAAGAAAACATGCACAGAGGAGGAAAGGTCTTGTCCCTTTTAACAGACAGTTTCTTCTCTATATATATCTGTATTCATGCAAATCCATTATAAACACAGTGTTGTCTGAAATACAGTTAATAAATGAAGGTACCACAAATGTGATTTTAAATCAGTTTAATAAAATTAGTCATGTAGATTTTAAATCATTTTTACAGTTGATTTAACATTTGTGACTGGTTTATAGATTATGATATAGGATAGTGTTTGCATCCTTGCAATTTTATTCCAATTTAGAAACAGTACAAATATTAATTTTTGCTTCAATAATGGAGCCTTCGAGAATTAACTTGTCTTTTCTCAATACACATTTTATGAGAATGCTTTAAATATGATTTTTAATATTTTTGAGGACTTTATTACACATGAAGTTCTTTTAACTAGGACTCAGCTGGAATCTCTTCACAAAACTTTCTTGCCAGGCATATGTAAATGTTTTTCATGGTTAACTTAATGGCATGAAATACATAAGAATTGTTCTTCATAATGCAAGACATTTTGTAAAAGTAATAAAAAGTCGTAACAAACTTCACATACCAGAAGGAGTGAAATAGCCCAAATGGAAATAATAATTGTGGGTCTATTGTCAAAACCCAACCATATTGTGATAAACCCCCAAATTCCACGTGATTTCAAGTGGCAAGGGAGGAGCCAAGCAATGATACCTTATTTACAGATCTTGCACAGGTTCAGACTACTGTTATGTAGGAAAAATTGTATAATTAACTTTAGGATATGCCAGGGGGACTATTTGTCTCTAAATCATCAACTTCACACTTGGAGGCTGCATTTGGAAGCAAGGTGCTTGCAGCTTTTCAATTCCTCACGTGAGTGAGTTCTTCACGTGGCAGAGGTTTGTGAGGTGTCCCCTCATTTCAAGAAGAGGGGCCCACGTGCCCAGAGTCCCCGTGGGGATTAGTGCTGGGGCTGAGCATGTCCCAGGTGCCAGCACAGAGACCCCAGCCTGGGAAGGCTCCTGAGCAGAGCTGCTCCCCTGGTGTGAGCTGCTCCAAGGCTCCCAACCACCAGCTCTGACACTGCTGTCTTGGCTCATTATCCTTCCAATAAAGCTGCAGCATATGGTGTTTTAGCATTTTCTGCAGGCAAAGCTGGATGGGTAATGGCTGTGTGGTGTAGAAATCTCCCTGTGCTCAGAGCAGGTGGGCAAATGTTTCTCTCTCTCATTGCTAAGTGAGTAAGGAAATGCTGGGTTTGAATTAGCATCGTAGAATGTACGGCCAGGAAAAGCAGTCCTGGGAGCTACAAAACCAATCAAAACAAAGTCAGAGACTTTGTCTGGTTTGTGGGGTCACTTAGTGGCCACCAAGTGAGATGGAGAAGTCAGTCATGTGTCTTTACCTGTACTTTCTGAACTGACATGATGTAGTGAGGTCCCTACACCTGAAGGCAAACATTAACAATACTTTCTATTATGGTTGATTTTAAATGTGCTATCTTAACTGATTTAATGAATGTTTGGTTCTGGGTATTTTTTTTTTTTCTTTTCAAAGCAATGTTTTTGTTTTTTTTTAACCAAAGATCCATTTACAAAGAATATTTTATGCTACCCAAAACTGCAGGTCTGCAAAGTCCAAAGTCACCATTCAAAAGTGCTCCAGATGATGCTTGTGAGAGCTCTTGCTTGGCTTGCTGTGACTTTTGTCCTCCAGAGTGTCCTTTCAATAGATGAGCTAGGTAAGAGGGAAGGAGATTTAGGTGCATCTGTCACTGCCAAAGTCAAGAAATTAATTATCGTGAGTCAGGTTCCTGCAAATCAAGAAACTGACTGTCAAAATGAGATTCAAGAAATAAATGCATTATAGTGGGGTTTTGATTTGTTTTTTTGGATATGATATTTAATTCCCTCTCCTACAGAGTCCATCCCAAGACAGGGATTTCTCACAGATATATCAAACATTTCCAAAGAGCTGATTTTTATTCCTTTAGCATGTCAGGAGCACTCAATCTGCTTTTCCCCATATAGCAATTTATTCTACTTCCCACTTCTCCTCTTGAATCAGTTTGTGGATGTGGTGCTAGCGAATGCCTTGCCAATAATGAAAATACTCCCAAAAGAAGGCAACTTTGATCCTAATCCTGGTGGTCCACATGTGAAAACTGGCCATTAGAAGGGAACTGGAAGCAATAGGCACTAAACTATTGTTCTCATGAGTCATCACAGAATACTTCTGAGCTGGAATTTCTGTTTCCAATCAGGTTTTCAGCTGGATGTTTAGAGTTTGATTTTTTCTAAGGAATAATAATTTTTTAAAAAATAAGAAAAATAACCTCTCTTCCCTCTCTCCCTCATTTCTTTTTAGACTTCCCTTTAATCAATCCCCTGGTGCATAGCACATTTCCTTTAGCTAACATGCAATCTCAGAAGAAATAGGATTTTGTATTTTCGAGGAAAGATTGCTGCTGTGAAAAGAGCGTGTGTCTGGGTTTTATAGGCATTGAGGCTGCCAAAGGAAAAAGTAGTCTTGTAGAGGACACTGAAAACATATTAAAACTAGATATTAATTCTTAATGTAACTCTGCATCCTGCATTCAATCAAGAGCAGACTAAGTACTACGGTATTGGAAAGCAAAGTGCAATTCATTCAGTTACCCTAAAAATCAGGTAAATCATCCCGGAAATTATAATTGAGAAGTACTCAGAAGTCTGTATAATGCTTTTTACATGGGCAAAATCTGGCTTTGCAGTGTTTTGAGGAGAGCAGGTTAGGATGGTACAGGAGGCTGCAGGGAACGCAGGTGATGGGTCAGAAGTTTGCTGCAGTTAAACCAACCCCTTTTTCTTCCACAGTAGACAAACAGGTAGAAAGCTCACAGTCCTGGGTTTGAACATGACCATTAGCACCAAGAGTGCAGGAACACTGGGAAATGTGTGTCCCTTTGAAGGCAGTCAGCCAGCTGCCAGGGCCGTGCCAGCACCGCTCTGGTGCTGTGCTGTCACTGTCCCTGCTCCTGCCCCAGCTCTGAGTCAGGAAGCAGAATATCAGCACTGCTCCTGTGGGCACTGAGCCCCTGCTTGCAGAGAGAGCTGGCACCGTGGGAGCTGTCCAAGGAGCCTTAAGGCTTTGGAATTGTAGCAAGTAATTGATCCACTGCCTCCAACACATCCTCATCGGGTGCCACAGAGGAATCTGGCTTCTGCCTCAACAGAGTACGTCGCAAGGAAATAGACTGCACGAAGGGAATATGCACTTGCCTCACGGTTTTGGAAAGATTTGCTAATTAGTTCTCATAATGCTCCTAAAATATATGCTTCCAACATTACTAAGAGGTAAAATGAGGCATGAGGCTCTTAGAGATATGTGCTGTGTCCCTGGGCAAATCAGGAGAAAGTCTGTGGTACTGAAATTAGCATTAAAAGCAAAGAGCAGTTCTATCGACTAACTTTCCAAATGAGTCCTTCTATCTACCTGGTAAAAGGCACAATCCAAAATCACTCCAAAGGGACCAGAGATCTTATCTGGGTGTAGATAAGAGGGTAAGGAAAGGAAAAAGGCACAAGGCAGTCACTGGGCCTCTACCCTTTAGGAAATGAGGAATATGTTAATAGTCAAAGGATTTTAATAAATAGACAAAAGTAGAAATTTCAATTAAGTGTGGCTTTTATTAAGTTTTGGACCATGAACTTTCAGAAGGCTGTAAGTAAGGCAATCTTGTGACCTAAATAATTGCCAGGCTTCCTTTTCTCTGGGGAAAATAATGAAATAGATTAGCTCAGACTCATTTCATAAAGAATTAATAGTGGAAAACGTAATTAATGCCACTCAATATATGTTTGCAAAAACAAATCTTGTCAAATTTAATGTGATTTTTTGACAGGATTGCAAGTTGGTTTGGTAAAAGTAGCAAGGCTGGGGTGGTCGAGTACTGTATGGTTTTTGCCTTTCTGCAGTGTGACGTTTTGATTACTGCCAAGTAAACCCACTCCAAATTAAAGAATGATTCCAAAAGAATATTGAAAAATTAATATCTGGTGCCAGTTGAATGGATTAAAAGTTGCCTGTCTAGTAGGGAGCTATTAAACTGGAAGCCTGGCTGGTGGATTTGGTGCTCCATTAAAGCCTCAGGTCTTTTTCCTGGCTCTGCCACTGTCTTGCCTTGGTCTAGTTGACAAGGTGGAGATTAGTCCAAGCTAGGCCTCAATGATCTCAGAGTTCTTTTCCAACCTAAATTATTCTGTGATTCTGTGAACCACAGGGATGTCAGTCAACTTCAGTGCCTTATGGTTTGCAAAATATCAATGGGAAAACAACCCCTCTGTAAAACCACTTCAAAACTGTTGTAAACAACAATATATTATTATCTGTGGCATTTAACAGCAGACTCCAGGACTGTCCAGTTTTTGATTTCTTGTGTGAGGTTGTTCTGGGTTGTTGGTTTGTTGGGTTTTTTGTTTTTCTTTTTAATCCGTTGCATGTTGGAAAAGCTGATTACTTGGATAGCTTGCACTATCCCAGAGGTGTGACTACTAAGTAGATACTCAGCCAGGAAGACACTGATCCACATCTCTCTGTCAATTTGCTACTCCATAATTTGGGCCCAGTTTCAGAGAGATAATTTAAAGCCATGTGTAAGACCACAAATCACACTTGAAGAATGGATGGGTGCTTCTGTGCTAAGGAGCAGGCCCTCTGACAGAGACTTACTGCTCACGGGGATGACACACCTGAAGAACACACACTTTGTTGGTCACGGGGTTACCCAAACCATGGCAGTCCTCCCAGGGATTCCTTGTTAATTTATCCAAGGAGCTAGTCTAACAAGCAGTTGGAGCACAAACTTCACATTGAAGGGACAGAAAATTCTACCTGCTAGACAGTCAGCTGTTTGCACAAAGGGATGAGGATTTCTGCAAATTCTTCGTAGGCTGTACTAGATAAAGACAGAATAATTTTCTGTAAGTTATCATCTACTTCAGCCACAGCTTTTAGGCTTAAAGTGTGGATTAATTCTGGGAACTCCTCTAGGCTGCATGAATTTGGAGGTCAGGAAGAGTGATCTCAGTGGTGCCTTCTGACTTTATAATCAACAAATTGACTCAATTAGTGAAGTGAGTTACTTTATTTTTCCATTTAATTCCAACCCTAACTTTCCCTTAATTTGTCTCTTTTCTGTTCACTTAGTTACTTTTGTTATAGCAAAGTTCCTCCTTTGCAGGATGAAAAAAGAACTCCCTGTTTAATTTAAGGAGAGTTTTTGTCTGCTATTACTGCGGCCAAGGTTTGGTCTCACGCGAGTTGTAAGACCACAAAAGGGTTTTTTGATGCTACAAATAGTTTTGAGACAGAACCCGAGCTCATTTTCAGCTCTTTGTGCCGCAGGCCAGGCTGCGCTTTGGTGCTGCCGGGGGAGGAGCCCTGCTGCCCTCCGCACTGCCCCAGGTGCGCTCCACAGGGGCGGCTCCGAGCCCAAATCCTGCACCCGGCGAAGGCTCATCCTTCTGAAGTGGGGCGTGGGAGACTCACGGCAGCGCTTCGGGGCTGTTGTGCACGCAGCAGAGGAACACGCCGTACTATTTTTATCGTTAAATATCCCATTTATGACGTTGATGATGTTCTCTAAGGAAGCAGAACCTCGGTGAGCTGATGGCCAGGAGCTATGTGAGGCCAGCCCCAGAGCAGCGCTGGCTCCCCAAGGGATGGAGTGAGAACCAAAACCATGCTCTGAGCCCAAAGCTGCTGGGAAGTGCTGAGGCTCAGGCCACGCTCGATGAGCTGGGAAGGCTGCAAAAGCCATGGCTTTAATTCTTATGCCCTGCTGGTACTCATATAGAATGTCTGAAATTAGGCATGTTTTTTTGCCCCAGCCAGGCAGTTTGCTGCACAAACATTAAAAAAATCAACGTGGTGACTCTTTGGCGTGGAGCAAAGCCTCCCTATCAGCGCTGCCACCTAAAAATCAGCCCCTCGGAGCTGCACAATGTGTCCTGTTCATTTCTGTCATTTTGGCAGGCTGCTCAGCTTGAACCCGCAACGCTGCCCGTCTCTGCGGGGCAGACAGCACCGCCAATGCCTGACCCGCGGCGTGCGGGGCTCTAGCGGTCTCAGGGCTGTGTGCGGGGTTGTTTCAGTCTCAAGGCTGTCTGCAGGGTCCGGCTCTGTTCCTGTGTGCGGGTTCTGGTTCGTTCCGGTCCCGGAGCCGTGTCCGGGCCCCATTTCGCTCCGGTCACGGGGCTGTGTGCGGGTCGGTGCCGGGGCCGTGTCCGGCTCTGTTCCGGTCCCGGAGCCGTGTCCGGGCCCCATTTCGCTCCGGTCACGGGGCTGTGTGCGGGTCGGTGCCGGGGCCGTGTCCGGCTCTGTTCCGGTGCCGGGGCCGTGTCCGGGCCCGGCTGGCTCCGGTGCCGGTGCCGTGTGGGGCTGGCGGTGCCGCGGTGCGGGGCAGTGACCGCGCCGTGACCCGGCCCCGGCGCGCTGCCCGCGCTGCGCTGCCCCCGCGCCGCCCGCAGGTGGCGCTGCAGACCGAGCGCCGCCCCGCTCGGGGACAGCGCGGGGACGCGCGGGTGCTGAGACACAGGCGCAGAGATAGGAATGTTTTCTTTTTTCTTTCTTTCTTTCTTTCCTTCCGGCCCAAACCGCGCACTGAGCCGCTGCTGGCACTCCGCACGCTCCCCAGCCATTTGGTAGGCTTTTATCAGAGCACCCGCTAAATACTCTCGAGTCTGTCCTTTACAGCGCAGTGAAGTCTCTGCTTGTAGCCCTGCTTTTTTATTAGTTTTCTTTTTCTTTTCTTTTTTCTTTTTTTTTTCTTTTAATTTTATTTTTCTTTCTAGTCTCCTTATTTTTGATGATAGTTCCCGGTTAATTTTGTGTGAAATTATTAATGCACCGTTCAGGCGTTAATACTTATTTCACAGAATCACAGAATCATTTAGGTTGGAAAAGACCTCTAAGATCATAGGTCCAACCTTTGACTGATCACCATCTTGCCAATCAGACCACGGCACTGAGTGTCACATCCAGTCGTTTCTTGAACAGTTCCCACTGATTGAAAGCTTCAGGGATAACAAAAAGCTAAACTTTAGTTTATATTCCTGCTGCTCCTGCTGCTTGTTGAATGGCAGCTGTTACATCGCCCTTGTGGTCTGAACTGACAGCAGAATAAACCTCAGCATCTTAATTTTATGTTCTAAATAAAATCTTAACATTGTGCTAATAACTAAATATTTTATTCTCATATTAGTAAAACTCTTTTCTGCAGAGTTCTAAAAAATTTATTTTAAAGCTTGAGTCTTGCAGTGCTTTTTCAAGCAAAAATCTAATACTCTTGTTTGTTAGAATTGTGTTCAAGCACAAACAACCGCATGTTAATTGTAAGATTTTTTTTTTCTTGCTCTTTTTTATCCGTTTTATTAATTTGCCTCTAGTTCATAAATATACATAGCTTCTCCTGGTAACCATTTGGAAAACAGAAGTGATATTCGTAGATAAAAGAAATATTTGTTTATCTGGCTTCAATAAAAATGATGATAACTTTGTACGTGCAGACAAGGGCAGAAAAAAATTCTTGATAATTGTGTATCTTATTTACCCAAAGTGTGTGAATGTATGTGCAAATTAAACTTGCACACACATGCTAAATTAGGTATTTGTGAGTGCAGTTATTTAATTTGTATGTACAAATTAAGTTAGCCCAATTAATCACTATGATAGTCCAATTTTACACAATTGTGAATCCACTGATGACAGCTGAGTTGTTTTGCCACAAATGCTGAAGTAATGTTGCAGGGAGATGGGTCCAACTTGTGCACAAGTGAAGCACATGTTCTTGCAAAAAACTGCTGAAAAATGCATTTTGTAATGTGTCAGTTATCATCACTTCTGAGGATATGCTATTTATGGAAACCAGTTATGGCTATACAATATTTGATCAGTTGCTGTGAAGACCCTGACACCAGAACCCTGCTTCTCACATCTGGCCCTTTTGTTTGTGCTAATTACGATGACGATCATGGATTCAACCTGTCTTAAATCTCAAATGTATGAAGTGGGCAGATTAAGGACATTTGTTCATAATTAGGATTCCTAAATGGATATCTGGGAAACGCTTCTTGGAATATTTATGGTCTTGCTCCAGCAGGGCTTCTTGTTGTGCACACACTCCCTGTGTAATGATTGCTGAATTTCTTGCACCAGTGTAGTCCATTCCTTCCATTGCTTTCCATTCGTTGTAGTTTCATTCCTCTCCTCCAGCCTAACCTGTGTATTCTCCGTGCAAAACCAAAGGTGGAAGCCATCAAAATTAGAGAACAGCTGTATAAAAGCTGAAGTTTGGCCCACAGTATGTTTTCTCTCCTTTGGGAACATGCTCTTTGTCAACCCAGTGGAGCCCCAGTAGCCCTGACAAATGTCCTGACACATCCTTGCCTTCCCTGGGTATTGGGGCTGGAGCACCTCTTGCCCCAGTGCCCACGTAGCCCAACATGTGCTCAGGCCTTTCAGGCAGCTATTACCCATGACAGCATTTACAGATACATTTAGGCTAATTCTTGCTATTGGATTTTTACTCCCACCTCTTTTGTTTAACATATGTCACCAAAATCCAGAACTCCTTTACTTGTAATATCTCTGATAACAACAAGCACCTGCTAATGCTCTCAGTGCTTGTTGGTACAGACCCCTTGGCCAACAAGAGCTGGTGTGACTGGGGACACTTTACTTCTACCACAGATGATGACACAGCTCTGTTCTTGATGTGGGGTTTTTTTTGGGTTTGTTTTTTTTTTTCTGGTATAATTTTCTGACATTCCTGGAGCCTGGAAAAGTACATGGGGAGTTTTAGCATGGAGTCAGATGAAGCCTGGTGTGTTGGTATTTAAGCTTCTTCATGTGTGAGCTGGGCTCAGGTTTCCTACCTGGTTTTTCTTGCTTGCTCATGAACATGGAAGATGGTGCTCTCAATGTCTCTGGCTGGTTTGTTCCTGCCCTTGGTGAGCAGGCAGAGCTGTAAACCCATTTCTGTGAGGGACTGGACTGTCATTACCCCAAAATATGCAGGATGCCCCCATTGCTGGGAGCCTGTGCCCTGCTGTGTTGGGGAAAGGGCACTGCAGGCCTGCTGTGCCCTCCTGGGCTGGAGCTAAACTAAGCAGCCTGCTCCCTTGGAGAAAAAAAAGAGAGAGGAAAAAGGCAGGCAGGATTGCAGAATATGTGTGATCTGTATAGTGTGTGTGAATTTTTTTTTTTTTTTTTTTTTTACCAGAGCTGTTTATGACCTGGTTTTGTTAATTTTAGTTATCCTGTCTGGAAAATGTGGTGCTATGTGACTGGTAAATGTGTAAAATGTGACTTTGTTTCTTCAAGAGGACCAGTGAGGGAAAGGGACAGGAAAGGAAAGTTTCGGTTAAAGCATGACAAGGAAATATTTCTTCCAAAAAAAATGATTTTTAGTATGTCAACATTTAAATGTGAATTGTTCTGATCAAATATTTACTGCTATCGGGAGCTGTGTAGAACATTAATCTTAATTTGTTTTTCTTTTTCTCCAAAGCAATGACTCCAACATAGCTAGGAGATCTGTGTCTTTAAAAATAAATAATGTAGCAGAACGGCATATTCTTTGGTACAGAAAAGCTAGCCTGTGGCATCTTCTGCAACTACAAAGCAGTCTCGAGCGAACTTTCTTCCCTTTTTATTAATAATTCCCTAAATCAATGAAGAATCTTGAAAAGTTCCTCTTCACTTTGCTCTGCACTCCTCATAGCTGCGGCTCTTGCTCATGCTGGCTCATTCCCCACCATGCATCATTCATTTGGATAAATCTGCGTGTGGAATTTTGGGAGCACAGGCTGCAACCAGCTAACTCCATGTGCAAATACAAAGCCCATTTTCTCTTTTATTTTTTGGTCAGCCCAGGCTTTTGGTTTTTTTTTTCCTGAAGGTGGCAGTGAAAGAAAAAAAATAACTCCCTTTGAAGATTTAAGAATTTTATTACAAAACAGACGGACAAGTACTGTATTTTACCCATTTCCCCTTGTGCCCATGAGCGCTGACAATGAAAACTACAGCTCCTATAAAGTGCTGATCAAATTGCAAAAGGTGGCCTTTCCCAGCAGCCTGGCACACTCTAGCATTATCCCAGCTTATAAATAAACGGATGGGCTGAGCCACTTTGGCTTTTTTCTTTTTTTTTTTTTTTTTTTTCCTCTTAGTCCTTAGCAAGATAATTGAGGATCATAATGGTGGGAAAGGACTGCAGTCATCATTCGCTGCCTGTCAGGTATCAGTACTCATCTTCGTGTCATCCGTCACCATTGAACCACTCTGTCATCTTTCCCCAGCCTTCAGCGCCGCTCCTTCTCATCGTGTTCATTATCTCCGGCTCCGACCCAGCCCCCTCCCCCAGCCCCTGTAAATGCATCTTTGTGCGACTCTCAGTCTTCTGATTATGAATCGATGATCATGTGGTGTAAGAGAGATAGATGGCTTTTAGTTCCATCTTGTCTTCTCTAATTGTAAAATATTAGTTACATTAGACTGTGTCTTTTGATTAATGGAACTTATTTGGAGTGGCCTCTCCCAGCCCTCCCCCTTCCAAAGTCCTCCACTGACTTTTGAGAATTGAGTGATTTCACTTAAAGCAGACAAATAGGCCCTTCAGCAAGGAGATAGCTGAGCTCTAATATTGTGGGCAAAGCAAGCTCACGGAGCCAGAGTTGTGTGTGTGTGTGTGTGTGTGTGTGTGTGTTTTTAAAGAAAGGCTTCAACTCTGCCTAGACAAATACAGACCATTTATTAACGCGCGTACAGCCGTGCTATTTTGCAAATCCAGCAATTCTTATAAAGCTGCAAAACAGGACATAAGGCTGAATGCCTTCTGAATTAAATTAATCTTAGATAGGAATTAAGAGCATCCTCGCTTTCACTTTGGATGAAACAGGTCAGTCCAGAACTTTGATGTATTAATGCTAGCATAAAGTGTTATCTTAATACTCTCTTTTATACTTACAGGACATATCATCAGCCAAATGTCTCTTCCTTGTACATCTGACACTGTGAGACATTCGTCCTTTAATACAAAATTTATCTTATTTGGCACTATTTACCTAAACATGGTCTGTTGATAAAGTCCTTGCTGTACAAATGGAAAGGCAGTTGACTAAATCCCTTATTATAAATAATCACTGTCTATCTTTCAGTGTAAATTCAAGGACATGTTCACTTTCAAGCTATCAGTTCAATTAGAAAAGGTCTATTCACTGTCGATGTCTATATCTCATGGAAATAGGAAAGCACAGTTAATAAACAAATCAAACTATTTTAAAAAATAGCACAGTGGATTATGAATTCTAGAGCCCATGCTGATGGTGACACTGTCAGGACACATGCTATACAAAAATATATACAAACAGTGTTATCTAAATTTTTTATGCTACCTTCAGGATTTAAATCTGACCTTTGTGCCTTCCCTCCCCAAATCTTTGACATTATTTCAGAAGAAAATGCCTATGCTGTACTATATATTAAAATTTAAAGAATAAGTTTGCACATGTATAAAATTCTAGTTAAACCTTTTTCGATTTACTTCTTTCTGTTAAGAATAGGAAAACTGGTTTGAGGTTGTGAACAACTGAGTGTACAGTAAGGGCTTGGGATTGACGCCTGCCCCAGAGCTGAGGAGCAGGAGCAGGGGCTGCTCTTGCTCCTCCTGATTTTACTGTAATGGCTGGGGCAGTTTCTATATCTGAAAGGCTTTCACCGTGGTAGCCATGTGATTGTAGAAAAATCTCTCTCTGTTATTTCTGTAAGAAAGGAACTCTCTAGCCTTTCAGGTTACAGAAAATGCTTGAAAGTAGGAATCCAGAAAGCCAGAAGAAGTTCAGAAACCCACACCCCCCTTTCCCCCAAGATTTTTAAAATATATAAATATTTTTAAATATATCACACTATATTAATCACATCCTATGGAATTTAAAGGAGCTTATCCAGTGGCCTGGGTCTTGATACCTAGAGGCTCAGATGGAAGGGCTCTGTATGCAAGATCAGCACTGTTGTCCTCCATGCATGTGCTTGTCTGAGATCAGAATTTGGCTCCTGATGGGTATTTCCACACAGTATTTACCACCCTAGAAGCAGTGATTATATTTAATGGCAGAATTTCAGTTGACTTCTCAATATGTATTGAGTTGACCTTTAAGTTAAACCACAGATTAATTTTTTTTAGTTGTCTCTTTAAGTACATTTATAGACCTCTCTGTTCTGCTTAGCATAAATGGTATGTAGAGGAAAGCTACCTGCCTCAGATTATTTGTTGAAGTCAGAGAAATTGCATCCTTTCTCCAGAAGGCAAAATATTTTGGCCCCCTCTAACCACTGTATGCATTAGTTTTGTTGCAAAATGGTTTTGGTTTATACACAGAGAAGCCCAAGTGGGTATCAGTTTGCTTGAAAGCCCAGAGCTTGCCATTGATTTCACATAAGTAAATCTTCTCCCTGGAAGTCGGTGGAAGTCAATGAAGCTTCTGTGGGATTGAGTGGCTCTCCTGCAGGCAGCAGGAGCAAGGCTTTGGTGTGCTGGGTGCTGCTGGATGAGACGTTTGCCTCTTTGCTACCTGACATGCTGTGATCTGAGTAAGTTCTTCAGAGATATGTAGAGAGCTCCTTGATTCTAAATCATTGAAAAAATACCCAGACACCCTAAATGGACACAGTGTCTCACTGCCTGTAGAAATTTGGACTTCTCCAATTTTGTTTAGAATGAAATCCTCAGTAGCATCTGTTCCTCTGCACGCTGACTTCCACAGGACTGGCAGGAGATTTTGGTTTTGTTTCTTTTGACATGTTCTGCTGCACGTTGATCTTGTGCCCTTTCCCAGGTGGCAACTCGTGGCCTTAGGGACATGTGTGACAGAAGCCTCAGCTCTGGGTGTCGATTGATTGTTGGTCTGTGTGTAAGCCATAGAGGAACCAGCGGCTCCGTGTGCCCGCAGTGATGGTAAAATTCCCACCCTCCCAATCAGCAGCCAGTTGTGAGCTCTACCCTGCCTGCAGGAGAGCTCAGGATGGCTGTGGGTCTCCACACAGGTGCTGGGCTGCTGGACCCTCACCCACACCCTCAGCACACAGAAATAAATGCAAAAATAAATGCAAAAAGGAGCACAGATTCACAATGAGGCAATGAAGTGTGCCAGCTTTTACCCCCAGGCAAATTTTCCTGTCTCTTTTAGGAATCTTTCTAAGTAAGGCCCCACTCAGGGACAACTAGGGCTTGTGCATTGTGTGAGCTCCTGTGAATTCCTACACAAGTCTGTGGGATGACTTACAGGCTTTGTAGGATGCATAACCTTCAGCAATTTGCTGAATCAGGGCCTAAATACTGAAATATTCTTCAATAGTTCTGGCTCCACTATGAAACTCTAGAAGGCACATTTCCCTCTCAGTGTCTCTCCATAAGACCCATCAATGATAATGGAGTTACATTAGGCACATCTAAAGTTAATTATACAGTTACCTCCCTCTTGGCCTGTTTGTCAAAAAGAATACGATAAAAAAAAAATCCTCTGTCTTCTAATACCTATTTTTATTTGAATTTTGATCTGCCATCTAGGCAAAAGAGTAGAGACCACACTGAGAAGACCTTTAGTAGGTGGGTCAGGATGTTTGTTAGCTGAGAGCCAGCATGAGAAATGTTGTGTTAAGAAAATTTGCAGAAAAAATTCTATGGAAACCAAAGCAAAATAAATATTTCGGGCAGGGTCTTCCTTTTAAAAATTAAGTGGGTGGCTTTAAGGGATGCTGATTTATTTTGGAGTGTGGGTTCAGAGGCATGCTTTAATTGGAAAAAACAAATTCTAATGTTCACTAAAAACTCAGGAATTTATAATGCAGAGAAGAGGTTGAATGGAACAGTAGATCCAGAAATTTTGCAATTCACTGCATATTAAAAAAGAGGTATTTTTAGTGTTTGTTTGGCTGATTTTTTAAAACACGATTTCACATTTAAATATGATGAGCCAAAATCCTCTATCCCAAGCACAGGTCTCTGAATATCTTTATTTTGGTCTGTGAGCATATTGCTGGGGGATGCCAGGTTTGCCTAGGGATCCAGTAGCTTTGACATACTCTAGTTTACAGTACCTGGAGTGTGCTCAGTTGCTAATGCGTTTTGCATGCAAGATCACTGTGCTTCAGCATGACAGCCAGGAAAAATGTCACTTTATTTTTAATTGCAGCAGGACTTAATTTGGGGGAGGAAAAAAAAAACAAAAATTAAAATCGCATTCTTTGTTAGAGAATTGTTCTACAAGAGTCCAGTCAGAAACCTTCTGGTACTTAATAAAGTCAAATTCCTCCATGAGCTCCCATGGAAGCCGGTGGGAGTTGCACGTGGGTACCGAGGGCAGCATTTTGCCCTTAGGACTGAATTTCCCAACTGACTATTCTTTTAGACTGTCTTTTGATTAACAATCTGTTTGCAGCAGGCTAGGGCCAGGGAGGCAGCATATACCCCACTGTTCAAATTGGTGGCAAAATATTCTACAGAGAGCTACTTAATAAATATCAACTTGCTCCGATAGTCTTTGAGAAATACCTCAACAGATAGCAATCAATCGAGGGCTGAGTTGGGAAAAAAAAATACAAAAGGACATCAAAGAGGTTCTCATTCCCAGTCTATTGCTCTATTTAAGGGTCCTATAATTCGGTGAGGTTGTGTGCTAAATAATTTGTAAGCCTTCAGAACATCCAGGTTATTGTTTGTGGACAGATGGTGCATCACATTTTATTGCTTATTCCTTCTGTGGTTTCTCATATGCAGGACTGATGTGCACTCTGAAGTCTTTGTTTCCTTGCTAAAATCTCTAATCTAAAACAGGCAATCAAGCACACAGACAGTGCTTCAGAAAGCATAATCATACTTTTAAAGGGGGAAAAAAACATTTCAGCTGCAGTTAGGAAGCAGATGTGTTCCCTGAAAATGTAAAAGGTTATCAGAAGTATTAAAATAGGGAAATAGACACAGAATTCAGGAACACCGGGGAGAGCATGTATTTCCTCCCTGTACTGCAGGGTAGGTGTGCCTTTTCCTAGGCTACCTGCTTTGTAGCTGGCTCTCTGCGGAGCTGGTGTAGCGAAAGCCTTCGGAGACCAGCTTTTGCTTCCACCTTTCCCCTGAGATTGGCAGTCTTTGTCTTTTACAGGCAAGGAGCAGCCGTGTTGTGATCCTGGAACCGCTGCTGCCCCGAAGAGTTAAATCATGTTGATATACAGGAAGGAAATGGAATAGACTAACTCTACTCTTTTCTTCCTACGGATTTTTCTTTTTATTCTGAAGATAGAATTACTGTTTGTAAGCATCTGAAAGTCATTAGTGGCTCTGCAGTCTGTCAGGTGCCGACGCAAAAAACTGCTGAAACTGAACGGGTTCCTGTGCGGAGTGCTGGGAATTTGTCATGTGCTGATGAGCAGTTATAATAATATATGAGCAAATCACAAGCATTCTGCAAATTAATCAAATTTTTTTTCCCCTTCTCCCTTGTCTCTGGGAGAGTGGCTTTGCCGGCAGACGTAGGTGAAGCAGTTTTACTCACAGATGGTAGCTCTGGCATCAGATGGAATTTATATAACAGTAATTCTGATTTCCTGCCAAAGTAGCACTGAAAACACCAGGGAGATTGTACAAGACAAGTCATGTGGTTTTGCTGAGGTTGTTGTGGGAAGTTTAAGGGGGGAAATCTCAAATTTTCCTCTTTGCATTTATTGTTTTAGCCTGAAGGGCCAGAAATCGTACACCATTCTGCCATCGGCGAAATCCAACACATCTTTTTTTATGAATTGCGCTGAAAGAGTGCTTCCCAGCTGTTGGAACTGCTGGCGGGGAGGGAGCCACATGACTCCTCATCCTTTCCCTTTCCATACAAGGATTAAAGAGGGGAGGGTTCAAAAGGTTGCTGCACTACATGTTGGAGTGAGGCAGGGTCTCCCTTCCCAGGAAGCGATGCCATGTTCACTTAGGTTGTACTCCCTCTGGCATAACGAAACACAGGGGGGTGTTCAGGGCTTCAGGAAACACACTGCCAGTGGGTCTCCCTCCTCATTAAAATGGGAGGGTTTTGAATGAGGTTAGTCAGGTAGATTAAGGCTATTAGTTGTGTCTCTGATGACATTTCCAGTTTGATCAGTGGAAAACAGACACGTGGGGTTTTTTTACCCGTTAAGGTGGATGCTTGGAGCACTTGCTATTTGGCTTTTGCACAGATGAAACATACACTGATGTGATGGCAGATCCTATCCTGACTCAGAGCAGCACAGATCTGTTCAAGCCATGGGCTGGCAGCCGGGATGAGAGAGCAGAATAAGGCCCGGTGGGCTCTGAATTGGATCACGTTTTTAAAAACAAAAGCAGTCTTCCCTGGAAAAATATTACGGTGTTTTTATAATAGCCACATATTGAGTAATGCATGGAGCATCGCAGGACTGCTGTGACACTAAAAGAAAAAAATAGAGGCAAGCAGAATGGGAGAACTTTCAGGGGCTGTTTTTAATAAAGAGGTGAATTCTTTCTGCAGTAGGAAAAATGATAAAAAGATGGCGTATCAGCTACATTATGCAACAAAGTAATGCTGCTGTGTTTTTATAATGTAAGGCACTGCCCATTTGTTTTGGTTTACGTGACTGCAGTGAAATAAGTGGATTAGACTGAAACTTTAGCATGCTTCATTGCAGCTGGTTGCAGACATCTGTCATTCCTCAGCCATACATTCTGGATCATGCCAAGAAGAAAAAGCAAAGTCTGACACCTTTCATTTTAGAGAGCCTTTTATAGAAAAGAAAAGGAGAAGGGGAGAAAGCATTTCCTTTGTGACTTGATAAAAAAGACACTTTTTTTCTGTGACAACACCAACAGCACTTTCCAGAGGGAGAGGTCCTGCAAAGTTAATGCTCAATTTACTCTTTGCAGCCCTTTAATTTTTACTGTTTGATCTCTTGGTTTATTGAATGGGATATAATAAAAATATGCTGGTTTCTTTTTTTACAGAAACATTAGCTATATGTACACCTACATCAGAAATGTGCCTGGTGAAAGGTGGGTTGCTGTGAGTTCCCACTCAGGCTGTGCTCATGGTAATTCTGTGCTGTGATGGCACATAATGCAGAAGCATTGCCAATAATGAGTGGTTCTGAGAACTCCACTCACCAAATCCCATAAACAGATAATAGTGATGTTTTAGCAGAATGATTAGTGGGGTTGTGAGCTACTCCTGGATAATTTGAAATATTAGCTATTAGCGAGCTAGATATTTATTTACTTAATGTGTTTTGTTCTTCTTCAGTCTCTCTACTAACACAATGCTGGAGTTAGAGAATTGTGAGGTACATGACAAGTGATAATGTGACAAAATACCCTCTAAATTACCCCAGTTACGTGAAAAAGCAACAACAAAAATGAAAGGAGAGCATGGTTAGTCTAAGTGACATCATACATGCAGAAAAAAGATATTCTATCGTAGGGTCTCACTTCAGCAGACGTTATAGCACATGGATAATTCCGTCCCTTCCCACCCAGGTGATTTATGGACCGTGGAACTGGTGGGGAGACCGGGTGTCCTTACAGGGCTGTGCACAGAGGGGGCAGGTCTTGCATGGCTCAGGCTATGTGACTGTCCAGTTCGACATCAGCTGAGGATGTGACACATCCAAATGTTGGCAGGAAAGATTTAGAAAGCTGAGTATGGGATTTTTAAAATTCCATTCTGCCAAATAAAATAAATAAACTCAAGACAGTTGCCCAGAATGAAAGAGAAAATTCCACTGCATTTATGACTTGCTAGGCAGAATAAAGGATATTTGGTAGCAAAAACACTAACAAGGTCTTTCTTATTAGCTTCTGAATTGAATGTTCTCTTTACTAAAATCCCAGTGCCACCAGTATAGCATTTATTCTGGGAAATCATAGGTACATTAAATTTAAATACAGCTTCATTCGAGAAGTGGTAAATGCTCCCTGAAATAATAAATATTTACTGAGACAATTAAAAAATATGACAGAACATTAACGAGAAAACTTGTGAATGACCTAGTAGGAAAACTGAGATATTTTGCTCAAGGGGGTTAGAATGGGAATATAATGTTATTGAAGTGATTAAAACAAGTAAAGGAGTGAATAGACATAGCAATTAATTGAAATATGTAAGTAAAGGCAAAGGTAGGACCCTGAACATGTAATTTTGATGATCAGAAGAACTTGGGGTTAGTTAATATTAAAGAAAAGCCTGCCACTTACCTTCAAAATGTGTTTCCTTAGTTGCAGTCTCCCCAAAGCACGAGAGAAAGAGAAGGCTGTGAGGACTGTACCCTGCTCGCTCCCTGGGCTCGGGTACCTCTCCCCTCTCGTGTGGAGGGGCCCTGGCTGCAGAGATGAGGGGACACACCAGGGGTTGGGGGAACAGGCATTGGTACCAGGTGGGAGGCAACGGCTGGAAATGAAAGCTTGCCAAAAAGACAAGCTGCTGTGAGTTTAGGATTGTGGAAAGGATTATGATTTCTGTAACCATTGCCATTATGACTTTAGTCAGAGTTTGCCTGCTCTTTACAACAGGTTATCTACTGCCCTTGATAAGAAATCTGTCCTCTACTTATGTGTATAAACCAAAGTAAATAAATATGTAAAATTAAATGTAATTAAATTTCCCAAAGCATGGGACAATGATAGTCTGGCATTTCAAGCTCAATCAATGACAGCATTCCCACTAACCTCGTTTGGAGCCCGCGGAGGCTCCGGGCTCGTAACTCATGTTTGTCATGTCAGAACCTGAACTGATGCCACTGTGCACAGGGCACCATGTGTGCACCCACCAGCCGTGGTCTGAGACACACAGGTCCTAAGAATGCACAGTCTTCTGCCTTTATCTCAGAATTTTAACTTTACAGGGTTCTCATAAAGTTTACTATTTGTTTAGGAAGACCTTTTCAGCTATTCTGCTGAGGCTATTCCTTTCTTACCAGAAGAGATCCATTTCCCTTCTAAATCAAAAGTTCCTGTGTGAATAGCTTCTTCTGAAAAAGAAACAAATTCTGTGCTGAGTGGCTGGAGCTATGTAATTCTGTAGTTTTATCAACTCTGCAAGAAATGGGAAATGTTTGTTTTCCCAGGACTTGCAACTCTCTGTTACACCATCAGTGATTTCACTGGCCATTTCCTAATTCCCTAGTATTTAGTGCACTACAGATGGCTAACAAGTTCCTCATTCTACCTCCAAGTAATTATCATTTCCATGTTTCACATACCAAACGCAAAAAATGTTAAATTACTGATATTTTCCATGGTTTTGTGAGTGATTTATTCAGTAAGGCAAAACCATATTGATGAAGGACAGCAATAGAATTTATCAGGAGTGCCCAGGTGACTGTTAACCTCTGGGTCAGACCAACCTGCACTTGGCTGTTTTACATAGCAGGGCTGATTTGTTGGTGGTTTTTACTTCTTTTGCTTTTAAAGGAAACTTCACTGTGTGATAATTAGTGATTGTAGCCTTTTGAGACAGGAATTGAATAATTACTGTAAGAACAGTTTTTATTTTAGGGGGAATGTGTGAAATTAACATAATATTTTAATATGTGTTAAAGGCAAAGTGTAGCACCAACTTTGCTTTTCTGTGTCATCATTAAACATTTTAGTGCACTCATCAGCAAGCTGAAATATTTATTTGGAAACACCAAGCACTGTGTAAGGCACTAACTGAAGAATAGACTCCACCTTTGATTACATTTCAGAAAAGCCATGTAGGTGTCTGAGGGTATAATTCAATCCAACTATTGAAGTTTTTTTGTTCAAGTAAAAATCTATGATCAAATTAGTTACAGATTAGGTATTTTTATTTTCCAGCTCTTCTGCAGCCAGGGCTAGTTCAGTGAATTGCCCCCCTGCTGTTGAAGGTACCCAAGAGAGTGAGTGCTGTTGAGAGTGTCCATCTCTGCAGGACACCAGGACTGCAGTGTCACGTGGTGGCTTTGGGATGGGTGCTGACCTCTGCACATTTTTCTTTTTTCCAGACATCCTTAATGCATTTATTTAGGATCAGGCTGGTGGCTGTGTTTTGTTGTGTGCTGAGTCTTCAAGCCAAAGTTATTCTCTCCTAATTAAGATCTTTCCAGTAACTCACAGCAAGAGAAAGGCTCTTCCAGGTGCCAGTGTGTGTGTTTGCACCTGAGCTGCTCTGAAGGGCTCCATATTAGTGAGGAGGGACTGAAGCAACCAAACTGGTGCCATGAGCAATTCATCTGATGACCTCTAAGGACTCTGCAAGATTGAGCCTGGTAATGAAGGAATTTAACTGAATGGAGGGGGATCAGGGGTTTGCACTCACTTTAGGAGTCCCAATGGAAACATGTAACCCAAAGCCTCAGCCTTGGTAGCTGGAAATGTTCCCTGGCCTTCCTAAAATCCGGATATCCCTGCCTTTTTTAAAAATGTTATTCCAGAGAAAATCACCAAAAAGCCTCAGATAAGGCTTTTCGGTTTTATGGCTTTTCTTGGTCAACATGAAATACAGTTTTTAAAATTTAATTTTGGGGGGTTTTTTTGCAATTCTAGTAACATATAAACCTCACAGAATATTGAAATTTTCCCAGAAGATCATCTTGGTTGGTCTTGGACCTGTGCGTAAATAAACATATACTTTTCAATTGTTTTATAAAAACTTTTATTACAGATACCAACCTGATTGGGTGTATTTTAATCTGTCTGGTATTTGGGGAGTTTCATAAAATGCATATTTTGAGACCAATAAAGTGGAATGGCTCAATCAGAGCCATTATTGTCTATTGGACAAATATATTTATTCAGCATTTTCCCATCCATACTGTTATGCTCCAGATCCGAATGGCTGCTTTAGAGCCATTCTGCTCTCCTGGGTAATGCATGCAGTACTTGGGATGTTTGCTGTGGATAGGAAATGTATTTATGAAAATTTATACGTTAAAAAAAGGAAATTGCACTAGCCAAGATTTAAATGAAAATAGTTTTCCCTTTGCAAATGCCTGTTATTATGCTCTAATATACTTTCAAATGGCAGTGTTCACCAAGATGCCTGGGACCTGGAGGCTGTGGCCTGAGAGAGACATGAGCTCAGCCCAGCAGTCACTGCCAGAGAACAGGAGATGCTCAAAAAGCCTCTCTTCAAACACAAAAAGCACCCGGCCATCGTTGCCTGCTGTTACTTCTGAGGCAGCCCGCACTTCATGTGCTTAGAAATGACTGTACCTCAAATACAGCCTTGTGTGGGGAAAAGGGATTCACAGCAGCTCTGGGGATCACCTGGGGAGGTGTGGGCTTACTGAAGGTGTGAGTGCAGGCTTTGCTGGGCAGCAGATGTGTGATTACATGGACCATTCCACCAGCAACGTTGTGGGACCAAGCATCCTGGTGCAGCAGTCAGTGCCCATCCATCCTGAGCCACTGCTGCCGGTCCTGCTCCAGCGCCCGGGGCTGGCCCGAGCTGCCCTGGCCATGTGGCATTGCTGCATTGACCCAGCAAGTCCAGTCCAGATCTCCAGCGTCCAACATCCCAGCTAAAGAGATTTGTTTCCGAGGAATTCAAGCCTTTGAGGCTTTTTCAAGTATCTCTTTGCGAGGGAATAATTTGTTTTAAAGAGGTAATTGCTGTTATTTTTGATTTTCACCAAAAGGATTTTCTTAAACCAGGCAAAGAAATCTGAAATGAGTTTGCCGTATTGCATCTCAGTAAGTGCTATAGCCATTGGCCATCTAAGGAAAAACATTCTGTCAGATAATCATGGCCATTTTTGCATTTTAAGGGAACAAATGTCATATCTAAGAAACACATTTTATTCAGAGCTTAATTATAATTTATAGTACATTGCACAGCATTTGTTTTCTGTTCATCATGTTATTGCTCTTCTGTCTTTCCCCTAAATTTATGCATTGAATCGTGTGTGTGTGTGTCTGTATGCCTGTATCTGTGTATATATGTACACATATGCAATATAATACAAAGTGGTGTAGTGGGGACAACAGACGGCTTGTGTGTGATGTATTATTGGCATTTTTCTTTCAAATTACCATTTTCTTGCTGCTTTGGGAGAAAGCCATGATTTTGCTGTGATTAGTACACTTTTAACAATCTGGAATAAATTCCTGATCTTATTCATGTGACTAGTTCAATGCCCATTTTTACGTTTTAGTGCAAACCCCTACATATGTGCCTGTAATACCACAAAAATAAGATGTTTCTTTGTGGAAATTTTATAGAATTTGGATGCCGATCAAATATTTTTAGAAGTGGAGAATTAATGCGGCTTGACCATGTAAATGATTTTTTTAATGAAAAAGACTTTAGTATTCATCACTCTTTCTCTCTCTCGTTTGTGTATTCCTTTGTGCTAATCTTAAATAATGGATCCATATCAAAGTTAATAAATTAGTAGCTATTAGCAGTGTTTGGATTACAGTGAGTAACCCAGTGCCACTTCATTGACATTGACTTTTTATGTGTTCCAATAATACATTTTGAGTTTTAAAGATTAGACAAAGCAAAATATGGTTTGGCGTGTACTTCAGTCTTTAACACCTCTTGGGCAATGGCTTTGTTTAACAACTCTTGCCAATGGCCAAGGCCCTCATTTGAGGTAAACTTTCATTTAAGTGGCCCTAAACCCCAGACTGAGATCCATGTCTTTCTCAAAACCTGCAGTTTCTGACTGTTCAGCTGATGCACCATGTTGGGCTGCATCAGTCATGCCATGTTATGAAACCTAACACGATGTGACTGATGCAGCCTGACATGAAGTGTCACAAAGCAACATATCACATCACAAACTTGAAAGAAAAGCAAACAAACTTTACTTTTTTTTCCCCCTCAAAGCCTAAATTAATGAAGCAGCATATATTTTTAAAAAGGTGGACTAGTTTCCAACACTGAGGGATTTTTCTTAATATAGGCCTGCAGAAAACTTCTCCATCCTGGTCAGAAGGTATCTCTTATCCAGGCTCCTTGTGCTCCCTAAAATTCAGTCAAAATGAGAGAAGATGATGAGCCTGCGTCACCTCAGCACTGCCATCCCTCCTGGGTCTGATCTGGGAGATTTAGATCACCTTTAAAGGAGAGGCTCCAGCAGGTGCTGGAAGTGATCACCCCTCCTGGGGAAATCCGTACGTGCTAAAAGTATTCTTTGAGTCCAGCCATCATTGTTGTCATTTTAGCTAATTTTGATTATTATTTTCTGCTCTTCCACCTCCTTAGACTGTCAGCTTCCATGCAGAGGATTGCAAAGTCTCTCCACATGCTCAGTCACAGACTTCATAAAACATAGCTCCACAACAGGATTATTTCAGCTGCAAACAAAACAAGTCCTCTATCCTCTATCCTGATTTTTGATCAGAGAAAGATGCACACCACAGTTTGCCCTCCTAGTCCACCCACTTTCATTCTAATTCTTTTTACTACAATTGCAATGCATATCACATAATCTCCTGATCTATCAGGAAGATTCCTTTCTTCTTTTCTTTTTTTTAAATTTTTTTTTTCCTGAAGGGCTTTCATATAATTTTATTGGGAGATATATAGTGGGTAAAATACATATGAACTATAGCTTGCTAAGAAAGGACCTACCAACCACTGCTAGATAAGACATTATAAATTTATTTCCAACTTATCTGGGAAGGGTTATTTTAAGAGCCTGCTGCCCACAACAAGTTTTGGAGCTAAAATTAATGAATGGGGATACCTAAAAGAAATAGGAGTTTTCCTTCACCCCTTAGTTACAAGCAAATTGCAGATATTGTTATCTTTGCAAGCAAGAATAATCTCCACTTTTTGTACTACTTCTGCTGTAAACAATGTACCACTTGCTTTCCTATGACCCTCACTCTGTATACATATTTATATATTATTCATATCGGATTAAAAATGAATGTGCTCTTTACCACAGTTGTACTGCATAGTGACAATACAAATTAACTTATTGTGTACTTACTTTTCACAAGGCAGTGATGTGAAATTTTGATGGCCTGAAAAAGTAAGTCGTGGGGGAAGCAATGCAGAACTGAATCCTTGTAGGTGCACTTTATATTGTCTGATTTATTAAAGTGCCTTGAATTAATAAATTACATTCTCTGCATGGAATTTTGAACACGGGTTTGAACTTGGTTCAGTGGTGGGCAAAAAGAGTTTGCTTTTAGTCTGGTGCATGTGAGGTGGTTAGCTCCAGCCATGCTTTGTGCATTCCTTGCTTAGAATTTGTTCTTTGCAGGAAAGAATTAGGATGGCTGTTTATTAAGAGCTGCTTGTGGGTAAAGCCTTAAGAGCTGGTTGGTGAGATCACAGAGTGGCTTGGGTGGGAAGGGACACTAAAAATCATCTCATTCCAACCCTCCTGCTGTGGGCAGGGACACCTTCCACTATCCCAGGTTGCTCCAAGCCCTGTCCAACCTGGCCTGGAACACTTGGAGGGATGGTGCAGCCACAGCTTCTCTGGGCAACCTGTTCTAGGGCCTCACCACCTGCACAGGGAAGAATTTTTTCCTAATATCCAATCTAAACCCACTGTTTGTCAGTTTGAAGCCATTCCCCTGTGTCCTGTCACTCTAGGCCCTTGTAAATAGTCCCTGTCCATCTTGTCAGCCTGTTAAGATACTGAAAGGCCACAATTAGGTGACCCCTGAGCCTCCTCTTCTCCAGACTGAACCATCCCAATTCTCTCATGCTTTTCTGACAGGACAGGTTCTCCATCCCTTTGATCCTCTAGGTGCCTCCTCAGGACTCGCTCCAACAGCTCCATGTCCCTCCTGTGCTGGTGGCACAACATGCACAAACACGACACATTGGAGGCTTTGGGGGTGGTCACACTTCTGGCAGTCTCCAGTTTATGAAAACAAAGGGTGATGAGGAGCTTTCCATCCTTGAGGAAGGAAACAAGGCTGCATTCCTGGGGCAAGGGCTTAGGACACAGAGTGTCTTTCTTCTGGGTAACAAGCAGCATGGTTTGGGAGACTCAGCCTCCAGGTGGTGGTGTTGATATTACAGTAAAAATGGCAGGTTGTTTGAGCAGCCCAGGGCACTAATGCTGGTTCGAGTGAATTCACTCTGCTACAGAGATGCTCATGCTCCTGTGCCAGCAGCTGCCCATGCTCCCATCTCTGCTGAGAGGACCATGGCAGCATTTCCACTCCAGTACAAGTAGCATCAGACCAGTTCACAACAGGTGTCTACTTGTTTAGCTGATAAATTCCCACCTAAAACCAAGGGGAGAGGTTCTAGCCCTTTCCCATTGCAGGAAGCATAATTCTCCTCCTCTGCTGCCCCAGCATCTCTTTTATGCCTGCTAAGTAGTACCACAGCAGCAAGGGAAAATGTGCTCTTCAAACGTGGAGATAGGGTATTGTTTTTCACTTATCCTGGCTTTATGTAGATGGTCTGGCACATTTATTTATTCATTTATTTGAGCAAATTAAAGCAAGCTAAGCGCATTTGACCTCAGATGGTCCTGGTTTAAGTTAATTTGAGAGACAAAGCTCATAAAGTTCCAGTAAAACACATCAACAACTTCCCAGCATAGGTTGAAATGTGATTGTTGAAACATAACCTCCAAAACCAGATACAGCATGGAGATTTGAAGTCACAATAATCTGAAAAATATAGGAGAGCATATTGATAAGCCCTACTGAGAAGTGATATCTTTCATTCATGCCTTTGTTACGCGGTCGATTGCTGTTTTATCCACAAGAAGTGCATCTATCAGATTTTGTGCATTAACATTCCTTTTCTAATCTGGCTTGGACATTTCATTTTAAAGCTGATGATAACCTTGGGCCCTGGTCCAGCAAACACTTACATGCTTGCGTATCTTTACTCACAGGAGTAATCTCACTGGAGTAAATGTTTGCAGGTTTGAGGCCTTGGCTATCTCAAACCATTATTTCTTTCCATTAAAAAGTAATCTGTGCGATTGAAATAAAACACACAGTTCTTTACCCAGAAACCCACCCAAAGACAAAGTGTGTTTATTAGACTAAGGGTCTGCACATTGTCATCCTTGAATTGCACTTCAATAAAAAAGATAATTAACAAATGCAAAAGAAGACAGTTTTGTACACGCTGTATTTACAAGGGTTTGGTTTGGATCGTGGGCTGAAGGATTTACAGCTGGGGCTGAGGAGGGAGATGGATTAGCTGCAGTGCTCTGGAAATCCTAAGCAGAGAATTTTTTAAGTGCAGTTTGTTGAGGAAGGGCACAGATTTCTTGTTCTCTCAGAGGCCATTGAGCGGTGTCCCCTCCCAGCAGGCGAGGGGTTCCGGTGTGTCCCGTTTGTCCAGGCTGTGCAATGTCCGTGTGCTAAAGCAAAAACTAACCAGGCTGTCGTCTGTCACGCAGGTCACCGGCCTTTCCAGTGCAGATACTGCCCCTACAGTGCCTCTCAGAAGGGAAATCTGAAGACCCACGTGCTCTGTGTCCATCGCATGCCTTTCGACAACAGCCAGTACCCTGACCGCAGGTTCAAGCGCTCCAGAGTCGACTCGGAAGCCGCTGGGAATTTGGAGGAGCCGGCGGCTGCCAAGGCGGGGAGCTCGGCAGAGCTGGCCGAGGAGGGCAGCAAGGCCCAGCAGTGATGCCCAGCGGGTCCAGCCCTGCTCTGCAGTAGCCTTTTACCCCAGCTTTGGACACGTGGTTGGTGAGGGCTGGCTTAATAAACCCCTTCCGAGGAAAGGGATGGCATGCAATTCCCAGAAGGGTCCAGAATGCTGAAAACATCCAAATATATGTATAGGTACATGTACCCACACATGTACATATAGATATGTATATTTACAGACACAGAGACATCCAGTCATGCCCACATTGAATATATATCTACATACACACATGCACACAAAATATACACATTCCATACATGTGTGTTTGTGTGTGTAAATATATATATATTACACATGCAAAATAAATTTCCAGCCCTTGAAAATGCCTGCTAAACAGTTACCTGGCAACTAGTACTTCCAAACAATGTAGGTGGGATAATAAAGTGATTTAAAAATGTTAGGAGGTCGTTAGTTATTTAAAAAGCAGGGCAATTTCAAACCTAAAAGTGGTCTTTGTCCAAAAATAATGCTCTTAACAGAAAAATAATACCCTCTAAACGATTTAGTGTTGCCTTGAAGATTGAGGGGCTGTGTTTTCATTGTTGAAAACACCTTTATAATATGACACCAGCTGCTGTCATTTGCCTAGCATAGTAATGAGATGTCTTGGTAGACTGCCATGGTGCCAGTCTGACTGGAGCTGTCATTGCAGAGAAAATCAATTCAAGTGGTGTTGCAACTGCAGTGTAGGAGAAACCTTAGACGGCCCATAAGCTGGGGTCAGTACTGGCCTATTTTGAAAAGTATTGTGATATTACATTTTCTTTTTTTTTTTTTTTAATATACAGCCAAATGAATCAATGGTTAAAAAAAATCTGCAGCCCAATGTGTGATTGCAGATTTGAAATGTAATTCCATTTTTTGTAATCATCTTGCAGTATTGAGGGAAATGCTTTTATTATTTTTTTTCCTTGTTGAAGAAGTTGCTATAAATGTAGAAGTACAATATATAGAAATATTGTTTAGTGAAACTAGTCAGCCTTATCTATAGAAGGTGCTGGTGAGAAACAGAATTTTATTACATAGAAGGTTGGTAATTTTTTCTTCTGTTCTTTACTTGTCTTATTGGTTTTTTTGGTTTTGTTTTTGGTTTTTTTTTCCTTACACTTGAATGAAGGATTCCCTGGTCATGGTTAATTTTCATGTATTAGTTTTTGTAAGTGTTACAGACACAGTGCAGAAGTTTCTTCTGGAGCAAGCCCTTATAAAGTAGCTTGACCTAAAAGATGAATCCAAACTTTCTGCTCTTTGTCTCTAATGAAAAAAAAATTGTTTAGATGATATTTCTTTGGTTTTGTAAAACAAATGTGTTCTATATTTTTGCAGACTTTAGCTTTTTTACTGATTGGATGCTCCAAATTTAATAAGGTCTTTGCCACATAGGAAGCTTTTGAGAGACTATAACAAACCACATAAAAAAAAGTAAGAAAAACAACTAAAGGTTTTTTTCTGAAATTCTCTGAATGGCATAAAATTTTATCCTTCTAATGTACTTCCTTTGATAGAAGCAAAATTGGTGCTGTTTATCATGATGGTAGAGAAGTATTAACTTCTTCTAAAGCAAAATCATCCAGACTTAAAAAAAAAAAAAGAAAAAAGTTAAAAAAAAGTCAATATTTCTTTGCAGGCTGGGAGCACAGAGTAAAACCCCAGGGCCTTAAAACTTCAGCTCTGCCTAAAGCAGTTTACAAAAAATACTAAACTGCAATCAATGTAAATAAAATTCTTAGCGCTACCCTGAGACTGGAAAAAAAATCTCAGGCTAATAAGGAATACGGTTTGCATATGCTGTCGGAAAGGATGTCATCCAACTGAAGTTTCAGTTTAAATGAGGTCACTGTGTAACTTGGACCCATCTGGCACAGAGCAAGCTGCTTTTCTTGTTTTTCTAGTATAGTTCTCACTGCCTTACTTAAATCGAGTTGATAAACTTAATGCAACTGTTTCTATGATCCTAGATAAAGGATTGAAATGTTATTGAACCTTTCTGACTGTAGTAAGCTTTAGGATTTTAACTGCACTACTGTGTTTGGTGACTGTGTCAGTCGCTTGCTTTGTGTGTTTGCGCCGCCTTCGGTATCTTAGCAAAAAAAAAAAAAAAAGAAAAAAACAGAGAGAAAAAAAACAAAACCACCCCCCACATTCCATTTCTTGCACTTTTTGAGCTCTTTCAGTATTCTTTTGTGTCTTCTGAGCATTTTCAGATACGACAGGCAATAATTCTGTTTGTGACACTGGAAACATCTCCCGCTCCTTGTGATGTGTGTGTTGATTCCATTTGGTCGGGTGCTACTGTCCCTATCCTCCCCTCTGACATAGCCCTTTTTTCCAGAACATTTGTAACTTGTAATACAAACAAGTGACAGCAGCAGTGATGCATTGTCAGTTTCTGAATATCATCATGCTTCTCATATCTAAACATGTCAAGTTTTTTCTCTGTAACTTCTGTAGTCTGTGATACTGGTCATAATACTGTCTACATTCCTACACAAAGAAAAATTTCTATCTTGGAGGAAATCTGAGATCAATAGAGTAGAGGATTTTGTTGCTATGCTTGTAACAATTAGAAAACTTTGTATTTAAAGTTTATTCTTGGTCATTATTTATTATTATAATACATCAGTTGACAGAACTTTATTCTGGTATAGAAGTATTAAAAGTTGTTTTTTCAGCAATGACTGTTTTCTTTCTGCTGTTAGAATAAAAATGTCTTTGAAGCAGTACAGTTTTATCCAGTGTTTTACGCAATAAAACCTCTACCTCTGAAAAAAAGTTTTCCTACTTGCTTATGTTTATTAGGAACAGTTAAAACATTATTTTCTTCAGCTTTGTCAGATTTAAAAAGAAAAAAAATAATGCCAGTAAATTCACAGTTGTTAGGCAGTTACTGGAGTGTATTATGCTGGGTGTGTGTGCTCAGTCCTCTTATTAATCTAAACAAATCTATATACAGTATATACAGATATATATTATATATATTGTGCTTAATTAAAAGACTGTGGAAATCTGTTTTAGCATGTAGTAATAATTGTTTTATATACTACTACTTATGTACTATAGAAAAAGTCTTGGGGTCTATCTAAGCTTTGATTTGAAAGTGTTTGAAGTGTGTATCATACACGATGATGTATAAAGTCATGTTTTCACATTAAAAAAGATTGTTTGTATAGATCGTATATTTGGCTTTAGAAAATTGTGAGGTTTGTTGTTATGGTGCATGTTAAGAAAGCTGCTCACACTTCAAAGAACGTACAAGAGCAAGAATGCTCCCATTCTCCTGGGTGTATGTTTATTCTTCCCCTTTAAGGTTTTATCTGCACATTAGAAAGCAAATAAATTAAAGGATTTTTCACTTAGAAAAGTAAGGATGATTAACATCGAAAAAAAGATGCACCAACTACAGCAAGTATGAGGAGGAGAGAGTAATGTGGCCTTGCTCCAAAAAAAAAAAAAAACTGAAAAAGCAAACATGTTTCAAAACCAGAAATTTTAATATTAAATTAAGCCGCTCATACCCACAATAATAAAGTTATACTCTAGCTTACATTCTCCAGAAGGAAAAGGTACAAAAATTGTCAGAAGGTTAAGAATTAAAGCATAGAATCATAGAAATTCAGTTATTCAGTGGCTGAAACTCACAGTGAGGAGGTGCTGTTACTGGTGAACTTGTGGAAAATCTCAGCAGCCAGGGGAGTCACGGAGCTGGTACCAAATTCCCTGTTCTGTGGGCAAATGCCATAGATCTCTTTATCCACAGAGAATTAAATATGCACTGCAATGCATCAAATTTTAATCAAAATCCAAGATGTTAATGAAATTTTTTTTGTGTCACACCCTCTCTTGGGGGAAACAACCCTTCTTAGGCTCAAAATGGCAGCATGTAAAACCGTGTCTTGAGGAGGAATGAGCTCCAGGCTCAGAGCTGAACTCTGCCTCACAACAGGATCATTATGCTTTCGGGTAAATGCTGTGCCCTGGATCCAGGGAAAAAGAACTGTCTGGGGAGAGAGTGGTGGGGGGTGTCTCCCAAAGATTTCCTGCATTCTGGTTTCAGTAGGCAGTAAAGGAAAATGTGAAAACCTGATTAAGGAGCAATGCACCGTCTCAGTGCGCCTCCATCCTTTATAGTCCTGGATTTCTGCTGGGAGCAGTGCATTACACTGTGCATACAATCCTCTAGGAAATCTAAAACTGACCACCAGTGGCCATGTACCATGTGGGGTTGCATCACCTGTGAAGGCAGGTGAGAAGAAGGTCTGAAAGAAGAACGGGCTGTCTCACTGAAATCTGTGGGGTTTTGTTTCCCACAGCTGATGGGTAGCTTTCCTCACACAGATCCTGGGTGTCCTCAGTCTTCCCACCTAACATCAGAAGGCTGCTCCCAGCTTTAAGATAATATTTCTAGTTGAAACTTTTATAAGGACTTTAAGCCCTCTGTCTATTGTAATTTGGGAATTGAATATTTCCCCTCTCTGTTTAACATCTGTATTGTAACAGTATATTATAAAAACCTCACCTTGTGTATTGTAAGCATGCTCCCAGTGAAATTATTCGTAACTATTGTGATTTCCATTTCTGGATATCACTGCTTGGCATGATCCACCACAGTACGTTTCCATCGGGAAGCCCAGGGAGAGGGAGGAGGGAGAATAAAGCTGTGGTGTAAAGTCGTATTAGGAATGTCACCCAGCTGAGTGTTCTTAGGGGCTGTGAGAAGTTTTGTGGCTCCTCACCTGTTGGTGCTGTTCAGGGTATTGTCCGGGGGCTTTTTGTTGTGGTATTATTTTTTTTTAACCAAAGGTTCTCAGTGAATAGGGAAATTACAGGAAAAGAGGAAGAAGAAAATTTAAATGATCCCAGAGTGAACTGTTTTGCTGTTAATACAGAAATACAGAGCAAGACACATTTAATGGGCTCTATTTTTTATTATACTATGCTGAATAATTAAGTTTGAGGCTAAGTGTCACATAGATTTATCTTTTAATTAAAAAAGCATGGTTCACGCGTATTTGAGTGGTAGTCCAAATAAATGCAATATAGAAATTTATGTTTGTTTATCTAGGTGTTAATTACCTAGAGATTGTTCTGGATTACTTCTTTTTATAAAGTGTCATAGGCTCATGTCACAAGTAATAAAGCTTAACAGTGGAACCTTATCAATTTGCTAACTATAACGCTAGTGTGACCTGGAGGAAAGGAAAAAAAAAAACCAACTTTGGAAAATGTTCTCTGCGTGCGCCACATTCAACACATAAAAACCACGCAGTGAACAAAGCAATCATTTTTAAAATGTTCTCGTAAGTAAAAGTACAAATATATCTTTGGTGTTTTACAGCCCTTCATATATGTAATTATTTATATAACACACTGTTATTTATGCCCGTGTACTACGTTGTGCAGAGACAGACATGATAAGCAACAAAATGTCCTTTACCTGGTGGGCAAGCTATTCATTTAATGTACAAAGTAACACCTACAAAGACTGAACACCATATTTAAAGCAAGATGTAGCAGATGTAACTTTCTTAATATTTTAAGGGTTTTACCGCATTGCTTTCAACCAAGAGGACTGGGAAGGCAAACTGAAGGCTAAAGATAAAAGATCATGAATTTCAGTGGCACAAACAGAGGGGAAAATTGTGCACGGATGTAAATTGTTCATCACATTCTCTGTCAGTCTGGTTTTTTCTTTATGTCTAAAATTTATAACACTGATCCACGAAGCCACGTGGAAGGATGCTGAGTGCAGGCAGAGAAGCCAAACTCGATGCACTCGGGGCTCTCCACTGCTGATGGAAATCAAATGCCATCCACTGTATTACCCCAAGGGGCGATCTGCCTCAGGATTTGAAAGACTGAGAATTTTTTTTTGTCATAGGTGCAAACACGCCTCTCTTCAGGGCCAATTATTTATGCTTTTCCTAGAATTTTGATGATTTAAAACAATACCAGCCCTGCATTGTGCAACTAATGTACTTGAAAATGTTCATTTACTGATATTGCAAAGAAATTCATGAAATCACTAGTCAGTAAGTCTTTCTTGCTTCTCACAACATGAAGAAGGCTGGAAACAAGAGTTTCTTCTATTTATTGCACATCAATTATTTGTACAGACAGACACATCAAGCTTTGCCTCATGTGCAGACAGTAGCAGCAGGTAAGTTACATTTCAATAGATGAGGTTAAAGGAAAATTCAATCTTTAAAAAAGGTGCTGAACATGAGATTATGAATGAAAACTGAAATGTTTTAAATTTTAAAGGACTGAAATTGATAATCATGTTTATGTATATGCAATGACTTTGTGTGTATATGCGTAAACATATACACCCTGTAGTTTTTCTTTTCATAGTTTTTCTCATTTAACCCCTTAACTCCAAAATAAGTGTCCTGAAATGTCTGATTTTCCACACTATAGAAAAGCCTAGTAGTGGATATGCAGTATTTCTGAACATCAGTGAGTTACTGAGGAGCCTCTAAATATGAACCAAGATATTGAAAATCTGAGCCATTGGATGCAGTGAATCTCTTAAACTCCTGAAATTTTGGCTGTGTAAAGTTTAAATAATTTGATGGTGATCCAGGTGTATTCTTAGTGAAGTTAGAGGTAAAAACCGCCTTCCTTTGAAAGAGAGAATTTGTGGAGAGAACGAGTTCTTCAGTTGTGAGATATTGCAACATGGAACATCTGATTTTTCTTTAGGTTGTGCCACTGTATTCCTTATTATTTTTAAGATTTTATTCTTGGAGGATGCTTTCCTCACTTGTTTTCTGTTTAAAAAAGCTGATGCACAAGTGAAACACACGTGGAGTAATAAAGAAAAATGGAGCTATTAATCCCAACAGAGAAAATCTCTTTTGTGAAAGGTCTCTCACAAAATATCTGCAACTGTGGTACATCCTTCTCTAGTGAACCACTGCTCTTGATTTGTGCTTGTCCTGGCTGTGCTGCTGGTTTTATGCCAATGGGACCCTCCTGGTGCCATGGGAGCAGCATTCAGTGAGGGGCTGCTCCTGGGGAAGGCAATTCACATTTTTCCATAAAGAAGTGTCCATGAGAAGTGTGTGTATCTCCAAAGCTACTGCATTGCTGTTCTGAAGCAAGGTGTATTTTCCCTGTGAGCACATGTTCCTGTTTGTACAGCAATTGCCATCTGGGTGTCTCCTCTCAAGCTGTACTGGTGGTCCTGACATCACCAAATTCAGCTTCCCTGTACACTAAGGAAGAGGTTCATTTTCAAATAGCTTTGAAACACTAAAAGACTTGCTAAATTTTTCCTAAGCCGTTGATCCAGCCTATCCTTCCAGTGAGCTAAAGCCTCCAAATGCTATTGATTTATAGGAGAAACACCTTGATGTACTATTATATGTGTTGATTCTTTAACACCTACCCCTTCCTGAGTGTTATGTCAAAACATTTCTGATGTTCAGAAGGAGCAGAGCCATGACCTGACTGTTTTCTTGGTGGTCAGTGGCATCTGCTTTAGAGGAGACACTGTCACCTTCCCATAGCCTCATGTTCAGTGCACTGCATGGAGTTCAGTAATCTCCACCTGAGCAAGAGTCAGTTGAGCAACCTCATGCATTTTCAATTAAATTATAAATGCTTAAACTGATGCAAAAAAATTGACAGATCCTGTCAATACTTCTGTTTGACAAAAGTGGGAGGACAAGTTGGAGAGGCTGCCCAGTGCTTTGGGTTCCTGTTGGATGGGAGGACGCATAAAGGTGTGCCTTGCCCTGGTGCAACTCCTACTACTTGATGATCTCCAAGGTCTTTTGCAACCTAGTTGATTCTGTGACCCTGTGATCCTGTGCTTGGGTAGGTGATCTACTGCCCGTGCTGGCCAGTGCCACCCAGTACTGTCACACAGCCCATGGCACTCCAGATGTGACAACAACTGCCCAAACATAGTCAGTGTAAGGAAACTTGAGGCTATTCACTTAACCCAAATTGGAGAACAGTGTCTCCACAGAACACCCAGCCTTCATTTCTTCCGTTTCAGACTACTGCTAATCTCCAGCTAACATCAAAAGCACTAGGGCTGGGGGGCAGTGATTCTTAGTCCAGTGAGAATGGAAAAGTGAGATAATGTGGGACAGCATTTGACTCAGAGATGAAAATCAGTCCTCATTAAATCTTTATTTACAGTTCACACTGAAAATAGCTTTACTCCAATGCTTCAAAAACTTTTATTTCAAAGTACTGCACTAAATGAGAGATAACAGAGTATATGCTACATGCATGCATATGCTTTAGTCCTGAATGCTGACCATGTCCTCACCTCCAGCACTCTCTCAGACCAGGGAGGCATCAGCCAGCTTTTGGCTGCAGCCAAGGAGCACACACACATTTTCCGTTTCATTAAAAAAAAAAAAAAAATCAGAATACAGCACATATACGAATTTGTCCTGTTTGGTTGTTAAATAATTTCATCCAAACCACAAAGGGTGGAAATATGAAATGAAGAACTGGTGAATCAGTCAAGTGCCAAAGACCCAGCGCTGCTTTTGGAGGAGGCTTCAGGTCAAAGGAGAGAAGTCTTCCTGGGGAAATGGCAAACTGCCAGGAATGGGGAGAGGGACTCAGGATGGGGCTTCTGCAGGTAAAGGGAAGGTTGAGCTGGCCCAGGTGGGACTGCCTGTGTGTCCCTGCATGTCCCCTGCCCTGGGTAGGAGCACTGCTGAAGCATGGCACAATAACCCAGGCACAGTGCTGAGTCCCAGAGAGAGCTTGAGCCTCCAACAGCAAAGCCAGCCCCAGTCCTGCAGGGCAGGTCCTGTACTCAGCTGTGTCCCAGGATGGGGGTAGAAAGGGAGGAGAAGGAAAAGGTAGAAAGAAGAGAAAGGGAGCCATCAAGATCATCTTTGCCTCTCCACCTGTAGTGATGCAATCCCTAATTTTCACAAATGAGGAAAACAAGCCTCAGCATCTGTCTAAGTGTTTGAATTTACCACCATGTTTCTTCTGTGCATTAAAAAAAATAAGCAAAATATCCAACAAATCCAACCTACAGTAAATTTAAATATTGACTTGTAATGTTTGCTTGGTTGCTATTTCTTAGTAGCAACCAACGTGTTAATCACTAGTATATAATTAGATGTCATTTTGGAGCAATTCAAAATCAAACAAAATCTCAACATGCTCTGAAGATATTGTGAAAGTTTACATTACAATTAATTTATGATTACCCAAATGTGCATCCAGTGATCTTAAGTCTTACTTCATACATTACAAAGAAAAAAGACAACTTCTGTTTCCCCACACCTTAATTTCAGAAGGCCCTCAGAAATAAGGCTCTCCTTTTAATAAATGTATTATTTAAATTCTGTTTAAATAGCTGAGCATAAGATGAAGAAATGAGATTAATTTGATAAACTAGCCCCTGTGTATCCTTGGGTCTGTTTCTCTTCTTTTCCTTGGTGTTTTGCTTTTCGTGGTTTTTTTCCCTTTGTTTGGGGTTTTTTTGTTTTTGTTTTGTTTGAGTTTTTTGTGTGTGTTGTTGTTGTTGTTGTTTCCATAAACATTTGTTTTTTCTGTGCTGTCTCTTCAGCAGATAGAAAACTAAGGTGAACTGGTATTATTACATTTCACACCAACTCACTAGAGCCACGAGTTAATTTCAGCAGGTTTTCCTGAAGGTGAAAAGAAGTGCACAGCCTTTTGTCCCAACAGTGAGCCAGTGCCATGAACTGCTGAGTGTTCCCAGACCTGTCAAAAATCAAAGGAACAAGGATGGCTAGCGAGTCATGGGAAATACTGGATGCATTAGTGGATACAGCCAATATGCTGAATTATGGTTGTGTAATAAATGTACAAGCTGTTGTACCAGGACACAGCTACAGCAATCACAGTAAGTAAAGTTTTAAAAGCACTCATGCTCCCATCCTTTGTTGGAAACAGTGATCGTGTACATAAAAAGGTTAACAAATGGCTACACTTCACTCCTCTGCATCGAAACCAGAGAAAAACTTGCTGCTTCTGCTATAACAGGCTACCATCTGATGTCTGGTCTTGCTCTTTATCTATGTATTCTATACATCCAAATGCAGAACAGGGAGGAGGACTATTTTGGGTGCGAAGTGAGCAAGTTGTTTTATGTTTTAATTGCCCATAATGAGCATGGCAAATGCTGAAAGATGCAAGGAAGAGTCTTGTCCAATAATACAGTTCTTTATTACCTTTGGATCCCATCTTCCTAACTATTTTGAGGATGTTGTTAGCAGAGGAAGGCATATTTTTATTTAACATCTTTATTAATGAGCTAAAGAAAGAAAGAAATAAACACACTAATTGCATTTGCAAATGACAGTACATTAGTAGCTATTGCAAACATCACCAAAGACAGAAATAACAGAGGAAAATATGGGCAGGAATAAAAGAATTTAACCTGGAGAAACACAAATGCAGGTCTGAAAGCAAAATTACTCCACGTTTATGCAAGCAATAGTAGAAAGAAATGCAGAAGCAGTGAAAGTGAGGGGGCTGGGGCAGTCAAGAGCACACAGCTGAGCTCCCTGGGGGTGTGGGTGGGAGCCCTTGGGCAGGGGCTGTGAAGGGTGTGGGAGTTTTGAGGGACATCAGCAGGCATCTCAGTGTCCCTCACTAACAGAGAGCATGGGAAATGACATTTTTGCTTTTTTAAAAAGGGAAAGCGTGAACCCCTTGTCTTGAGTTTAGAAGTGTGCGAAGAGCAGCAGCTAAGCTGTGTGTTATCTGGGCTGAGGGCAGCTCCCCATGCTGCCCAGGTGTGGGCAGTGATGCAGCCCCGGTGACAAAAGCTGAGCAGAGCCTGGTTGCTGGCAGAGGTGTGGGCAGGCTGTCCTGCTGGCATGAAGGGGACAAAGCGGCTCCTCCCAGGTGTGGACCCTCCAGAGGTGTCACTGATGCATCGAAAAGCTTGCTGGCAACACTGGTAAATGCCTAAACACTGAAATTGAGAGGGAAGTGAGCTATGCGTAGATGGTCTGAAAGACTTCAGGAGCAATGAGATAAAACTGAGTAAAGGCAAACTTCCCAAATGCAGCTCTTCCAAACTCTTTAATAAGCTCCCCGGAGAGCTGGTAGATGTGCAATCACTCCAGTGACTTAAAATTAGACTGGATACAAGAGGGAGTAGCATGCCTGTGCCTGAAGGAAGAGGGGCAGAGCCCCCTGGTACTGGGGGGCTCTGAGCTCCCTCCTGGGGCGGCTGCTGCCTGGTGTGGGATGTGCCGTGGGGCCGGGGGGCTCTGAGCTCACCTGCCTGCCTGGAACATGGCTTCACCGGTCTAGCTGTACAGCTGCTGGTTATTGCTGCTTAATCTCACAGAAGTTACAAACTGTAATTAGTTGAGAGCCAGCTAATGAGTTATAACACAGGAAGCAACCACAAATGCCTGTGCGCTAGTGAACCACAGTGTTGTGTGCCATCCTTACCATGTTAATGATTTAAAAAGAAACTGGGCCTCACCCCCAGCCCCCTGGAGCATGAATAACCTGGTACAGCTCCTTTCCCTGAAACACTTCCAGACGCTCTCAAATCTCAGCCTTCCCTGTTTCAGTCGTGGTGTAGGGATGCTGCCTGAAGTTTCAGCAGCTGTGAGAGGGAGCAGGCTCATTGTCCTGAAGTACTCCCTTCCACCTCAGGCTGGGGACAGTGTGTGCAGCTGTGACAGGCCGTGACGGAGGCGCACATCAGCTCTGAAGCTCTTGGTGGTGGAGGCAACATGGCCCATGCCCCGCATGGCACTGCGTGAGGGGTGACAATAACAGGGCCCATGCCCCGCATGGCACTGCGTGAGGGGTGACAATAACAGGCCCCATGCCCCTTGATGGCACTGTGTCAGGGGTGACAATAACAGAGCCCGTGCCCCTCGATGGCACTGCATGAGGGGTAACAATAACAGGGCCCATGCCCCTGGACGGCACTGCATGAGGGGTGACAATAACGCTTCCTGCTGACGCCGATCACCACGGTGACTTTTGCTCCAGCGTTACTTGTGCAGTGGCAATTGAATTGAAACTGCCACATCAGTTTGCATTAGGCCACTTAGCAGCTGATGTGGTTTCTCACTAGCACAGCAAAGGGAAGGGAGGGTGGCTCCGGTGGAGCCTCTGGGAAGTCAGGTTCTGAACTGGGACTGGGGGCACAACTGCACTCAGCTAAGGAAGTTGTAAGCTGGCTGGTTGGAAAACAATTTTCTTTGAAATTTCAAGTTCAGAAAGACTGTTTTCCCCCACTAAGAAGTGGTAAGGTGGTAGCCTGTGAGACTCTGCAGCTGGAGCAGCTCTGCTGAGCATCCGTGGCATACCCAGCACACCCAGGGCTCTGCACCTGTGTCATGGAGAGCAGCGGAGGCAGAGGGGAGTGGGATCATAGAGCTCTCCTCACCCAGACCTTGTTGGGGAAATAACTTGCCATACATTGTCCTCAGTCCTGCGTGCTGCCTGTGCAGGAGGAGGTGTCCCCTGCAGCTCAGGGCTCTTGGACTGGGGCCAGAGCCAGGTTTGTGTCTGGTGATGGCCATGGCCAGGCCCAGCTCCCCCTTTTGTGTGCTCTCACCTTGAGGTAGGAGGATCAATATCTCATTACCTATGGTCCTGCTTCTCCAGAGCCTTACATTTTGTGGGGTTTAATGTAATATCCCCACTCTTTAAAATTGCAATATCTGAAACACTGATGTGAGCAGCATAAATCCATTTTTGGTTTAGGGAGGTGAATTAGCTAAGCAGCTTTATTTTTTCCAGTTGTAGAATTGTTCTAATGCTTCTTTTGACCAGTCCTGGTTTTAAAAAGGCTTCATCTTTAAAAATCCAATTTTACAAACAGTTAGTCTTTAGTGTGGACTGTTGCTTTTTAGTAATTTGGGGGAAAAATAATGGCTGATATATTTAATTTTCAGACACATCTACTGCATATTTAAAGTGTCTTTTTTACAATTTTATTGTCAACAATATAGGTTGAACACTGCATAGATATTGCTCTTGCCGGCTTGTAAGATTAAAATCATAGTATTTCTGAAGGGGCTGTTAAAGTGTCTGTGCAGCTATCTGCTACTGCATAGCTCTGAACTAATTCAATGACTGTGTGTTTTAAATATCAGTACAACTTTTCTTCCCAACTAGACAGCTTCAAATCTAATGTTAGTATTCTTACTGACCTCGAAATTGGGGCTCACAGTGCTTAGCTTTCATTTTGTTTCTTCCTTTAAATATGGCTAAAGAGCAAAGGCTCTGAATCTGTGTAGTGTAACTTGAGACTAATGGGTAATTAATGTACAGTCAGATCTGTAGTAGCTCCAGGGTATGGGTACCTAGGTTTTGCCTTTCTTCCCAGGACCTACTTTTTAAAAATCCTTTTATATCTGCATCTCTCACTTACATGGGTTAGTGTGTGTTTAAGCTGTGAATAATGGTTGAATTTATTCCTGCATGGGCAATACCATATTCCTTTAAAGTAGATCATTATTCTATATGGAATAAATACTGTTATCCAGTTGATAGGCTTTCAGGCTAATGAACCAAAGGCTGCCATCTAAGAAGCCAGATAACAAGACATACTTCTCCACTGGTTTCTTCTGATATATTAATTAACGAAAACCAAGATCTCTCTCTGAGAGGAAAACACACTTTTGCAGTCTGGTTTTGGGAGTTTTCTTCACTCCTTAACACTCGTTAATGCGCATAGGGGAATGAGTCTCCCAGTGAGGTGGATAATGGAGAACTTCTGCCTGCTGTGGGGATGTCTGTGTGAGTGAGAGGCACCCCCTGGGAACCACGCTGGGGAGCAGCCTGTGGGCAGGGCAGGCAGGAGTCCAGTGCTCCCAAACTCCCCTGGCTCCATCCTGCCTGGCTCTCTGCCAAGGACAGGAGGTAGAAGGCAGTGCACTCCTGAGCAGGTGAGCCCTTTCCTCACAGGTGTGTGTTGGGATCCCTTGTGAGAGGGGACCTCCCAGAACTGACCAGTCCCTCCAGCAGCTGTGCAGCCCAGGGCTTTATGCCTCTGAATCCAGGAACCTGGCCCTCCCTTATCTCTGCTTATAGCATGGTCTAGAGTCCTGCCAGTTCTAAACATGAGACACTCTTAAATTTGGTTTAGGAAACATGAGATTAGGTGGAAAGACAGGAAGTACCTTTTTTTCTTTTTTGACCCTTTAGGATATCCTGACTGTAAACTAAAGCTTCCTTGCAACTGTCAGCTGGATGACTACCCGCTCCAAATAAAATCAGGTCTCAGACTTGCGGTTTAAGTTGATCAATGCTGTGGGGACAACTGATACCAAAGGTATGGTGGCATTTATTTGGAGATGGAGCAGAGCCATCTGAGGCTTACAAGGAGGGAGTGTGTTCCACATGGACTCTCCAGAATAAACAGCTACCAGAATATACCACAATAAAATACAACAAAGGGAAAGAATTTACAGCACCTTATCTATGTTTTCTCAGTCTGAGGAGTTTTCTGACCTGTGGCAGGCAGCTGCTCCCTTAAAAATGACCTCAACTTCAGGAGGCCTTTGAAACTGAGGCACACTCCAGCAGAAACAGCTGAAATAATCTCAGGTGTTGGCATTACCCTGTAGCTTTCTCCCCCGGGGGCCTGTGCCCCCCAGCCACTGCCGCCTCCTAAAATTCCAAATAAATCAAGACACCTCCCAGACCCAGCTTGCCACCACCTTCAACTTGGGCTGCCCTGGCAGTGCCAAGCGCCTTCTGCAAACTGACATCAGGAACCTGGTGTGGCAAGTTGAATTTCACAGGGAAAAGGGACAGCGTTTTCTTTGTGTTGTGAGTTATTCCCTTTGGAGTCCGAGTCCTGAGAGTTACTACATCTTTAAAGGCCTGCAGAGTTTGAGGAAAAGTAATTGGTTTGTTGCTCCAAACCTCTTGGTGGAATTTTTGAGAAAAAAATATTTTCAACTTAATTTTCTATCAATATATGGAGCCATTGGCATGAATTCAGCCTGCACCATATACCCACAAGCTCTGTGAGTGTGTGTAACTGGGTATTACTAGAGCATATCTAATTGGGATAGCCACTAGGACTCTTTGCAAGGTGCAAGACTTTTCCACTCTGTGTAATGACTGTTTTACACACTACATGGCAAGTCTGTTTTTCATCTTTACTGGTTAAATTGTTCAATTACATCTTTATGTTAATGCAAATGATAATTAATGCTGTAAGTTAACTATGCATACTGCTTTCCAAGAACAAAAGGAACTAAATACCAAACCATATCTTCCTCCCTTTTCTGGCTTGGTGTAATTCCTTGTTTATTAAGCTACAGAAGCCTGCTGGTTTCGTGCTACAAAACTTTCAGGTTCATCACCTGTAGTGGGGAGCCAGTGAGATATCTTAAAGTTTTCATCTACCTCTAAGGTCAAATGTGCTGTTTCAGCAGACAAAAGCCTAAGGCCCTGGAAAGAAAGGCCAGGGGTTTGTTTCTGATGGTTTTGCACAGGCTGTCTACTGTAGTCAAGTGCCACCATCCCCCAAAGCTTTCTGGCTCACACACCAAGCAAAGCAGGTGCTCTGCAGTGACAGGACAGATGGGGTGAGTGTCACTTTGATGTGGCTTTTCTTATGAGTCATTGCAGAGGACTTCTTGGGGACAGAATATGTAAAAACTAATAGGTGAATGGTGTGTGTGATTTGGTCCTTTTCTTCCAAAGTTTCATCATTCCAGTAGGAAGCTCTAAAGTATGATGTTAAACCGACAGCCTTAATGGTCTCAGTCTAATTTGTTCCATCCTCTCACCAAGTCAGATGGATTTTGACCTTTTCTCTTGCCTTGACAGCCACAAGCACCTGATTTGTTCTGTGTGGGTCTTTTAATGGTTCTCTTGTGTCCTCCTCAGTGGGCAGGAGGAAAACCATGATGTGTGCCTCAGTCCCGCATTGTCCCCAAGCACCATCTGGGAACAGAGGGAGACAGCTGGACCATGAAACACCCCTAGAAGATGCTGCTTAGTCAAAGCAGGGGAAACCTAAAATCTGTTTTAAACATCCCTTGCAGTTCTGAAATATCATTTCTCGTTTAAGGGCTTTCCCAACTGCTTCAGCCCTTTACTTCTCATGTGTCTCTTCTCACCAACATGAATTTCAGCTGGTTTTATCTGATCTATGTCACAGATTCAGTTTTCCAAGTTTTTGTGCTTAATGACTTGGCAACTCCAGTCTTTGAATAACTGGCTTGGAAAGGTCGAATTGTGTGGACCTCCCAACTCCATCCCTCCTACTGAAATTTAACACTGAAAAAAAAATTAGTTCATGATTTTATCAAGTGAATTATGTCTGCTAAGATCTCTACTTACAGTTCTAGGTAGAGGAGATCAAGCAAATCCAGGTTAAATATGCCCCTCATTCTGACAGAACCTCTCTGGACCTTTGCCAGACTATCATCAAAGGGAAGATTACTCCTTTGGGGTCTAAACCAGCCTGCTTTTCCAGTGAGTCTTATTGATTGAGAGTGGGGCAGGACTGAGCTCTACAGCTGCAGAGCTGATCGTTGCATTTGATGTTATTGATGAAAAATTTGAGTAAATCAAAGACTATATAGATACTTTGGTAAAACCTGGTTGGCCTATTTCCAGATGCTTTCCTGGGTTTCATTAGACCTGGGTGGGGATTCCTCAAGAAATGGTGATTTCAAGTTATCTTTCAATGTTCTTCAGCTGTTGAATCTAATAAATTTTTTAAGAAGTGACAAATATGTGAGGAGCTTAGTACCTGAGAAATCACTGATCCATTAGTCGAGATATTGGAACTTGAAACAACATGCAAATTTCTGGTTCTGACTTCCATTAAATATGGCCAAATTGTATTAGATCATCATCCATAATTAGGCCAATTTGTCCTAATCTTTGTTGAAATGGGTTCAGTCTGGTTTACAAATGAACACTGGGGGGGTTTCTTTCCTTTTTTTTTTTCTCTCCCCTCCATACATGCAAGCTTTCCACTGCTCAGCAATACATGAAACCATTCAGTAATAATGCATCGCACATGCTTCATATTTAGGTAGTTTTAGGCTTAAATTATTATCTCCAGGCTTTCTGTTCCTCCCTGTGCATAGCATGTGTGTGGTGTAAGTGTTTCTATGTGGTAATGCAGCCAGTAGAGCTTTCTGCTGCCCTTGTGAACCTCTGCTGTAACGTCCTCAGGACCTGAGGACTGCTTAATGCATTCATGTTTAAGGCTAATTGTTGATACTCAACAGGAGCTACCCAGTAACTGCAGCTTTTGTTACACCCAGGCAGCTGAGCAAGCTCCTGATGTGCACACGATCAGGTTACAAACTCTGCCTAACACCAGCACTTTTCCTGCAGTAGATATTCTTCCTCATACCTAAATATACTCGTATGGAACACTTGTCAGGTCACTCTAAATGCTGAATCCTTTCAGCAGTGACACAGATCTCTTCTGATGCCACTCTTCAATCACTCTTAATTACTACTCAGAGTCTAATTTCAAGGTCTCCTTAGGTGTTGGTATTAGCTAATATTCAGTAAGTAAGGCAAAAGATAACACTGTCAGTCTCATTCGCCTTTCAAGTTCGTATCTCTCTTTTCCCTGCAGAACACAGTAGGGCTAGAACCTTCTTGTTTAGCTTGGGGCAAAACACACCCTGCAAAAGCTGAGAAATAATCTAATTTTTTCAATGAAAGTCAGTGCCAGTCAAAGAAGCTTTTACAGACTTACAGTTAGGGTACATCAAAAATGTACAAATATTGGTAACCCCAGTTTATCATGTACAAGATTCTAAAAGAAAACTAAATTAAGGGAGGATATTTGCAAAGTCTTTGGAATAATGAAGAAACAGCAAATGCCACTTCATTTTTATGTTCTGAAGTCACTGAAAATGAGGAAATTATTGTCACTTTTATTGGATTACTTTCTTGGGTTTTAACACATTAATATTTATGCTGCTCAATTGTCTATGTTATAAATAGCCTCTCGGAAATCTCTGTGGGTCCCTTTTTAGTTTAGATATTTAAAACATAAGTAGCTTGAAAGCAGCTAAATATCAGTGCTACATGCAACTTCATCAAAAGACAGAAAGAAGGTGCTCAAGCACTGGATCATCTCTTCCTCCCAGGAAAGAGTTAACACAAAGAAATAAAATCAGATATGTGTAGCCTCCAGACGTCCATTAAAGTGCAGAATGCTGTTTTCTATCACAGATTATATGCCAGATGTTCAAACTATCTCTAATCATTGCAGATGTAATGGAGTAGAATGTTGCAGTTTGTGAGTTTACTGGCATTAATTCTGTATACTGCACAAGGGAAAAGATTTTAAATATATAATTATATCTCATTAATACTCAGGTTTTATTTCCTTTCAATGGAACAGGACTTATTAAAGCAACCATTTACCGCATGTTTTCTTTTAGTATTTGGCCCTAGCATAATCCTGTGTGCATTGTACATGTAAATATGTACTAACCTGAGTATATGGAAACACATACTACTGTATATAATTCCACTGGTATAATCCCCACTTTTTATATGCATGAGATGTTTTTATAATGTAAATTGACAAGGAAAAAGATCTCACTTATACAGTACTGGTCTAACCACATGCTATCTTACTTGTTAATGAAGAACTGTAAAAAATGCATATTTTAATGATATTTATTCAGTTATGCTATGAGAAAACTGTGCAGTTCTGTGAAGTGTTTTAGGCTGTTTCTTTTCCTCTGACTGCTCCAGCCATGCTCCAGTACCAAAGGCAGCTGTTACAGTGGGGAGAGTGACTCGCTGAGGATGTTCCTTGCTGTTATTCAGTATGCCAAGTGCAGGAGAGCTGGTCCTGCTCTGCCTCCTCCCTTGCCCTCAAACACACCCTGTGTGAAGGGACACTCCTGCTTTTTGATACTTCCTTTCTTCTCTCCTTTGCATCCTTTGGGCTCAGCTTCCATCAAACAGTGTCCGCAGGGCACAGCATTTCCTTTGTCCTACATCCTCTGCTGGAGCTGCCTATCCAGTGCAGAGTTCAACCACATCTGAGAGAGTCTTTTTACATCCTAAATCTATTGAAAATGCTGAAAAAGTGTTCATCACTCTCAGTGAGCTGTGGACTTTGATGGCCTCTGAAGTCAGAGGCAAAGTTGTGAGGATGAACTTCATGAGGAAGTCCCTACATCTGCTTTCAGACACAAAATCTCAATTATAATTTCCCCAGGAGCAATCCCTACTCTGGGTGATAATATTTGCCTTCTAGTTTAACCATGTAGCCTCAACCTATGAAAAAAGTACCCCTTGTACCAAATCTGGGTCCTTTCTGGGAGCTCTCTTGTCATTGTACCAATCAGCTCCAAAAGCACTGACTTTCTTTCCCAGCCCCACACAGAGAGCAGTAACAATCATGATCCAATTTTCCTGCTGGAGGCCAGAACCCAGTAAGGCCACAAGTGACTTTCCAGAGTCCCTTCCTAGGGCTGGTGCACAGTGTGGGACACCTGGTGTTGGGGCTCGGGTGTCTGCCCCTCCCACAGCTGCCTGGCAGCCTATGTCTTGTGGAGGCATTAAGAATGATTTGAGTAGACCAAGGTGGTTCAATTAACTTGCTTGAACTCTTTCTCAGTCCAGAGACTTAGTTGACAAGAATTCAACCCAAAGGTTTTGTTCCAAAATACCATGTGCTTTAATGTGCTGGGGAGCTTCAGTTCTGTGCTGCAGTATGTGGGTAAACACTTTTAGTGTTTTGGTGTTCTCTGTACGCCAGATATAGGCACAGGGTTCAGGCAGCTGTTCCTGTGGTTTAAAGTTGCTAATGCACACACTACTGAAGGACAGGGGCATTTTGGCCAAGACCTGCTGGGAAAATCTTAGACATGCACATAGCACATGTGTAATTGCGTCACATCTCACTGTTTGAGAAAGCAAGAGAAGGAATCCTGCAAACAACTTCCATTCTCTCACAATTTATTGATTATCTTGCCTTTTCAAACATCAAATAAGTTCTTAACTATTTCCTTGAGAGGTAAGCAGCTCTCATAAAGTGTGATCTGAAGTTGGCTGAGCACTGCATGGATGCAGACGTTGGCTGACGTGGAGCTTGCTGCTGGTCTCTGCAGCTGTCTCATCACGCTGATTGCTTTGAGTGGGAAAGGAATATCTTAATCTCAATAATGTAGTTTCAGGCAAGGGGTACTGGTTAAAGTTCGGGTATATTTAGAGAAACATATATGTATGCAGGCACTACTGTCTTACTGCTGATATTTTAACATGATTTGTGTACGATGTGCTTGATTAAAAAGAAAAACTGGCAATTTGCTCTATTCAGTTGCATATGGGTACTGTTTTTAAACATAAGTGTTCAGGTGCACACAAACTGAACAGGCTTTGGAAAGCCACCAGGTTTCATCCAGACACTTCAACTTGAAAGAGGACCTTTTCAAGCACATGGTAATTTAGATAATAATAATTGTGTAGTTATATACTATATAATAAAGTAACAGTACATGAGGCCTGTGTAAAATGGAGATTCTCTTCAAGATTATTTTTATCTGGTTTTCTTTTTTTTATGTTTTGAGATATGCTACTGCAATGCTTTTACACTAAGGCCTGTTTTTATGAATTTTCATGCCATGTGCATCATATCATACACTATATCTAATAAAGTAATTAACAGATGAGATATCATGAGAGCCCATCCAGTGAATTTAATGAGTTAAATAGTTAAAACATAGAAAATGTGACAACTTGAGCATGGTTCCATATGGTCCAGAGATGCATAGCATCAACTGAAATCTCTCTTTTTAATGGTGCACAAGGATTAAGTCAACCAGGTAATTTGCTTTAAGAGTCAGCAACACTTCTTGTCAAAAAAATAAGCCAACAAAGAACATAAACAGAAAACTAACCTGGCTAACAATCTCAAGAGCAAGGAGGTCAGGGATAGTCTCCTGATGGAGACCTGCAATGGCTGATAAGAAGAGAGGGCAATTTTAAATCAATGCAATATTTCCTGTAATACTGAAAATCATTCCTACTTTATTTAAAGGGATGTTTCGTGGGTGTCTACAAATAACAGATCCCTTCCTTACATGCCAGCCCTTCAGAAACAAGGCAAAGATGCGAGACAGCAAAAAAAGGTCTCACCATATCAGCACACAGGATGATGGACTGCTCCTCCAAGTGACACTTTCATTATCAGTAAATTTATGTTCCTATTTCAGTCTGTAATAATGACCATTCACAGCAAAAGCATGGTGGCTGTTAATGGACAGGAGTGTGGATAAAAATTCATTAATTAATGTGGAATTGAAGCATTTCCTCCACACACTTTGAGCAGCCAAGTATTTCACAGCAGATCTTGGCACCCAAGTGCAGGTATAATAATTATACACAATTTTCAGTGATTAAAAGGTTGTAAAGTAATTTTAGATACATCTCAAAATTATTTATCTTATAAATGAGGATAGAGTGAATATGAGCTGAATCACAAGTACCACTGTTCAGAGCTGAGCTGAAGAGCTTGCAGGGGGCGATTCCTGCTCCTCAGCAGTGATGTCTCAGTGCACCTCCATGGTGGTTATCTACCCATCATTTCTGCCTTTCGTCTTCTGAAAAGGCAGGTGACTCCGACTAGTATGATTTTCAAATGTCTGTATGATCTTTTATGTAACAGTAATGTAGGCAGTGATGTTCTGGTTCTAACAGTATGGTGGCCAGACTGATAACCAGCACACCATTGTCTGCTGTTGTGCTGAGGACTGCAATTTACACGGCACTTGGTCATTCTTCTCATCAGATTGTGTTTTATTCTACCAGAGGTTGTTTTTCTACTCCTGTTTCTTACCTTGTCACCTAAAAAAAGTTACCACACTGAATTGGATGGGCAGCCCAGCTGCCTGCCACTCATGAGACCACCGCCTCCACTGTAACTGAGGGTTAACCTCTCTGGAAGAAAGAGAGGTCCTCTTTGTTTTGTCACCATGACTTAGGCAAGGAGATCCCTGGGAAGATTCCAAGGTGTGGTATAAATGCCTATTTGGAAATAATCCTGTGGGTTTAGTCCTAGTGGAACTTTTATCTTTCTTCTGGATGATGTGGGCTACAAAATTATTCCATAACCTTTCGAGATAGACAACAAAAATAGGCCTGTCATAGTCCTTGGGCTCGATCCAAATTATTTCAGCGTGGCACCACAGGCTATGTCAGACATCAAAGGCAGAATAACTTCATTTCAGTGTTAAAGTTGAGGAATTTATGGAAAGACTGAGTAGTCTCCAGGGATAACCTGAAAGAAGATGGTATTCTGAACTTATTTGGGAGTTGGAAATGTCCTGTCTGTACCTGGTAATCCTAAAGTTCAGGAGCAGACAGTATGTCCAGTCTGCTTTCTCATGAATTCTCACTTAGCTTTTGAGTGGGAGAGTGAAACCAAGGGATTCATTAATCAACTCAAGAAGCAAATGGACACTGTTAAAGGGGAAGGGGAAAAGACTTTCATTTGGGAACAACCGTAAAAATAGTCCCTTCTAAACCACATTTTCCTAAACAAGAATATGCAATCTCCCTGAATTTTAAATGCAGACAAAGCTGTTAGTGTCAATTATTCTCCTTGTGTCTGATAAAACCAGCTAGTCTTGTCCTTTTCTAGCTTAGCATGATTATACAATGAAACCAAGAAAATATATAGTATAGATCAAAATGTAACAAGATACTAGATGTGTTACATCACTTCAGTCTTAGGTGTTTTCCACTGAGTGGAAATGTAATGTTTTTTGGGAATTTCTCCTGGTGTGACTGAGCAAGTAATAGTACAAAAGTGGTGGGGCTCATAAAGCTGCTGCCCATTTGGTGATCTAGAGCACTTATTTCTGTCACTTAATAGGCTGAGGTCAGTTCTGAGCCAAACCAGCTAGCAGCTGGATGTGTCAATAATATGAAATGAGGCTTAAGAAGGAAGAAAACAGTTCCAAAATGCATTGCCTCCAGCCGAAAAGTAGTTTCTCCCCTAAGACCTGAACATCACTGTGAATAGAAGAGGAGGTTGAATTTGGGGGGTGTTGTATTGATCTTTCCAAAAATCTACATATCTTAATGTAAAGCTACCAAGAAAAACCTTAGCCAGACTCTGCAGAAAGCTTCATGATGTGAAGAAGAATGGAGCTTCTGGCCAGAGCTCAAGGGAATATTGTAGGTCTCAGATCTGATAGTAATTTCTATCAAGCATATGTTTCAGCTTTTTTCCTATTATTTCTAGAAATTAGAGACAGAATTATGATTTTTAATGACTAATACCTGGTTATAATATTAGCTGTCTTTTTTTTAAAGGGTATTTACCTCCCTCCACTTTTTTTTTTGTAGAAAATTTGGAAGACTGAATTCCATTTGTTATAATGTAAAAATCCCACAAGAAGTGAGAGGCAGGATTTACTTAGTTGAAAGTGGAAGATAGCTGTTGCACATTGCAAAGATATAAATTAAAAGGGCATCTGAGCTCCCCAAAATCATCTGTTCATATCAACAAAGTGAATATTAATGAAAAACAAAATTGAGTTCTTCCTGTGGTTGATTTTCATCGCAGTACCCAGGTAATAAAAATGGCCATAGAAATTGAATCCATCAGTCATTAAAATAACTTTGGCTTCTTCTCTGTAGGAGACAAGCACCAGTGCTGCCTGCACAGGCACAAGGCTGTTATGTGGAGTCTATTTGGACACTTTATACCATGTAATGGAAAGGAAGGCAAAAACATCCAACTTCTGCTGTCCCCATAACATAATCCAATGCTGGTGAGAAAATGTGCTTGTTCCAGAAAGCACATTAGCACAGATCAGTCAACCTTCCTACCCTGGCTGTCTCTGCTTTGTGTGTCTGTGCAGTGGGGTTGTGCCCTAGAAGTTAATTGGATCACTTCATCCCTGAGACAAGACCAATAACCACACAAGGACTCAGGCATCTGAAAGAGGATGTAGGCGTGTATGTCAAAATGGAACTCTGCAGAGCTCCTGTTCAGCCTGTTGGAAAGGGGGGATATTGCCTGTTTGGCCATGAGAACATTGTCTGGAGAAATAAGAGGTGATGCTTTCAGATTGTTTCAGATACCTAGGATCAGTTCCCATCTATCATCCTTCGTACTTTCTGGGTATCTCATTTTGTGCATTTATCACTCATTTTCAGGCCAAGTTCTCTGAGCAGCAAATTAACTTTTAACTTACATGAAAATTCTCTTTTCCCGCTCTACTTTCTGTGTCAATGATATGAAACAGAAGCAGTGGAGTAAACTTTTAAAAAGGCCTGATACAATCAAGGTAAACTAGAGATGTCATTTGGGTAGATGCCTCACTTATGCTGGTGTTAAATTCCAGATCACCCTATTACCAAGCACACAGGGCAAATGCTCATCTTGTACCAAATTAAAGGCAGTTATTTCAGCAGAGGCTATGTAATATGGACCCAGTACTAACTGGGAATTTTTGTTTCTCCAGAAAGGTCTGGTTGATCTTATTGTTTAGCCCAAATCCTGCAAAACATTGAAGTTCTTCAGTAGCAAGAACTTACAGGGAAACTCTTAAAAACCCATTTTGTCCCACCTGTGTTTGTAGGTCTCACCTTCAGCTGCTGTAACTGATGACACTGAGCTAAACCCATTATTTCTCTTTTTTGGCTTCTTCATATGTAGCAGCATTCTGCTTATGTGCAGTGTCACTGCTTTCCCCCTAGTTGTCTTGATCATATGACTGCTTAATTAAGTATGTGCTTAATTTTGTATAACTTACTTATTCAAGAAAGTTTCTCACTTGATTAAAATTAAGCATATGATTGTTGCATATCTAGGGTTCTAATTAGTTTTCTTGGCTGCTTGGGGTTTTTTTATAAACCATGAAGGAAGCAAATAAAGACAAAGGAAAACTATATATTCAAGAGTAGTTTGGGGCTTAGCAATGGCACCTGGCATGGTTTTTACTTCATTGTGATTAACAAATCAAGTCAAAGCTTCCTTTAAGACTGCTTAAGGATTTAAAAGCTCCAGGGCAGAATGAGGTAACTGCTTCAAGCTTTGCTTTAAGGATTTAGAGCCCGATGCAAATCCTATTGGAGTCAATGGAAATCATTTAAGGGATTTTGCTGGGCTTTGAATCAGGCCTTCGTGGCAAACGAGAGCCTTAACCATGTTAAGGAGTTAATGTCCTTAGAGTTGTTCTGGACCCAAAGTGGCTTAAGACCTTATGGTGTGTTTTCAGGTATCCTGGTGTAATTCAGAGGAGCTAAACTCTTGCTTTAAATGTGCTCTTCCATGCTGGTAGCCCTTGCAGGACATAGCCTTGAGGACTGGTGGGGCATCCCTGACTCATTCATTTTCTGGAGTGAGGTCTATGTGCAACAAAGTTTCTGCCCTGTGTGTCTGCACCTCATCACCAATATCACCCACAGCTGGGCAGCCGGGGCCCTGATTTTAAGATGCTTTCATGGCCCCTACTCAGACAGATAGTGTGGGAGGATATGTTAATGTGTGTGAAGATTAATACACACAGAGCCTGCAGGGGGAAAAGCATCAAAAGCCTTATAAATAAAAGCCAATTCAGTTTTCTGGCCACCTTCACTGTTGTGAGGAGCAGCTGCTCCTTTGGGGACAGGGAGGCCGAGGCTTTATCCATAAAAACACGTGGACATTGTCAATGGGTTCTGCTACTGGGACCTTTCCCTTCAGCTGCCATCAGGCTTGAGCCCTGATTTTTGTCAGCAGGTCCTTGTTGGGAAGGCTGACACTCCATTTCCTCTGGTACGGACCAGCATAGACAAATCTCAACTCACTGACTTTGCTATCCCACCACTGAAAATTTACCATATTTTCCTGATTTAATCTGATATCCTTGCAGTCTGCATCTAGTCAAAAACTAAATTACGTTTTGTGTTCTCAGTGATAGGCACAGAATACAGGAGGACCCTTTTACAGCCTTTGATTACATGCTATTTCTCCCTGCCTGGGTAATTGTTGAGGAGTGAGTCAGAAAGATGTTCTGATTAATTAGATATGGTATTTTAGGATGCTTCAGTCTGGGAAAGTATGGAATCCAGACTTCCCACTTATCTGCCTTAAATACTCTGACCCTATCCTGAACTTCACACTTGCTCTATGAGTGTTTGTTTATGCTGGAATTTGCTATAGGAGGCCTTATTAACTGGTGGTCAAGATTTTATTTTTAAATGGATCGTTAACTTGTTACATACTCAAGGAGAGTGTTGATGCATATCTGCGTAGGAATCCTTTCCTCCCATCCCTGCAACCTCCCTGTGTGCCCATAATATGAACCTGTTTAGAGACCTTATAGATTTCCTTTCATTCACGAGAAAATAATAAAAAAAATGAAGCATAGGAAAAGCAAAACAGGGAAGCAGCAGCAGTAGAAGTGGAAACACATTCTTTAATCATTGTAATGGAGCAGATGCTTCAATAGCAACAGCAGCAGGTCCAGTAAGTGCTGCATCTTCTTCTTTCATCCCCCTCTAACCAGAGCTGCTAGCAACATGCCATCTTTCCTTCTCAGGATTTTGCTTCCAGTAGCATCTGCTGTGCCTCTTTCTCCTACATGCTGCGACATATGTAGCTGCATCACAAGAAGCAGCCAAGTCATACACTAAGGTAATTTCTATTAATGATTTGTACTTGCTTAGTGGATAAAACCCCTTTTTGTAGCCCTGATTAATCACAGCTGCTTTGTGCTACTAGTGTGAGCAGAGGAAGTGCTCTGAGAACAGACGGATGATTACTGGATAGCCCAGGACTGACAGCAGAGCACGAGTGCTCAGATTGAGGGAAATCATTTCAGTGAGGGTAATAAGATGATCCTGACTTTATGTTTGTTGTAAGAGATGGTGGCTGCTGGATTTCCACATGAAATTCTTCTCTTTTCTCACTGGCTTTGTTGGCAGAATCAATTCATAGAAATTTCCAATCTGATTTCCAGAAACACAGGTTTGTGTAGTTTAGAGAAAAGAGAAAAGGTTGGGAAGGGAGAAACTGTCATCTGTGGTGGTATTTGGAAAGTAAACTGACTCTCAGAGCTGTACTCTGTTATCCATCACAACTTTGCCTCTAGAATAACCCAAACCTTGGCTGTGGTGGAGCCCATGTTTTGTCATCTCCTGAGCTGATGATGTATTTCAGTCTGAAGGCTGAAGTCTCAACATTCCCTCTTGTGCCACTACAAACGGGTGTGTTTGCCCACCTTCTGTTCCATGGATGACAAATGTGGGAACACGGATGCAGCACTCAGCACCTCCTGAGAGCCCTGTGTTGGTGTCCCTTGGATTCAGGGTAGCTGGATCCCTCCCGGGGAGCTCGCAGGATCTGGCCCACCAAGAACACAGTGTTTGAGCTAATATGCAAATTCTAGGTAGTGCAAACACCAACACAGTCAATTACACACAGCAAAAACATACACAACAGCCAGGAAGCCATATGATAGATATCATGTTGTGACTATGTTGTGGGACTTTCATCTTTATTGGCAAACATTTCAGGCAGCAGTTCAGATTTACATAGAATCACATATGTGCTTAAGAAAGCATTTTATCTCCCCCTTCCTTTACCGAGCTGCAGTTACCAATATCCTGCTACCAGTAAGTAATTAAGATATTTCAGTGCTCTTCAGCTAATCACTCAAAATGTCAGTATCCTTTCCAACCCTCATCTAAATTTCTTCAAGTTTTAAAACCAGGCTGGAAATTTTAGGCAATGTGGAAATGCTGCTGCTTCTTAAGCTGATTTGTCTTTTTTATTTATGGTGTTTTGTTGTTCTTGCAAGAGCCCAAAGGAAAGTGTGCAGAAGGAAACCTTATTGCATTGAAAGAAGCTTCCCAGAAATAATATTTTTATTTGGAAAGTTATGAAAAGAAACAGACTTATTGTCAGTGTGTTGTACTTAAAAGAATTCTGGTTTGATTTTTGTCATGTAAGAGGTTTGTAACTTAGATTGTATTTCTCCCGCTTTTTTTACTTCCTTAGTTATAATACCTTAAAATGTTATTTATATAAACTTTCAAATAACTTTGCTGAATTTGGATCTAAAGGGAGTTTAGTGGTTATTGAAAGTCATGCTCTTAATGATAGTCTTAAATAGAATGAGTATTATGTACTCTAGTAATAATTTAAGTTCTCTAGTAAAAGCAATAATATATTTTAAATTAATACTTACACCTCTATTCATGATATTCATGGTATTCCAAGTATCAGCTAATTTTTCATTTTTCTCTCCATTGTTCTGTTTGGTCATTTTAAATGAAAACATTTATAAGCACTCTTCTTGTTGAGATACTCAGAACCTAAAGAATTTGGAGTATCAGAAATCCTAATGTTGTACAGACATTTTATAAGGAAAGTTTTCCCAGATAGCACATATATTGCTCAGAAAACTTCCATAAGATTCTTTCCAAATGAGCAATATTTAAGTATTTTTACAAAGAGCAATCCAAGCATGTAGTACTTGAATTTGTGACATTAAAGCTCCCTGATATTGTATGCAAATTAATTAATCTTTTCATTGCATTACTCAATAAAAAACCTGGGGTAGAATCACAATGCTTATCTGCTAGTACTGAAAGGCAAACAACAAAAGAGTTCATGAAACATCCACGTGCAGCTATAATGTATACAGCAATTTTTCTTGTCTTTAATATAAAATATGCGCAGTATCTGTAGTAGGTGCAAAAATTACTCAAGAACTTTAGTTGCAAGGCATGGGCTAGGACTGTCACTGCAGCCCTTCTGGATGTCATGCTCTGAAGTGTCTTTTTGCAGTCCTTGCAGCACCAGATGTTGGGGAATGCAGCACTGTCAGCTTCTGTCTTGTGATGGTATGTCTTGGAGGATGATAGGCCCATACCTAGTGTGACATTCGAGGCAAATATGTAAGAGGTCTTGTCCTAAAAGTTCAAGAGAAAATGATGTCTACCATTGCAGCATCTGGAAGTGTGGTGAAAAACACATCGTGAATAAAGATGACAGCCTGGTGGAAGTGCAAACCTTAGGCACAGAAAGAGTTACCATGCCAAAATGGGCATATTTTAATAGCAAGGATCATTAACAGCAAATGTTCTTAGCAAAATGGTTTGTTGCAAATAGAGGGCGCTGGGGCTCCTCAGGTGTCCTTAAATGTGAATTAGATTGTGTTTGCAAACTTTTTTTCTGGTTCATTGTACTGATCAGAGAGCAGTGCATCCAGAGAGGAACATAGATTTCTGTATATGATTAAGATGTAGTAGCTCAGAGAGTTAGGCTGGGGTTAAAAGAGAGGCATTCACATTTACACAATTAAGTGACTCTGGTCAGCCATCTCTTAGTTCAGTAAGTCCCTTAACAGTGTGTTTGAATGTTTGCCTGAATAGCTTGCAAGTGTTTATATCCATCAGCCATTGTGTGAATTCAGCCTATACCCCTCAGAACCAATTTCAGGCATGCTGTGAATGCCTCCAACAGGAGCTACCACTTTCCAGAGGGTTCCCACCTTGTGCAGAGGTAACTTCCTCTGTGTCTGGACAGTTTGGGTGCTGCCGCAACAGAATTGTATAAAAATCCTCTAGCAATAACTGCCTCTAATGGTGCAAAAAATGCAGGAATAAATTTGGCAACAGAAATTGTATGATGTGGGTTTGTGAGATCAGCAACATAGAACTGTCTGAAAAAGGCAGTTTTGCTCTTACCCTGCTTTTTTAAGACCGCTTTCAAAAGTTTTCCTGCTATGCTCTTCTGCACTGGTAAAAAAGTGTTAATTGGTTAAAAGGTGAAGTGCAACCAGTCCTGGTGCCCATTTGGGTCTCAGAAACATCCCCTCCTCCTCTCATTCTCCATTCAGAAAAAAAAGAAATGTTGAAGTTCAGACATCTCCAAAACCCTAGCTGTTTTTTATTTCTTAACCAATTCTACTTTGTTTCACCTTATCGATGTCAAAATTGAAGTTGCAATTAATATCTTTTTCTGAGAATACTTGGAGCTGATGACTCAGAGCTTTGAACTCCAGGGCATTGCTGTTCTTTGGCACTGGGCTGGCTGAACTCCACTCACCTTCCTGCAGCAGAGTGAGAAAGAGGAGTTGGGCAGGCTCATGTCTTATGTGAAAGAAACAAAAGCATGCAGGGACTGTCTGCTCTTGGCAATGAACACCTGGCCATGGAGTTAAGGTGATACCCTAACAGGTCAGGGAAAATAACAGAATAACCCAGATTTTTCCCCAGTTAATTGCTTTTTGTGATCATCTATTGAAAGTATTGCAGGAAGTTTTCTATAGTGATCTACTTTTCTCTTATCCGCTCATTTAAAAGTAGTAAATTCATATTCGTTCACATAGCACAATGCTTTTTTGTCATAAAATAAATAACTCAGCAAAATATCAGCATTACAAAGTGATATTATTTTTCCTTTGAAGGTTCACTTTACACAGCATGTCATACTAGAGACAGGGCTGCTTTCAGATGCTGCAAATTTTTTTTCCTTTCCCCCACACTTTCATTCCTTTTTGGCTAAAGTTAATGGAAGTACATATTGATACCTCTATTACAGGTTATTTTGTATTTATCTGCCAACCTGTTTACTCTTCCAGTGACACCAGAGGACATGGTAGAGGTGTTTACAGTAATGAATGGTCTGGAGGAGGTGACCTGCACACCTTTCCTCACCAAATACAAGATCACAGACTTGCAGGCTTGAGCAAGGATTGAATGTGCTGGTTCTTTGCCTTTCCCCTGGGCAGCATTTGGTCATCTGGTCTTGCTAGGAAAAGGCTCAACACGAGCATCTATGCTACCTATAAAATTCTGCAAAGCACACCCCTCCAAGGCACGGCACCAGTGGCATGGTTTGCTGTGGTCTTTTTTAGAGCAGGAGGCCTGCAGGATGTCAAGGCAGCTCCAGCCCATTTAAATTAATCACTTGCCAGGAAAATACAGCTTACTGCTACAAGACAAATTCACTTGCTGCAAACCCTTCGTGTTTGACAGGAAAAGTGTGCTTCTCTGTAGGACTCTAAACAATGACTTGAGAAGCCTTTATAATTAACACTTTATTAAAAGATTCCAGATAACGAGAAAAGCCATTGTCAGAGTGCAGGCCATGTCCTCGGCCGGCGCCTGGCTACACGGACATCATTTTCTCATACAAATCCTACACCTGAAAAAAGATCTCTTTAACCCATCGATTCCTTGTGTGACATCCTATGTACTTTACTACACCAGTGTTGCTTTAACAGCATTACAAGCAGATATTTTGTAGTTTTAGTCCTAATTCTGCAAAAAGTTCACCCATGGGAGCCGTGGGAGCCTGGCCTGTGTCCTGGAGTGGAGAGCAATATCTAGGGGATGTGTGGGCAGTATTGATTTCTGGAAACAGCAATCAATTAAAAATAATCTTGGTCTCATGAGTGACCTCTAAAGCACTATTTATTGGAAATGTTTTAAAAATGAGGTGTTTTATTTATTTTTTTAAATTATTTTTCACATTATTTAAAACCTTATTCCATCTCAGTTTGGCAGAGAACTGGATAGCTGGAGGTTATCCAAGTTTCTGAACAGGTGAAAACTGTGTATATAGGGAAGCAGATAGAAAACAACATGCACATGTGACTCTCAGTAGTGTTTTGGACAGTGGTTCCCATCTAAGATGTACAAAACACAAGTGGTCAGAGAGGCTTCTGCTTGTGGAAGCCTGTCATATGCTTATAGGAGAGCAATCATAGTCATTCATCCTAAAGAACTGGCTTCTGTAGCAAATAAACATATTTACATAGTGAGAGCTGAAGCCACCACATCAAAGCCCCAGCTGAGGTCAGGTGCCTGTTCATTTCAGAAAGGTATGGTGGATGCTGTCACTGAGGCTGTGAACACTTTACATCTATAAAACATCAGTTATAAAAGCACAGAGCTTTTATAAAGCTTTCAATTTAAAGGCTAGTAGCAGATCCCTCACTTGCTGATAATCTCCCTCCCCCACAGGCAGACTCACACACATCCTCCTGCAGGTCAATCAACACTCAGCCAGGCAGGCAGGACTCCTGCTCTGTCTCCAGCTTTGTACACCAAAGCCTCAGCAGCACAAAGCTGGGTTCCTTAGTGTCAAGGGTCAAGATTTTTTCTCCTCATAAAAAAAAAGAATTAACCAAGGCACCCCTCTCCCTCCAAAGTCCCACCCAGCATGAATGGAGTAACCACCCGAAATGATGCCAAGCTTTAATCAGTAATGCTGATATGCTGTGAATTTTGGAGAAAGATCAAGAAAAGGCAAATTTTGTGGCTGATTGTTCTCAAGTAATATTAAACCTAGAAATATCAAAGGGCTGATGGCCTCACAGGGGTGGGGCAATGCCTGAAAGGTATGACATTCCTATGCATTATTGAATACTATACATGTTTGCTCATCCCCTTAAAAGAGTAAGAGCCGTGCAACACAGAACATCTGCCACTAGTTGTGAAATTCCTGGAAATGCAAAGAAGAAAAGAAAAAAAGTTTCTCTCTAAATAAAACAAAACATGGGAAGTTGCTTCTTTTTGCTAAGTCACTGCTTTCTGTGGCTTTTTGATCCATTTCTGAAGGGATTGGCAGCTCAGTTGGTAATTAATAGTCTCTGGAAGAACACAGGCCTTTTGGAGTGTTTCGAACAGTCTCTCCGTTTTCACCTCTTCTCAGGATTTCTTTGAAGAACCAAAGTCAAAGATGCATTTTCAAAACATGTCTCGACTCTGTGAGTTGCAGTCAGAAAGATCTAGATGAGTTCCATTGCACAGGGGGTATTTCATGGTATACACTGCTCAGACAGGTACAAATGTAACTAAATATCCTTTGAGTTTGGAATTATTTTGACTGTTCAGAGCTCAAGACATGTTGGATACCTCTCATAATACTTTCTGGGTCAGTATTTTTATTTTTTTTTAATTCTTAATGAAAAAGAGGAAAAATTATGCAGTATTTGAATGTAAATGTGAAATCTGAACTATGATTTCAGGGCATTGAATTGCTGATTACAATATATTTCAGAAAAGAAAATTCTTTGTTTGCCACATCATTTTCAGTTTAGCAGGAGCACTATACAATCTTATGTATTTAAACAAAAGCAGTTAATTAGTTTTGCTTGACACTGTAGTAATTTAGGATTGAATTCTCTAAAATTGTAGGCACTGGTCTGTCACTGCTCCCTGTGAGCTCTGGGATGAAGTCATTGACTCCAGTGCTGGCAAAGTTGTAGTGCTGCAGCTTTTCAGGGACTCTCCAAGATTTGTGTATTCTTAGAGTTGGAATATGAATACCCTGGTGGGTATCCAGAATCCACAGAAAGTAACTCCTCAAGCAGATTTGAAATCACTGTAGGTACCACCCAGAGCCAGTGAAATTCCCTTTGGCTCATTTTGCTGTGCTGGACCACACAAATCTCCACAAAGTCTGCATCAGCTCTTCAGGGAAGATCCATGGGAAACAAAGGGGGAAAGGCCTTCTGATGCTCTCTGGCATTAGGGGAGTTTCATTGGTAGCTAACTGAAACTTGTTCCCAAGTTTTTGGTATGTAGCCACAGCTGCGTGCAGTCATCTATTCAGCAAGTGGATATAAACAACCTGGAAATATATCCATATTCTGCAAAGAATTTTGAGTGTTCTGAAAAGACTCATTAGAAACATTCCAATTTATAACCCCCCATCTACTGCACTATGATTTAATTGTACTTGCTGATTTAACTGTACTTGCAAATAATTAAACAAATCCACAAAATGTTTGCATTAATTTACTTCCCTTGGCCCCACAATACTAGAACCACAATTACTTGCATATTTCCCTTTATTATTTTCTAACCCCTTTTTGTAAATTGTCAATAAGCATTCTAGAGACAGTTGGATTAAAAAAAAATACCGAGCATGTGTCTGATTAATATTTTAAGACCAGGAGGATCAAATCTAAAAATATGGCTTTTTTTTCAGCAAGTTCAAATTAGCTGATAAGGCTGTCCAGTATGCATTAAGAAGCTCTTTATTAAACGTTGAATGATGTAGTTTTTATATTTCGAAGTGTAGCCATTGATACAGGAACTATAAAAAAAGAGGTCAGGTTTCAGCACGCACTGGTGGGGTGTCCATAGAACAAGGAGAAGGTGTAAATGTCCTTCCCCTGCTGGACACTGATGTGGGGCAGACAACAACCCCAGAGCCAGGCTGGCAGTGATGGCTGTAGGGTCCCTTCTCTCCTGCAAACAGCACAACCTCTCCACGTTAGCCCAGGGCAATTCCCCATGGTAAGAGAGCCCTTTTCCTCAAGGACTAGGCAGGAATGGTGACATGGAATCATGGAATCTCAAGCTGTGTCAAGGGAAATATAGGTTGGATATTAGGAAGAAGTTTTTTACAGAAAGAGTGATAGAGTTCTGGAATGGTCTGCCCAGGGAGGTGGTGGAGTCACCATGCTTGGATGCATTTAAGAAAAGACTGGATGTGGCACTCAGTGCCATGGTTTAGTTGAGGTGTTAGGGCATGGGTTCGACTCTATGATCTTTAAGGTCTCTTCCAACCTGGTCATTCTGTGTGTGAATTCTGTGTGAATCTCCTTAACTGCTTCCCTGAGATTTTTGTTCAGGGTTGGTAATCACACGGATTGTGATTCACCCTCCTGCACAGGGACAAGGTGATTTCAGTGTTTGAAGGTGTCATGTTTTCTCACATCCTGTTTCAAAAACCAGAATTTAGTTCCACTTTTCAGGGCAGCGTCTACCCACATGTCCCTGTCAAAAGTCTCTTTCTTAAGGAGTATCAGCAAAACTTCCTCCACTTCCCTACGTTTCAGCTGTGCCATGTCTTCCTGCAGCCACAGGGTCCCATAGGAGGCTTGGCAAGAGCAGACCCATTTGGTGACCAGCTCCTGATAACATCAACCTCATGGCTGTAGGAGCAGTATTTCACTCACAGTACCTGGGAGGTTCTTCAATCCCCAAGGCCCAATTCCTCCATGTTGTAACACTTTAGGAGGATGTCATGTTCCCCCCCAGATGAGAGTGCATTTCAGTGAGGGGGGAACCCATTCTTTCTGCTTCATTGATATAATGGGGTGTCATTAATCTCTGTAAGGTCTTTGGAGATTGTCATATGGGAAATAGTGCCCGAGTGACAAATATTAAATTAATTAGGACTAGTAGCATTCTGTTAAAAAAAAAGAAAAAGCAACCAGAGTTGCCTGTGTAGAGGCTATTTATTGGTTTTGTGAGTGGCACTGAAGGATCTGTACAGAGTAAGATCATGTCAGAGAACACGGTGATGATCTGAAAGGTAAAACTATCCTTTGCTGATAAACTTTTACTGCCATCAGTTGAGGAACAGTTCATTCTCTGCACTAAATTCAAAACCATAATCCCTTAGGGAAAAGGCTAGTGCATTAAGGACAGTGCATCCATCAAATGTACCACCCAGTCCCCTCAAGCTTTTTCTTTTTGGAATGGCAAGATTTATGGGATTTCTGCCACTTAGTACCTTACAAGAAAAGAAACCCCAGTGTTAACAAAGGATACAAAACTGCCAAGTTTGGCACGTGTCCTACCAGCTTTCCTGGCTTCTGACACAACCACGAACCAAGGAATCCAGAAAGAGTACTCCTAACTTTCTCCTGGTTAGACCAGCTCTGGAGTCTTTCCCCTGGCAAAAAGCATTTGACAGCAGACAGGATTTACCTAGGTGAATCTCCCAGTGTTGCCTCAGGGATTTTTAGGAGTATTTGTGGGTACCGTGATCATGCTGCTAATGGAGAGACAGATAGAAAGGGCAATGGTACAGGTAAATCTCTGCTTGTCATTCAGGCAGTTAGGCTGCTGCAGACATTTTGGGCTCCTGGAGGACTGTGGGGCACTTCTTGACACCTAAGGAGCCTTCAAAACAGATTTAGATGCCACCCACAGCAACCTTCCTCATTGCACTACTACAGGACTTAGAAGAAAGCTACAATTATTGAAAGTATAGAGCTGGATTTCTTTCACAAAAATATTTTTGGACATTTTTCTTGACTTTTTTTTTGTGTATGTGTGTATGTCTCTCTGAAATTGCATTTCACATATCTTTAGGGAAATCTTTGGTTGTCCAATCAGAATAGAAAAATAAAAGCATGCTTTGAATTTAACTGTATCAGCCAGCATAGTATCAGGCAGTAACGCCTTCATTATAGCAATCTGAGTACTTCCTGAATAATTCAGAAGTGCCAAACAGAAGACTTGTTGCTTGGATGTGCTAATGAAAATATCAAGGGAATTAATTAATAGTCAATTATATCAATTTTAGATTTGGACATTGATTATGACGCTAAAAGGAAAATCTACTTTCTTTACTATACATAATTCCTTACTTCTGAATGCTATATCTCAGTTTAATAATTCCAGTTAAAAGTAGAAAAGAAATAGAAATTCAGATTATTTTTCACTATTTCTCCCTCTTTTCCAGTATGCTCAACATAAATGAGATAAAAGGTGTGGCGGAAACATATATGTACATCTTATAAGTCTTGATGCAGATTTTGCTAGGATGAACTTCATAATAATATGTTATATGAAAAGGTTTGAATTCAGAGGAGAATAAAAATGCAACATGAATGTGTATATTTATATTTTCAAGTTCATTTCTAAACTGGAAAAATATTTATTTGGTATTATTTGATATTTAAATGGACCTCATTTTTAAAGGGAAGTTTTGACTTTTTTTTAATACTCCACAAACAGAAAAGTTTATCTAGAAGTGTTTTATTAAACTCCACATGTGTTTAAAAAAAAAAAGAATGAGAACATTTTCTGATCTTTGGTGCTAAAGGAAAGCACTTCATTGAGATCAGTTTTTGCATGATTTGGCACGAGTTGTCTAGACTGGTTTATGAAAAATGACAGCTAGTAGGAAAGTAATTAAAAATGTATTTTGCTGAAAGCAAAAATATTTTTGGAATCTATAACAACCACCTTTAATTTGCCAACGATTTCCACAATTATTTTATATTAACTGGAGGATTTTGTATTCTAGAAAATATGTATATTGATACCTGAGCATTGATAGCTTTCTGGTCTGATCTTCTTGCAACTCTGCTCTTGTAACACACTGGCAAGAGCTGAAAAAGTGATCAAATGGTACATTCAAATCTCTGTGGCACCCTTTATGAATTATTATGATTGGCAGTAGATGGGGATAGGACTCTCTTCCACGGATGAGATGTTTCAGTATTTTGGCTGGAGCTGAAGGAAGCTTTGCTTTACTTGGAGCAAATACAGTTTTTCAGGTTTGAATGCAGTAAAGAAGTGCTCCCATTTAAATAAGAACAAAACAAAAAAAGCCCAACAATGCAAGAGTCGAATAAACGTAAAAAAAATCATAACATGGAATCAAAGCTAGGCATTATGACATGGGTTCTTCCTGAGTGATGAAGGAGCTGAATTCTTATTAGCGTTATAGAGCCCTTGGCATATTGCTCAGGAAATTATTGGCAATATCAGAATAATTAGGTAACCTCTGCACTTCACTGAATCACTGTGCTGGTGCAATCTAGCAGCCAGCCAAATGCAGCCAAAATCTTAATGTCACATACTTCAGATAAGGTTGAGGTGGGAGCAAGTACAGGGGATGGCTTTGCGCTGGGAGGTCAACGAGTTAGAAACCAGTATGGAAATGTTTGAGCATCACCCAGTTCCAGGCCTGCTCCTTGGTGCCGTTTTTAACTGAATACTCACTAACTGCATGGTAAGGTTTAGTCTCAAGAGGCCACTATTTACTTTTTCAGGTGACAGTGGGAGATTGTGGGGCCTCAGGCTGGGCAGGTGAAACAAGACCTTCTCCTGTGTTCAGCCAAGCCCAGCCCCTCCCCAAGAATGGCATAAGTAATTCATTTCAAAGTGTTTATGACATTGGTGAAAATCTGTCATTCTCGTGTTGCATTTCTGATTCAATGTTTTAGAGACATCAAATCTGAAATACAGCAGTGAATGCATTATCATTTATTTTAAAGCTGGAGATTAAGTTAGAGTATTAATAACAATAAACTGATGGCTGAAAACACACTTGATAGTCCATTGATCAGTACCTGTCATGCATTGCCCCCTGGTATTCTCGGTGAGCACTTTATTTATCACACTGTCACTCTCCTATCAAGGATCCATTCAATTCTGGATCCGTGGTTAGCAGTTCAGAACTAGTTCTCCTATGAAGAAATTCAACTATCATTTCACCATGATACTTGAAAAACTGCAGCATAAGATATCTCTAAAAACTGCAGCATAAGTACTCTGCATATGGTATTTTTCAAGCTGTGTTCCAGTTTTGAGCAATACTGGAGACTCCATAAACGTCTATGTTTATATATAGGGAAGTAGTGAGTGTGCAACCTTCAGTGCATTAATGGTCTTCTCCTTCAGGAAATTGTGCTTGGGATGCCTGCAACAAACTCCTAGGAAGTGCTTTGAAATTACTCAGTGAAAAATGTCTCACTGTTGGATTGACCACGTGGATGATAACTGCTCAGCTGTGCAGGAAAGGTTTTACCCATCCCTCATTCCACAGGGATGGTGCTGTGCACTACCCTCTCCTGAATGGGGTACAGGGACCTGGCTCCCCATTTAAGTCATTAAAGAAAGTTGCTGTGCAGTGTTATTAAAGAAAATTAAAGTTTGAATTGGTATGTCTGCCTCTGACATTTCACACTGACTATCACAGCTGTGTCTTTTCTTGCCTGTCCTCAGTTAGCCAGCCATCTTTTCCCTGCCATGGTGTGTCCCATCATGTGCCAGTGTCAGAAACCTTCAGCATTCTCTACTCTGCTTCTGCCTGTCCTGTCTTGAGGGTTTTCACTGCTGCCTTATCTCAGGGCAGAATTTTCTCCTCAATTGATATGCATAGTCAGACATAGTTAATCCATGCTTATCTTATCCATACATCTAAATATCCCAGAGATTTAAGGAACACCAGTAATCAGTTTTATAAGGGACAGCAGACAACTTCTAAACTTTTTGCAAAGGTTTGGGGCTCAGATAAACTAGTAAATGCAGCTCACAATTTACTTTTTTGATGGGACCCCAAACTCTGATGTCAGTGGCCTTGTATCTGCACAGACTTGAAGAGAAAGTCCTGAAATCAGTGAAATGATTGCAGGTTTTCATGCATTTAACTGACAGATTGTGTCCTTGATACTCATGATTTTTCCTGTGGCTTTAACTAAATGTGCATAATAATTTATGCTGTCATTTAAATTTTAAAGAGAGGCTTTCTGGGCAGCAGTATTTTGCCTGTTAATTCTTATGAAGCATACTTTGAACAGCATTTTAATATGAATAGGTAAGTAATGCAGATCACAGTAAAACAAGCAGTGTATGATGTGTGAAGAACCAACCAAAAAAAAGTCCTGGGTTTTACATGAGCTGAAGTTTGTGAATGATTTTCCAGTGCAAAGCACATTGTACTAATCCAGTTTTGTGTGAAATGTTCTTAGGATAAGCTTCTATCAACTGACCCACCGTTTGTGTATGATACACACAGACAGGATATTAGTTATGGATTACAGACATCTTCCTACAAAGCATTTTGTTAAGTCCAGACGATGGCTATTGTTCTTTTTTGGCCTCTTGGTCTAAGCCTGTCTCTGGATTAGTCTGTGCCTCTCCTGCAGTGTCAGTTGTGCAGTGCAGAAGCTCAGATGACTGCACAGGTGTCCTCAGCAGAAGTGGGACAGCAGCACTCACCCAGGGCAGCAGACATCACCCCTGTGCCCCCAGACCTCTCAGTCATGGACCACAGGCGTTTGTCACAGCTGGGATTTCTAGCTAATGCCAGAGGCAGTTGAAGCATGGTCACTTGGAAGTGGTGGGGCTGCTGTTAACTTTCCAGTGGGGATGAATCCACAGGGTACCAGCTTGTTACAGGTCCATGAGGAGACCCACCCTGCCTTTTGCCCTCAGTGCTGGGCAGTGCAGTTTGGAAACCTGGCATGAGAGGAAAGGCAGATTGCCACCTTTACCTTACCCACAGCGGGGAGGGGATGGGTGCAGAGTGGCTCTGCAGCTTCTCATGGGGCTGCTAGTCACTGCAGAGCCGTGGGCAAGAAACAGATGTCGACAAGTGGAGTTTCTCCACCATCCCCAACCTTTGCGTTTCTCCTTTCCCTGCTCCAGCTCCTCCCCGCCTCCCTCTCCTGCCTTATTGGAGTCATTAATGAGGGTGTAAGCCATCCCCTTACTAGACAGGCGTACATTTTGGGCTTGATGACCCTGATCCTCCTCGTGCTCGGCCTATCTCCTTTCAATTGTTTCATCAGCGGCGTGACTGCCGGCTCACACCTGACAAGTGACAAGTCTCAGGCTCCTGCTGACTAGATAATCAAAGTCTTGTCAGAGCTGTCAATACCCTGCAGATAGGAGAGGACAAAGAGGAAAGGTTTCTACAGAAACCACTGCCTTCAAAAAATACTGTCGATTCTTCTTACAGAAATCACCTGTTTGTTTCAAAACATTATTTATTACTGAAAATACGGTCTCTGCAGAACAAGTGTGTAAGCAGAATAATGACAGCGGCTGTTAATGACACAGCCCTCCAAATCTGCCGGCCCTCATGTTTTCTTGGGAATTGTTTTGAATCCCTGACTAAAGGGAAAATATTAATATTCAGCCATTTCATTCATTTAACCTTCCTGAAGAATTTAAGGGGGATCATTTCAAGCACAACCATAATTATAATTTGATAAAAAACACTTTTTTTTTTTTAAAGCAGAGAAGGCACAAGTATGTTCTAGTATAATATTGCAGACCAAGGTTATTTATGATCTCTTCCAATTTTGGCACATTTTCAAATGCAGATTTGATTTAAAATGTTAATTAAAGTGCAGGGCCAATTTTTTTGCTTATTTACAGAACTCTAAATCTGCAATCTACTGAAGTTGATGAATTTCATCTGGGTTTCACTAGCACAAGAAAGTGTCATATTTGACACACAGTTATTTGGATATTCTAACATATTTACAGTCAAAGAATGCATTAATGTTTTGAGACTTCAGGACAGACAGATGTTCTGAATGTGATGGATTCAAGAGATTTTTTTTTTTAAACTTTGTGTATCAAAAATAAAACCTTTAATTTGAAAGATAGCTATGTCTAGAAAATCAAACCACATTGCTTTTTGCAGCTGAAACACCTTTAAAATAATATTGTAGGTGAAGTTTCTGAAGACCTAGTGACTATTTAATGTGTACCATTCACTTAGCACCAGAAATAAAGTTGTGGTCTGGCTTGCTGCTGAGAGAAAGACATACAGCATTTCTTGCCTCAGAAAGAGAAGTCTTTAAAGCAGAGTTTTCATCAGCACTTTTCATGTGCTCACCTTCAGTGCCACTTCCAGATAACTCATGGTATGAAAGAGGCACCACTGTTCAGTCAGTCCCCAAGCCCTGTGTGCAGCACAGTCCTTTTCTCTGCTTTTATGCCTATTTCTTTTATTAGGAATGGCTTTGTTAGACACAAGCCATTATCCGTCTGAGCTGTGTTCAGCTGTCAAGCGCTGGCTGCCTTTTCCTGCTCGTGTCAGCACACAGCAGAAGGTGGCAGGAAGGGCTGGAAGTTAAAGCTCGTCAGGCTCCTGGTGTGCTGCCACCGGGGCTGTGCTGGGTTTGCTGGGGGCATGGCACAGCCCGAGGCGGGGGCACCCCACCAGCAGCTCCCTGGTGGCTCCTGTGCCACCTCTGAACTGCAGCACTGGGGGACGAGGAGGAAGGCAGGTACCAGGTACCTGCTGATACCAGGAACATCCATCCCCAGGGGTTTGCCAGCCTGCTGAGTGTCCACACTGGGGCTGGTTTTAGGAGAGAGGGCTTCTGAGAGACCCTGGAGATATTGTACTGTTTGCTGCTGCTCTGCTTGGTGTGAAGCCAGTGTTTGTGTCTGAGCACCAGGGCTGGGGATGGCTGTCTGTGGGCCACTTCCCACTGCTGTGGGGGATGGAGGAGAACAGCAGGACCCATCCTGGAACCCCAGCTGTGGTGGGCAGCTCTGGTGAGAGGGAGGGGATCAGGAGCTGGGAGGCCCAGGGACACTGTCCCCAACCTTGCTGTGTCGCTGTTGGCTCCTCCTGGAAGCAGCAGCTGCCGGCAGAGCTCAGTGGAAGTTTTTGGAGAGAAAGTTTGTTGGTTTTTTTTTTTCCATCAGAAAATGCCGATTCGTCAAAAGCAAAACATTTCACAAAAACATCTGGCTTTCAATGAATCTTCCCAGAGAACCTAGCCTGCTAAGCAGATTTTCATTGTAAATCTGTCTGGTTCCCTGCCAGGTCACCTGCGTGGCTCCGTGGCTGCCTGCCAGCACTTGCGGCTCGAAGGTAGCCACACCAGAAAGCCTGCCCCACATCCCAGGCCTCTGGATTTACATCTGCACTGGAACATCCTATCCCTGCACACGAGGAGAATTCCCAGACAGACCCTCAGGCTTCCAGCAGGCATAGCCCTGGGCAGCTCTGATGGATTTCCATTCTGTAAAAAGTTCACGCAAGAGGAGGAAACAAATGGGGGAGGGAGGATTAAATAAAATATTGATCTGAATTTGAATGGAAAATTATTTCAAAATGCTCGTGTTTTCTGCAGACCACAAATTCCCAAATTCCAGTAGAAATAAGCCACTGAGGCTCTGAGGTAGAGATGTGGGAAGCCAGCTGTATTCTTCCATATACATGTTTATGTATATCATATGGAAGCAATATTATTTTTGTGACATATGTATCCACAAAGCAAGTATATCACTGGACTTGAGCATTTATTTCATCAGTGATATTTAAAGTAAATTAAAATTATCATATATGCCACCTTGTAAAAAATTCTTCTTTTCTATATAATTCTTGAGCCTAATAAATACCTTTTAAGTAATCTAATTTTTGTGTTTAGTTAGCATACAATGCATGTCCTGTTAATCCTGATTAAATACATAATTAGGTGTATTTAAAGTACTTAATTTAAAGTATTAGTGCTTATTTACACAATAGTTTTCTTATTAAGGGTTAGTTTATTTGTTAATCAAATGTCACTTAAAATGTAGAGTGGGTGGGAAAGAGTAATTGTATGATTTACTTGAAAGAAAGCTGTAGACAAAGTAGGTGGCAGAGGGTAAACAAGGAACTGTTTGAATGAAGATCACTATTATGTGCATGTTTCTAATTTTATCCATGTGCCTCAAGCAAAGAAATGGAAGGGAAGGGAGAAGATCAAAGGCTGGAGCCTGAGCTGGGTTGGACTGCTCAGCAGTGCTCAGCTGTGTGCCGGGAATTTTTAATTCCCTTAATTTTTCTGAAGCAAAGTTTTCACTGTGAAAGTTTTCAAGGTGGAAGCCTTTTGTTAAAGTTGCTGTATCTAGAGATAAGGTGATGCATTCCCTCCCTGCTGGTTTGTCACTGTACCCTCCCTAAATGTGGCTGGAGGGAACGCGGATGAGATCGCTGGTGTTTCACACTGCTCAGGTTTGGGCTCCCTGGCTCTGTGACAGGCTGGTCACACCACCTGCTCTTGGACAGGCAGGATGCTTACTAGATAGAAAAGTTTGAAAAGGTCTTTTTCCAGAGTGTTTGAAATTTTGAGGCTGAGCGCTGTTCCAGGTTTTGCAAATACTCTCATTTGGTGTTCTGCATATTGTTTTCAGGTTTAATCACAAGGTAAAATACCAGCTCCATTAAAAATTGTATCAGAATACATTAAATTGTCTGCAACTTTCCTCAATGCAGAAATATTCCTGTTTAATATGGTCTGTCTCTGATGCCTTTGTTTATGGTAATGTGACAAGCAGCCCTTCCCTTGGCATGGTGTTGCTGCTTTCCTTTTCTTTTCTGCACTTCAGACGATGAGAAAAGTCTCAGCTGAGTGGCAGAAGCAGGAGCTGATGAAGTCTCAGCTCCTCTGAAAGGTGGGAGTTGCACAGCAGTGAATGGAGCTGCAGTCACATTCCCCAGCCCCACAGGCTGCCTCTGTGCTCTGGGGGATGCTCAGCACTCCCCTCGCTTCCCGGTGGGATGGTGAAGTGAAGAGATGGGTATGTCTCCTGTCACTTGTTAATTAATGGATTCTCTGCATCATCCAAGAGCTAAACAGCCCATTTCCAAATCCAGAATTCTCCAATTGCATTTGCAACATGCTGAGACATCTCTCTGGCAGCACATGGGGTCCTGACATCCAGGGGGTTTTGGGATTTCCCCTACCTTCAATTTGTCCTGCGTGGAAAAGGCACGAGGTAATGACAGATGTGAGGATGAGACGGCACTGATGCACAGAATTATTCAGAGGTAAAGTCAGTAATTTATTTTTTCTTTAGGAATTCTCTTTGTGGACTGCTTGGTGATTGTGGAACTCTTACAAAATCAGAAATATTCAGCTAAATTTATATTTCCTTCTGGAAGAAGGTTATAACATTATTGAAATTTGATCTATAATATGCACACTTACCGCTTGTAAATCTAGTAGTTAGCATGTCAAAAACCCTTTTATCAGTTATTTCAAGGTTATAGCAAGAACTGAGTGGGACTCCAACAATATTCTGGGGAGGTTTGTACTGAAATCTCTTTCCAAGAAGTATCTGGGCTATCTGCAGGTTGTGTGAAGAATGCCAGGCACTGCACTGTGCCAAAACATGATAATGGACACGCTCCCATGGAGGCTGCTGTGGCAGAGGCTTACTATTCCTTCCTCTGAGAGAAGATAAGCAATCTTTAAGCTCTATGTTTTGACATGCAGGAAATATGTATTTTTGTGGAAGTGCCATGACAGTTATATACGAAATGTTACTGGTCTGTAAAGGCAGACATGGTAACTCTGGGGTTGTGCATCAGTGCTGTCTGGTGTTGAGTAGGTTATTGCCTTCTCTGAGTTGAGAAAAATAGGTGTCCTCTAAGTGATATTGCTGGTGTTGTCTTGTCTGACTGCTCCAGCTCATCTGGGGTGGTACAGCCCCTAAATAAATAATTCACAGTTAATATAGACTCTTTTTTGTTAAACGTGTTCAAAGCTCATTTTATTGAAGAGATAACCAATTATTAAATAAGTATTTCCTTCCCTTTCCTATGTCCAGAATCCTGCCCTGATGCAGAACCAGAGGGAACAGCTCGTTCTAGATCATTATGGTTTTTTTCTGGACTTCTGGTGGTTTCTAATGCACTTCTTCATGTCTTGGGGTGCTCCAGCCCTGTGGTCCCCTCCCATTGCAGAAATTCTTCCTGCTGCTTTGAAGTGTTTGTCAGGTACTGTACAGAGATGAAAATTGGGGCAGTACTGACAAAGCTTTTGGCATTGATTGTATTCTAGGCATTTGTACTGGTGATGCTCAAAAGTTTCTTAATTGTATAAACTCTGCTCCTGGACTGCTTTGCCCAATACTCTCAGGCAGAGTCCATCTTTCTTTCACTCTGTGTTTCTTTGGACTGTTTTTATAGGTTAGTAGGATGAATTTATCCATGAAAAATGAGAATGAGTGAAAAATACCAAGGCTTCAAGGTCTTGAAAGTTGTATTTTTAATATTCAAAATTAAAAACTGATATTGTTATGGAGGTATGTTGTTGTTAGAAGTAGTATTATCTTTAAAAGGAGGAATGGAGTGAGGAAAGACCAAAACAAGACTGTCTGACAAGGAGGAGAACTAGCTTCAGGTTCTCATCCTGATGGATTTAGGGCCTCCTATTTCTTGCACTTGTTCCTACCAACCCCTCCTTCACCCTCCCACCTCTGAGCCCCTGTGCTTAAGGACACTGACATGAGGGCATGCCACATTTGTTTTGTATTACACCACATTTTTCAATGGAGAAATTTCACTGAAGGGTTCTCACAATCACCTTTTGATTTACACCTTTTTCTTTTATCATTTCTTTACCTAACCCAAAATATTATTTAGGCAGGACTTTGGGTCATGACTCCTTGAAGAATTCATATTTAATATTTCCTTAATATAGAATCTAAATTATTTTTGATAATCTATGTAAAGATTATGTATAATACAATTAATTGATATAAGTGGTTTCAATTCTCCTTAATATGACAAATCTCTAGTGTGAAATATTCTTAGTTAATGATCAACATAAAATAGATAGAGTTCATTTTTAATGCAAGTACAAGATTTGAATTAATTTGTAGTTACAGCAGAGTTATTAAACTCTATGATATACACACAGATACATTCTCTTCTTTTGTTTTTAAAGCTTTTCACATTGAGCAGATATGGTGATGGGGTTGGGAACTTCCTGTCTAAATTCTTTTGCTTTTCCATACTGTACTACTAACAGACATTTATTTAGGGTTCCTCTATGATACATTGATACTTCTTTGTGCTAATACTCTTATAACTGGCATGTATTTTCCTTTGCAGTGACTCATGTTTCCAGTTTGCCATGATTTAACCCCAGACAGTATCTAATACCCAAACAGGTGCTTGCTCACTGCCTTCTTGATGGGATGGATAAGAGAATCAGAGAAAACTTGTGCACTGAGAACAGTTTAAAAATTGAAATAAAATTATGATGATGATGACGACAATAATACTAAATTATAATGAAAAGGAAAATAAAAGGAGAGAGAGAAATAAAACCCAAGAAAAACAAGTGATGCAGATAAAAAACATCTGCTCACCACCCACCAAGGGATGCCCAGCCTGTTCCTAAGCAGTGGACTCCAGCCAGCTTTCCCCCCAGTTTTTCTGTGAGATGATGCCATGTGCTATGGGATATCCTTTGGCCAGCTGGGGTCTGCTGTCCTGGCTGCATCCCCTCTCAGCTCTGCATGCCCCCAGCCCCCGTGCTAGCAGGGCAGCATGAGCTGCTCTGCACAGCTGAAACACCAGCGAGTTCCCAAACCCAAAACACAGCACTGTAACTGCTGCTGGGAAGGAAATGAACTCTCTGCAGCTGAAACCAGGACAGAGCTAACACAGTAAGGAGTGCAGCTATGAACCACGGGCCCAGATTCCAGCTGCCACAGAAGTACTCCTGGCTCTAGGGCTCCAAGCTGCCCGTGGCAGCTCAGCGTGGCTGTGCTGGTCCACAGGCAGGGTGAGACCTCGGGCAGAGTGCAGCAGGCATGGCAGGTTTGCACAGCCTAATCTGCTTTGAGCAGAGTACTAATGCAAGCAAAAGAGAGCACACAGAGTAGTGGTGAGGGATTAGCATAAAACTATGTACATTATCATGGTCTCACTTTCTTAGATTTAATGTGAGTGATGTTCTTTAATATTGCTATTAAATTTACACCAGTGAGATAAGCGTCAAATTTTCCTACAATTGCATTAAAGATGGGGAAAAAATATTGGGAGAAGTGCCAAATGGAATCTGAATGTTGCTTAAAAGACACGTGGGATGGAAGAAGCAAGTTGCAGGGAACATCTGTTTCTGCTGGACCTTGTCACTTTTCTGTCAGTTGTAACACTGAGTTAATCAGATTCCTTTAAAAACTGTTGTGTTTAAAATGCAGCACAGATCAAAAATAACTATCCAATGTGCTGGAGTCTGTACATGTTATGGAATCATTTAAAAATGAGGACAAAACTTGGTGTAAATGTATCCAGTTGTATTTTCTCCCAGTACAGTGTATTAGTGAGAGCTGAAGGGATTTAAAGTGGTTTTAAACCTCACTGTTCTTTATGGTCTCATTGTTTTACAGGTCACTGAGCTGCAACATTTGTGTTGTGTTTAAAAATACGTATTTTAACGTATTGGCTAGATACAAAAATTCGTCCAAATAATACAATTGAAAAAATCCTTTAGTCATAAATGCCTTGTTTGGTTTATTTAGATCCCCAAAGTATATCAACATAGGAGTGGAATGCCAGTCTGTGTTACTGCAGGGACTCTTTGTGCTGGGGGAGCTCTGCAAGGCCCAGACCCAAACAAGCCCAAGGATTTGGGCCAGTGTCTTCTACCCTGGGCATATCCTCTTGTTGTCCTGTTGCTTTCTGATGAGATAATTCACTTTAGGATGTACTGAGGAAGGAACAAGAACCTCGGTCTTCTCTTGAGAAGACCAGCACATATCCTCTACTATACATTTCCTATAGGTTTTGGGAGTATTTTTTTTCTGCCATCGTATATTTTGATTCTTTAATTTCCCAACTTAAAAAAAAATTATAATTATTATTATTTTATTCCTTAAGAAAAGGAAATACCTCCTTGAAACATTTTCCACAGAAAAAGTGTGTTTTTTTCTGAAAACACTTTGATGTTACCACGTTAGACCTGTGGTACCATAAAATCTTATTTAATATGAAGGGAATCATGACAGTAAGTTAAGATTTAATTTTTTTTTTTCTGGGGCACAAATTTCAATGTAGATGTAATAAGGAATTTAATAGTTTGCTGTATCTCTCTTCATACTCTCTCTACAAATTTTTATCTGTGTTTATTACTGTAACGTTCAAAAGTACAAAAAATATATCTGATATCATTGATGAAAAGCTTAAGTTAATATCTTAAGAAAGTATTTTGGGAAGTACAGGATCTTTGTGCTGCAGTTGCAGTTATGCCAATTAATGCTGTGATGTTGTTAAATCTCACAAATCTCACAAGCTGCAAGGCATCATTATTTGAGTAAGGGACTTCCAAAGAGACTCATTGCACTTTGTGTAGTGGTGCTAGTAAATCAGTGGACAATATTCTCCTCTTTGAGTCATCACAGACCAAATGTCCCAGTATGGTGCTGGGAGAGGACAGTATTGCTGGAAAACCCATGCTTAGATGTCTGTAAGTCATAAATTTGAGGTCATGATTATTTGCAGTTCACACACCTCATTGCATTATTTTTGCAGGACAGGGGTGTGAATCCTGGTGTGCTGGCTAAACTCCAGTTGGAGCAATTACATTTTATGCCTGAAATTCCCCTGTAGTTCCAGCCTGATATGTTTCCCATCTTGGTTTGTGCTGTTGCTGTGTAGTGTTAAGCAGCTGACATTTTAAACTCCACGAATTGCTGCATTCTCCATGTGAGTCTTGTCTGTGATCGTAGGCCAGCACTTTTCAAAAGACTCAGAGTGAAACCTTTTGTGCAAGAAAAAGTTGATACAGACGTTGTGGAAAAGCTCCAGAAGTTTTGTGTAAGTGTGCAATGCGTAAGTTGTATAACTCTTTGTCCTTGCACTCCTCCCTGCTGTCCCATTTGGATCTCTAACCCCTATGGGGCATTCCCAACCACCCAGGAGACATGGGTGTGGCACAGAGGAAAGCTTGAGCTATGGGAATTTTGGTGGCAGCTTTTAGGAGACTCCTTTGGGAAAGTGCAGTAGCCCAGGAGCAAGAGAGCAGTGCCAAGCACTGCTGAGCTCTCTCACCATCACGCCTGGCCAATTCCCCTGGCTGTGCTCTGCATGGGATCCTGCTCACTTTCCCAGGAGCTGCTGCAGTGCCAAGCCCCAGGCCCTGCTTGGCTGTGGAGTGCTCAGGAGTGACCCTGGTGCTGATAAAGCTCTACACCACAGTGCCAGTGCCAGCCCGTGCCCTTTCCATCAGCTGCAGGAAACCACTGATAGCCAACCCCCATGGCCCAGCTGCCAGTCTGTGTCACAAAATGCACCCTCATGGCCCCACTGCCAGGTCTGGGTCACAAAATGCACCCCCATGGCCCCACTGCCAGGTCTGGGTCACAAAATGCACCCCCATGGCTCCACTGCCAGCTCTGTGTCACAAAATGCACCCCCATGGCCCCACTGCCAGGTCTGGGTCACAAAATGCACCCCCATGGCCCAGCTGCCAGTCTGTGTCACAAAATGCACCCTCATGGCCCCACTGCCAGGTCTGGGTCACAAAATGCACCCCCATGGCCCAGCTGCCAGTCTGTGTCACAAAATGCACCCTCATGGCCCCACTGCCAGGTCTGTGTCACAAAATGCACCCCCATGGCCCCACTGCCAGGTCTGGGTCACAAAGTGCACCCCCATGGCCCAGCTGGGGGGTGTGTGTCACAAAATGCAACCCCCATGCACGAAGCTGCAGGGCCAGGCGGGTTCCTCACATTGCAGGTGAGCTCATGGCTCCCCTGGAGCAGCTACAGTGGCACACACGCTGCTGTAAATGGGATTGTCTAGGACTGATCTCTGTTTTCTTTCTTTTTCTTTCCAAAGAAGAGGCCAAGATCAAAAGCCTTTACCCAATCAGTCAGGCTTTAATCAAATGAAGCACTTGAGCACATGCCTTACATTAAGCACATAAGGATTATTGCTGATTTCCAGGAGATAAACACATGCTGAAGCAGGGGCTAGGATCTGGTTCATGGCAACCTCATATCCCCATGTCTGTCTGTAACCCAGGCTGCTTCACCCTTTCATTTGCTTTAGAGTGAGGTGAACATGCTGTCTGATCCAAAGAAGCAGATGAAGGTATTAAAACACAAAAGACTTGTTGCTTTGAGACCAGTTTTAATTAAAACACAGGTAAAATTTAAGCCAGCAGAAAGGTTCTGTGTGACTTACGTGGGCTTTGTAATAGGCATCATATCATGGCATCTAAACAGACCCTTATCTCCTGAGAACTTCTGTGATGAGCCAGAATTTGTTTTTTCACTCCTTTCATTTCAATTTGGAAGGAACTTGCAAGGACAATATGCACAAAAGTGTAACTTTCCCCCTCCCCACCAATGATTAGTTTGAAAATTAAATGTTTTTGAGATCTTTTGTTTAACTGAAAGTTAGTGTATATCAGAATATAGTGTGTGCATAATATTTATATAGTATTCTATGATCAAAGGTTATTACTGCATGCAAGACAGATTCAGCAAACTATTTTCAGGTATCCTTGTTTCCACTTCTAAGTTTGTACATTATTTTCATGGTTGTTTTTCTGTTAGTGACACAACCAGACAATGAATCCCAGCTTCAAAAAGCAGAAATAGTGAGTCTGGGAGAAGTCATAGGGTTAACATCCTAACTTAAGAGTCTTGGTCTACCTTTAATTGAAGTGGGTGTCCTCAGCAAGTGGCTTCTCCCATTAGAAATTATTTTCTGCCAGAAATCTATATTCTGTCATACCCAATTATGCACCCTACTAATCAACAGAGAACTTGGTAGCACCCCAACATGGAGAAGTCTGCATCTGTTCTAAATCCTGCCCTTCTAAGCAGGATTATTGCCAAGCACTGTGAAGATTGCTTAGCTGGGTACAAAAGATGCTGTACCCTAGCCAAAAGAGGGAAGTAATTCTGATTTTATTTGAATGAGCTTATTTTATTGGATAGAAAGAAGTAATTGAATTATGCAAAACAAAATAAGGTTCTGTGTTTTTAAGAAAAACATCAGCAAATACTATCTCATAAAAATATCTTGAAAAAATAGAATGCAAGGGTCTTTGGCAGTTCAAATATCTCCGATTTTTTTATGCTTCTCTGAAAGTACTACTAGGTGTATTTTTTGACTACAATAGTAGCCTCCTATCAGCTCATTTATCAAACCTGTCAGGTGTTAAAATGTTTAAGCATATGCTTACTGTTAAGCACTCGAGCATTAAAACCCATCCCAACCAACTGCTTAGAGTGTTCTGTGGGACAGTTCTGGCTGGTGCCTGGTCCCCATGCCAGGAGCACAGGAGTAAATTGTGATTTTTTTATTTATTTTTGTGACATCCTCAGTATTTCCATGTTTATAGGACACCTTGGAGGCACCAGCTCTATCTCTGAACTGGAGAAGGTTCTGAGGAAGCCCACAAGACACCAAATAGCTTCCTAGGTGAAGAAAGATTGGATAGATCAGCAATTCTTGGCTTAGAAAAGAGATAGCCATGAGAAGATGAGACAAAGGTGTGCAAAATGGAGAGGTGAGAAGGACTGTTCAGGAGCTAGTAGGTGTTGTGTGAAACAACAGCAGGTTTAAAATTTAATTTCCTTGTAGAAAAAAAGCCCTTGGGTTTTTTTCTGCCCATCATCACAGAATCTCAGCACACAGAACATTGTGGAGGCCAGAAATATGAGTAATTTGACCAGGAATTCAATAATGTGAAGTGCATATAGTCCACTGAGTGCAACCAGACGTGCAAGTGCAGGTATGACTGCCACAAATCCGTTGGCAGCACGAGAAGCTGGCTGGTCTGCAGGTATTCCTCACGTGGGCTGTATCCTGTAGCCAGGCCTTGCTGCCCTTTTGGAATAACTGCAGTGTAGTTTGTTGTGTTGGGATGGTTTTGTTTTGTTTTGTTTTTCCTTTCAAAACCTCGATGATCTTCAAGGCCATTGTGTGTTTCTGTGATGCTATGTTTAGTCTTCCAAATTGTAGGATATTTTTTTTTCCCCTATGAAAATAGCAAAGTATGACTCACTCATCCATTCCTCCTTTCCCATGTGGTCACAGACAGTGTTGGAGAGGCTGCTACAAGGTGGGGCTGGTGGAAACAACTTCTAACACTTCAGCTGAGCTGTTCTGTGCCGGCCAAACTACAGCATCTCTGAGGAAGGTGCCAATTGTCTCTCCCCACTGCACTGCTGCTAACAGCCCTGCTTTGTTTACTGCAGGATGGGGGAAGCTTTTGAGTATTTTTGAGAATGAGATGTGTTTTCTGAAACAGAGATCCTATAAATGTTTCATCTGCCTGATGTACTGTTCCTACCCCTGAAGGTGTCCTGTCAGTGTTTGAGCACTCCCCGTGTTCATGAACTCTGTGTGTGAAAGGTGGATGATGCAGCTCACGATAGTTTTGGTTAAACAATGAGACCACTTATAGCTCCTTTGTGGTTTTACACTGCTGTTGACAAGTAAGTGGCTCCCTAGGCTGGCTCTGGGGCTGGGAACAGCAGTGCAGGCACGGGGGAGTGGCCCCCCAGGCAGAGTTCAGCAGGGAGATGCTACACCTGCAGCTGGGCAGCAGGCCTTACCTGTGCCACAGTTATTCTAAAGCCCTGTTCTACTTTTCCCTTTACCATCCTGAAAGGATCAGACCCAATGGAAATATTTCACATCTGAGATGCACTTTCTCATTATCGGAACAATTTGCAAAATAAAAAGGAAAAAAAAAGTCTCATTCCTAAGGAATAAAAGGATTCAAGTTAGAAAATGTATACGTATGCCTCTGCTTGCAACAAAGTCCCTTCAATCTGCATTTAAATAAAGGTATTGACTATGTAAAACACAAGGCTGCCCAAGGAAGAACATAAATAGTGTTTGCCAGGCACAGTGTTTGATGTGGGCTTCCACATAAGGTATTGAAGGCACACATCGGTAAATCCTGAACCTGCCAACTCTTTCCTGTGCAGTGTCACTCCAGTCTAGTTAGAGTGTATTTAGAAAGTAGCTAAACACACTTTTGTGGAAATCATTAAATAACACAGCAATTCATACATTTGCAGCAGACAGCTTCTAATGCACATTATTAACTGAAAATAAAATCTCAGCATTTATCTTATATGTTATTTTATCCTTAAAAAAATCAGATGCCCGGTATGACTGAGAATATAATACCCTAAAGTTTAAGACTGGTTTGTAAACATAGTCCCTAGTGTCTACTATTGATCTTTTGCTATTTTAATGCATTTTTACTGACCGACATGTCCTGTGGTAAAGAATATTGCCTAAATTAGTTATCTGATTGGTTCTTTTGATTAATGATGGGACTGTGCTTCATTACACATGACAACATGATCAGAATAATCACCGCAGCCATAGAAGTTGGGACTGGCATTTTTTATTCCTTCATTTTTAAAGTTCATTTATAAAATTATTTAATGTATACGTCCTAAGTTGTAATTTATTTACATGACACTTTTTTCGATGGGAACTGTTGTACTGTGTCACAAATGGCTAAGAAAACAAGGTAAACTAGATGTACAAATCAATGTCTTCTGGCTCAAGGGGAAAAAAACATAATCAAGATTCAAGAGCTGACCTTGTCCAAAGTCCAACTTGTCACACAACAAACAGTGAGGTGCCCAACAAATCACTGGGATCAGCAGGATGTATTCAAAGGAATGTTTAAATGATGTTATTCCTTGCTGAAGTTCTTACCAAAACTTCAGAGCTTGTGTGTGTCGGGGTGGAATCAGCCCAGGACTCAGAGTGCAGGGTGGGCACACTGAAGTGGGGAAGTGCCTCCCCCAGCATCTGCTGGGATTCCATCAGATGCAGCACAGCATTTCTGACCTCCCTTCCTGGATGGGGCCCTTCCCAAGCAACTGACCTGCAAAGCCACACAAGGCTGCAATGGGTCTGCAGGGTGAAAAGGTTTCTTCATTAATCCCCAGAGCCAATCTGAGCAAATACTGACAACCTGTAATTGTGCACCCTTTAATTCTGCAAAATTAAACCGTGCTTTGTGTGGAGACCATGACCAGATGTGCTGCTCAGCATCATCTTATCCCTGTGCTATCTGTCGTGGTTTATAGCACCTTCACATGCATTGGGGTTCTTGATTGCTTTTTAGTAGGTCATTCTGGGATTGATCTGTTTGAATTTATAAGGACATGCATGCCACCTTATGTCATGTTGATGAATGATTCAAAATTTTAAACGGCAATTCAACATTTAATGTTTTGAAAAATGTTTAAATGGTGTCATGCACAGAATAAATGGCAGCTTTCATTTTCTTTCTTCAAAATTCCCTGCCAGCCTGTTTACACGATGTTGACAGACATTTTAGCGTTTGCCAGAGAAATAATGTGAAGTGTTGGATACTTGCCATAAAATGGTTTCCTCTCTATGGCAAGTGTGGAAACAAATGTGTGCATGCACATTACATACACACACATATATTTTTAATATATTTCCAAACAAAAAAAAAATTTGTTTGTTATTACAACTACAGGAATGTATCTCCAAGCAGGACTAACTCCAGAAGAGGTAGGAACTCAGAACTGGCAGGGGCCAGAGCATGACTGACTCCTGACTGAGTCCAGCTCACTCTGTACAATGTCACATATTCATTGCAAAGCTCAGGAATGCCCTTGCTGGTCAGCAGCTCAACAACTTGAATTTCAACCCCAGATTTTGGTAGATTTTGATGCAACAACTGAAGAGTGCATTTGCAACCTGGATACTTCATATGCAGATATACTCTAGCTGTCCCATCTTTGATATGCTTTGTCTCACTCTAAGACTTTATTGTACTGGCTCCATATAACACATTATCTGCATGTAAAAGTAAAAGTCTATCCAGATTCAGGGCCCAGTCCTTTACATACACATGCTCTTTAAATGAATCTCAGCATTACTGCAATAGATTTTCCTTTTGGGATTGCAAGGGGAAGGCTGATCTTTGTTGTATGCAGTAAATCTGAAACTTTAATATGCCAATAATTCAATTTCCATGGAATAATAATGGATCTAGGGTGTTGCACTGAATCCATTTTAGCTTTAGATGTTCATTTTGTGACTAACATTTGATAACTGTGGTGACATACAAAGTTTTTGTTTCCTGGGAAGAGATTGCTATTGTGTGAAATATGTTTAACCATGGTTAAACACCCTTTGACTTCTCAAATAACTGGTTCCAGCTGTATAAAGGCTGTTTGGTGTTACCTTTGCATGTAGGTGACTGAAACATTAATGTTTCTTTTATGAAAGCAGTTCTGAATGATGGATTTACACATAGAGTTCATGATTCTTGTACCCCAGGATTGTTTTTTTACCAGCACATTAGAAACTGTGACCAGTCAATGAAATGTCAGTATTTTGGCACCTTCCAAATCAGGGCCTATCTCAAAAGCAGTTGCAAACTACTGAATGGGTCACTGAGGTTTACTATGAGAGGTATATGAAATATTAGAGAACATTGAAAGTTTCACACTACTTAAAAAGTAAATTTTTCATTGGCAGATGCACAAAGAGAAGAGAATTTTTTTTTTGTCTTGGAATTGATGAATATGTTATATGTAGCATGGACCTTTACTTCCAGATAAGGAATTGATGCATTTATATGTTCAGAAGTTGTTGTCTATCAATACAAGCAGATAACTGGTTACCCTAGTCAAATCTCTGTGTGTGTATGTGTGTGCTACATAAAAGTTTACCAAGAGACACAGTACTTTTAGGAGCTTGTTGTATGGCAATGTAACATTTTATGCATTCTACGATTAGAGCATGTGGAATTGATGTTGGATATGCAAGTTTTATGTTAATCTGATTAAATGAATGCAGAATTGCCCAATGGTATCAATTGAAATATTCAAAAACTTTGTGTTGAACTTGAAGGAAGTTATCACCTTGAGGCTGCCAAACCCATGAAACAACTTCGCATTTGCAATAATATTTGCCTATTTTACATTAAAAACCATATATATAAATAGTGTTTTTGTAATGAATTAAGATTAGTCTGTCAAGGAGAGGCTTGTTTGAACTGGAAATGCAACAGTATCCCCTACCTAGGTATGTTAAATGTTGGATGAAGTGTATTAGAGTGGTTTTACTCATATTGCATGTTTTCTTACAAAAAGAGATGCAAAGGCATCTATATTATTTTATCACTTTATTATTTGTTTATTTTCCCTAAAAATAAAATGACTTGATTTAAGTGCGTGATGCTATTTACTTGTATTTTAAAGCCTTGCATAAGATTATACAGCAGATTGAAATGCATACTTATGTCTGTTTCTTTCATTGGACAGCTATGCTAAAGCAAATAAAATCAAACACATACATTCCCTCTCGATGGTTTACAAACTGTAAGTGATGGGAGGAAAAACCTGCAGCCATTCCACTGAATTCCATTATTGACAACAGCAGAAGTAAAAAAATTAGAAAACAAATCCCTTTTTAAATAGAATGAAGTAAAAGACCTACATTGCTTGGAGGAAATGCTAATTGAAAATACCTTGCTAATGCTAGCTAGTCACAGGAAGGAAACATTAAGTTATTATTTTTAATAATGTTTACAAGTATATCCAGCCATTTCCAGCCAGTGAAAAATGTTAGCCTTGGTAAAATGTGGCAGTGCTACTTTTCACTGGTGATGCTGCTCATCTTCTCTCTGATAGCAATCATTAATTTTATTTTTTAACCCAGTCTTCAAATGAAGACAGATGAGCAGGAGAGTTTTAAATGCAAGCTGCTTATGTTCAGAAAAATGGCTGCGAGATTACAGATCACTGTGCCTGAGCTGAGTCCAGCGACTGTTTGGAAAGGGGGAGAACAAAACAAAACAAACAAGCATTAGGTGGGCAACAAACAGGCAGAGCCTGAGAGAGAGAGTGTATGTGTGTGTGTGTGTGTGTGTGTGTGTGTGTATGTGTGTGTGTGTAGGGGCCTGCGTGCCCCTACCTGTGTTTTGGGATGTGAGGGGACAGGGAGGGAGAGGTAAAAGAGTCCTGCACAATGGCACAGCAATCCAATTCATTTCCCAATCGCTATGGAGACCCACAGATATGATTATTGCTAATTGCTCTTGATAATTTTAATGTTACATTTTAACATCTATTTTTCACCCGTAGCAGCAGGATTGTTGGAGACCAGAGTGTAATGTATCACATCACTGGTAGCATCATCCTGCAGCCTTTTATTTGTAATTTTAGCATCACCAGTGTTGTCTTTTTAGTCAAGTGTCAATGAGCACAATGCAGTTTCTACATCTTTTAAGCTGTGATTTTTAGTATCTGACAGCTTTACCTTGGTTATTTCTTACCACAAACACACTGGATTTGTCCTCATGCTCCCAATACTCACAAGACTGAAGATTTTAGACTTGGTCCTGCCCACAGTGATCTCATGACTGGTTATTGGGGTACACCTTGTACTTGTGGAAAGGAAGAGGTGACTTGGGCAGTGCATTAGTAACAACAAGAGGTAGTTAACATCTCCTCATTTAGTGTAGTAGAGAGTTGTCTGTGGCTCTGCAGAGCCAGTCCCACACTGTCAATGGATTGCCTTGGACAGACCTCCCAAACATCCTCCTTTCTGTATCCCCATGGGTGACCAAACCCCACCAGCGGGAGCTGGGTATCCCTGTGTGGCTCATGACAGAACTCCTCTGTTTCCTTGAAGAGAGGTTCTTAAAATAAAAGTCCAAAGCTCATTGGATCAAGCCAGAACTTTCCTGTGGAAGGATGGAAGGGCAGATCTGGGACTTTAACTCAGCTCAGGTACAGGAGTCTGGCACCTGCAGTCAGGGAGAGCAGTCCCTGTAGCTCCTCTAACGTGCAATTTTTGATCAGTTCTTGTAAGGAGCTCTGCTGGCTCAGAGTTTGAGCAAAGACAGCATTGAACATGCCTCCCCTACACTTCAGGGTTTTCTGCCAGCCCAACTGCTCCTGGGGAGTGACCTTGTCTCTAGGAATTAGGCCTTTCGTTACAGTCCCTTGTAAGGAGTTGAGAGAGGATTAATTGGTTTGCTCACTGCAGTTTCTGGAAGTATCTCACATTTTTCAGTGGAAGATGACTCTGGAAGTACTTTCCCACAGTGAAACAAATCCCTGCCAAAATAAAATGATGAATCCTGAATATTACTGGCAGCATTTCATGCCAATTTTTGAACAGTTCCTTTCTATCTGCACCTCCATTGCACACGTTCAATGAGTTTAATGCCCAGCTGTCAGTGTTTTCCTCCTGAGCTGACCATCAGCATGGGAAGCACCAGTGCAAGTGTCCTGAGCTCCCCCAGGGCTCACATGGGGGCCATGAACTGGGCTCAGCACAGACCCACCACCCTGTCAGGGCAGATGACACAGCAAAGGTGAAATGTTACTTAAGACTTTTTTCCCTCTACGGTCACAGTACCTGTAACTGGGAGAGCACTAAAAAATGCTTCAAGGGAAAAGATTTTTTTCAAGAATTACCAGAATAGCCTCATCCTTGTGGTGGGATAACATCCCCCTCCACATTTGGCAGAGGGCGAGCAGACACCCTGCAGACCCAGGTGAGGTTTGGTTCTCCTGAAACTCAAGCTGGGGGACATTTTGCCCTCAGCAGTGAGGAGAAAAGGTGTTGCTGTCCTTCCTGGGGCCAGCAGCAGCCAGAGGAAGTGTTTTGGTGCTTGCCCTTGAAAGGCTGGAATGCCTGAGAGATGCCTGGAAGCTTTCAGGACCTTCATGTGTTAGCTATGGGAGTGAATCAAATAACCCATGGATATTTAACTCCCCTTCTAACTCCCTTTCCACACTTAGCTGAAAGGGGGCTGTTTGGTGCTATACCAGCCCTTGAAAGAGGAAAGCAGCGTCGGGATGTGGCAGGTCCTGGGTGGTGGTGGCGGCTCTCTTGCATTTCTCACAAGGTGAATGCAGAGGTAGAGAGAAAGTTGGAGAGTGGTGGGAGGTGTGCTGAGAGCTAACAAAGGCCTTCAAAGTAAGAGTGATGTTAGAGGGTGTCAGGAGGCAGAAGGTGCCAGCTGCCTGACAAAAGAAATATCATTACTCACTATTAAAGAACACTCCAGATGCTTGATATAGTCATGGGTGTTCTTCTGAAAATTTTTTTAGCAAACCTCCTAGCCTGCCTACAATATTGTTTTCTGGAGTCCAGGCCAAAATCTGTGAGCTTTTGTTCAAACAAATAGACTATGAATCTCATGAGTAAGAACCAGTCTTAACCATCTAATGCTGCAGAGTGGTGGTTGCCTCTTCAAAAATACTGAAATCCTCTTCACACTGTCTTATTCCTCCGGGACATCATTACTAACAGGGACAGATTGTGCAGATCCTCTCTCAGCAGTCCAGGGTGGGATGAACATTTGCTCTAGGCACTCTCCAGTGTTTCTGCATCATAGATCTCTCTCCATCTCCACTCTCTTCCGTGCCTTTATAACGAGCTAATGGACAACTGTTACTCACGCCTAGAGATGTGTCTGTATCAAGAAAAATGAAAGCATGAAAAAATGAAAAAGTTCATCTGTTAACTTTCATTGGCAGAAATGTTATAGCGGATTGTCCCAGACTTTACAAGCACAGGGCTGATTGAAAAAGAATAGGAAAAAAATGGTGTTAAAACAGGACTGCTGAAATTAAACAGGTTGAAAGTTGTCTGGCAGCTCCAAATACAGCAGAGAAGTATAGCCCTAGAGTGCAGCAAATTTAATCTTTGAACAGGTTTATTGTTTTATCAGGTTTTTGTTTAAGAAGGGTTTCATTATATATAACATTGAGATAAATTTTTACATAGCAGATTTATTCAACAGGTTTATCCTTTTAACAGCCCTCATTGTATTTCAGCAGTTGGTACGTGGGGTCTTATACATCAAACAAGTTTATTACTTTATCAAGTATGAATTTTAAGAAGTTTTCCTAATAATAGAAGATGTGTGGAGATTTATAGGCAGCACATTGTTCTATTCAGTGTTTGAGCTGTTTTACCTAATGTAAGCTACGTTGTAGCTACATGACAATGCTGCTCCAAATGGTGGTAATTGTGCTGTAACTCATACTATCTTCCCACCACTGTAATAGATCTCACTTTGCTGTCCCAGTGTTTTAAAAACCCTTAAAAGTCCAAGTACAACTACCCTGACTAAATTGTCTCTGTAAATTAGAAGAACAAAGTGAGGTAAAAAGCAGTATTGACATTAGTAAGTAAAAGGATTGTGCTGAGCTGTTTTGATAAAAATTCAGTACTTCTGGACTGCAGGAATTACAAATTCTCCAAAATGAGATGGAGAACTTGCTTTGGCATATGTGATAGGGAGCTAGCAGTGTTTGGTGTCATCATAAATTTTTGATCCAAGGTTTTTCTTCCAAAAATATCCATTACTGATTATTCAATCCGGAAATCAGTTTTGGAAGTTATATCTTCCAGAGGGAATGGCATGAAAATTCAGGCAGCTGTCCATGATTTGTGGCTCTTACTAAGGAAAGTAATTAAAGAATACTTGAGGTTTATGGCTTTTTTTAGGATTGTTTTAATATTTCTGCTTCTGCTTGGAAGGAGAAAAGTAATATTAAAAAAATCCTTTGAGATGTAAAGTCAGTTCCCTATAAATGTTATTATTATTTTTGTACTTTTACAGCATGCAATTCAAATCAAGCTGTATCTCACTGATTTGTTCTAATGACAAAAGAAAGATCTATCACAAATTTCTTCATGTTGTGAAGTAGCAATTAATTCGTAGAGCTGGTTCAGTGTTTGCTGATGAAATGTTTTCTTATCAGAAAATGCTGATTCATCAAAACTACCCTGTTTATAGATTAAAGTTAATTTAAATTTATTTGTCTCAGAAATACTGGAGGAAACCTGAAATTTGGTTGAATGACAGCCTGTATGTCTGCAGTTGAGGTTAAGAGGATTTTTTTTTAGAAACCTAAAATAATTTAAACAGAAATTAAGTGTTTCAAAATGAATAGATGATTTGTTTTGTACAGGGTCATTTTTCTTTTTATTTCACACTTTGATTCATTAATACATTTGAGAGTTCAAGTTTTCATCGTGGCCTTGGACAAGACATTCCTTGTACTTCACATTTTTACAGATGAAAGGAGTTTTCCTCCTAGCACTTTGGGAACAAAAGTATAAAAAGAGTATTCCACTGCAAAATACACTGCAGATTTGTATTATGATGCAAATAATCTGTAAATTTAATCTTTGCCTCCAACAGGTCCTGTTTTCCTGACACCTTTGCTCACATGAGGAGTTCTGACCCAAGGAAAGCCATTTGTGGTTATGGGATACATCCAGTAATTTGTGCTCCATTGGCATTTTTACTTCTGAATATATTGTCTTTCTGCTCTCATATTAAAACTTTTCTGATCAGTGGGATGCTGCCATTCAAACTGTGACAATGACTGGAGCTGTTTATCTGAGAAGAGAACATTAGCCATGTCCTAGTTTAGACATGGCTGTATTTGTGCTTATAAAACCCTTCTTGTGAACACAAGAATTAGTACAATGTGATAGCTCTAATAAAATAGGTGTACTTCTATGCAGTGATCACACAGCTCTTTTCAGTGGTTCTAGTATAGAAGTTCTTACTTTTAAAGACTAATTTGATTGACATCTACTTGATATTCTGTGATGACTTTGACATATAGTATATCTGGTTGACAGGTGCGTTGGGTGTACTCTACAGATATAGATAGACTTAAAAAATGTATTTTCTAGAGGTAATTGTATGGTTTAGATAAAATCTGCAGTTCCTCCCAATGTAACTGTTATAACTGGCAGCTCTCAGCTCATGGAATATTCTAGTTTAAGACCACTTTAAAAAAAAGGCTGACACTTTAGATGAACAGATAAATTCAGTGAGAGCTTTGTCACTGCCTTTAGTGTGGCCAGGAGCTATGGCAGATCTCCTGCTTCCATGGGACCTGGGTAGACGGGGAATTGACACTTTACCTTGCTCCTGCTTCCCAAACATTGCCAGGCTGTGCCCTGAGCTTTCCTCCTTCCCCTCCCAACTGCGTGTAGCTTGTCTTTTTACCACTCCCAGCAGGACAAAACCACCTTTTGTTTATGTTAACTTGATTCCACTGGCATTGCTGGGGTTATTTTTCACTTCAAAAACATAAGTTGGCACAATGTATATGTCAACTTTCTGTAGCTTCTTTAGTCAGGGGGTGGGAAGAAGATGTCAAAGGAAGATGTCAAGTATTTCTCTCTTAAGTATTGTTTCTAAATGATGAGGCTCTTGGAGCCAGGAGTTTGATATTTGTTGTGAACATTCGTTTCACACTTCAGGAAAGACCAGGGTATGTTCATGTTAAACTGTGGGGTTTTCTTCCTGAATCTCATGCTTTTAATTTAACAGGCAGGTTTGAAGGTGAAAAGCACTTTCATTTATAAGACTGCTGACAATCCAACTCTGCTGAGTTCCATTATGATGTTGATGGTGCATTTCTGCTTGCACTTTTTCCTACTAATAGGTGTTCTTCCTCTTCCTGAATCACCATAACTACTGGTGCCTTCCTTGGAAATTTTGATGTATCTAACGTGGTTGAGGGTCTGCCACGTGAGGTGTTGTGATGCAAAGTTACAGCAGCACTGGCACCAGCCAGGCACTGTCTCTCCTCTGTTCCTGCATAACCTTCCTTCTCCCACACTTCTAAATTGCTCTATGGAGATGATCCATTAAGAATCACAATAAAGCTTGAACGTTTGAATAACCTTTGAAATTATTGACAAATTGGCCCCACTGGACTGCCTAGGAGCCTAACGGAGAAGAAAGAGATCGATGACAATCCTGCAGAGACAGGATCCAGGCTGCACAAGCAAGGGGATATGTTATATGATTGCTGCATGCTGCCACTGGAGCACAAACATAGCAGGAATGATGCACTCTCAGAGTGGACCTGCTTTTCTTCTCATGTCCTTTTGGCAGGTTGACTTCACCAGGTGCCTTCTCACAGTAGGGCCTGGGTTCATCAGGATCTTTGGAAGAAGTGACAAGCTGAAGCCACCAAGGGCTATAAGCCAGTGAGGACTTAACATGAGCTTGAAGCTTATGTTATGTGAACCTGGAAACTCCCATGCACCTTCTCATCTCTGCAATTTCACCCACCATGTAAGGAATTCGCTCCAAATCCTTGTGTGATCCCTGCTGCCATCACACAGAAGCATCTATAATCCAGAACATCAATTCAGCCACAAAATAGCCTCAAATTATTTCCAGTTTTCAACTGGAGAAGTAGTTTGTTCAGAATCTCAAAAGAAATCTGTCACTGTGGATACACAGTCTGGTCAAAGAAGGAGAAATCTAGATAAGGTTTCCCACGAATCCATCTGAGAAGCATTAGGGAGCTGGAGATAAAGGATTCCAAACAAGCAGCACCTGGTGTTTGTATCACTGTGGAATGTGTTTACCAAGGGGTGGTTTCTTAATTATCCAATGGTGATGGTGCTTTGATTAAATGAGCAATCAGGTCCACCTGTAGTGAACTAAGGTATAAAAGAAGACATCCCAAGAAATGGGGGCTTCTTCTGCCCTTTTGCCTTCTGAATGGTTTTTTGGAGTCTGTGTCAGTCATGACTCAACACTGACATGACACCACTGCTTGAGTCAAGTTCATGTTACTTTTCTTCCTTCCCTTCTAATGAGAGCTGGGATCCTTAAGCATTTCCATAGGAGTCCTGGCTGTTGGCAGGGGTTGGCACAAGGGCCATGTTCACGTTTGTCACTCTGATTCTTCTGGGCCACCCGGGAGGTTTGAGTCAATATGCACACACTTGAAAGGTAGGCAACAAAGTTAATTTATTAATGGCTGTTAACACCCCATTCTATGGAAAAGCTCTCTTTAGCAGAGTTTATTCATAAAGCTTTGATGTTTGGTGGACTAATGCTCCTTTACTCCACTATTTTCTTTTACCAGATAAACGTGTCCCACCCGGGCCTATTTGGCACAACAGTGACCTCTAAAGGCTCATTAGATTAATGGTGTCTCCAGAGTTAACTGGCTTTAATTCTTATTTAAAGGTGGATGTGTGGCTCTGTATCAGGTATTGCCCCCTCCATGCTGAGCACATCTTTAGAAAGGTCAGCTCTTGGTAGGATCTGAATGCCTGCTCCTTTTCCCTTGTGCTGTATAAAGGCACCTGACCTTTCAGTGATCCTAATTTCTCTTCTTTTCCTCTTTCCTCCACCCTCCCTCCAGCCTATTATTTATTGAAGTGGAAAGAACTTTTCCCCCACCTTTTTTTTCTCTTAATATTTTCTAAAATAAGTGACCAAAACCAGTGATGACACAAGTTAAAATCCAGGCTACCTTGATATTTCACCAGGAACGTGCTCTTTTCAGGGCAATCCCCTTGTGCCAAATTTGGAGCTGTGGATATGCTTGTGCTCTGTCTTGCACTGGGAGACCCTATCTTATTTTTAGTAGATGAGTGCATTTAAATGCAAGACATGTATGTTTGGGGGGGATTCGCTTTAAAATGTATTTTATACCAAGAAACTGGTATTTGATTAGGCTGGCTAAAGATGGGAAGAAGAATGAATAAAGCCCAGGGGAAGAGGCAAGAGAGGATAATGGGTTAGTGAGGGTTGAAATAAAGCAGAGGAAGCAGAGTGTAAATATGAGCAAAGGGGCAACGTGAGAAAGGGGACAGTGAAGACCTGGGGGAAATAGGAAAGCCTTGAAAAAATTGCAGGATTTTAAAGACAGCTGCAATGGGCAGGAGGCAAAAGTTGAAGCAGAACCTGTGATCCTACCTAGACACCTTAATTATCACTGCAGCTTTGCAGCTGTGGGTTGTACAGTCTCCTGTTCAATTGACTTGCTGTCCCTTTCCCCAAACCACTTTACCTCAGTTTCTAAAGGGGAAGTTTTCTAGTTTAACAGTTGTATTTTTTTTTAATTGAAAAGTGACATGGTTTTGGCAAACTTGTTTCCTGTCAGCAAGAAGCTGGTTAGCTCTTTGGTTGGTTCCACTTCCCTGGGAATTATCACTAATTGATTTTTTTTGTTCAAATCACTGCACTCCAGGGACTTGTCTTTCTTGCTAAAATAAGACTAAAACCAACTGCAGTTGGAGGTGGTATCCCTGCCTGGGCTGTTCAATTCGTAGACTTTTATCATGAACATCTTTGCCCTTTTTGTATGGTCCTGATGGCATTCTTTGTTTGAGAGTTTTTCTCCCGAAGGGTTGGTCTCTCCCACTCATCTTAGCTGGGGATTTGCTGCTTGTTTTTCTATGGAGCTGGGTTCATCTGGGATTAATAAAAAGGTCTTTTAATTCAGTTTGGCCAACTCCAGCATAGAATGATTGAGAGAAGCACATTATAGATAAAATTATTTTGTTTTGGACCTCACAAGAGTACCCTTTTGCCCAGGTTTGGGACTCAGAACAATGAGATTCTGCTGGAGATTTATCACGTGCCTGGTGACAAGGAGCTGGAAAATTATCTAATATTACTCAAAAAGAGTGCACAATGCATGCAAAGCTGTTCAGAAACAATATTAGCCAGACTCATTATTAAAAACCTTCTAGAATTCAAAGTGTGACTGTAGACAAAAACTTAGCTTGAGGGGATGGGAAGGAAATGAAACACCCTGTGCTTTAAAGGACTTATACAAAAATGTTGTGAAGGAGAACTAACTCCAGTTTACAGGAATAAAACCAACAGCTGAGAGATCAGAGGAAGACAATGCTCCTCAAATTGCTGAGCAAAGTATGTCTGGGTCTGAGGAGTGGGTTCACCTCCTGGCCATCCCCAGAGAGAGGCACAAGCCCCCAGGGGCACTGAGGGTCCCTCTCTGTGGTGACAACCGTGTGTGTAGCCAAAGGCAGAGTGAGCCCAGGTGGGTGGTGAAGCTGGCACAGGCCAGCCTGAGGGAAGCTGTGGGGGCCATCCCCTGTAAGGGCTCAGGAGGGGAGGGTTTGCCTCTGCTTGATTAGCACTGCCTGTGACCAGGGGCACTTCGGATGGATCTCACTCTGTTTATGTTTTTGGTTCTTATAATGAAAATGAGATCCCTCGTGTAGCCCTCTGCCATTTTGCACGTCAAACTGAAAGTATATATGCTCGTTGTGGGTATTAGTGTCTCAGCTTAATGACAGAAGCCTCGGACAAATAAATCCGTGTGCCATGAGGATTTTCCTAATGAAACTGAAGTACAATACTGTTTACATAATGTCCTTTAGACTCCATTCAAAACAGCAAATGCTGGACGTCGCTGTTATCCACCGACACCAGCTAATACAAGCAGAAATGAAAATGTAATGCTAAGTGGCAGCTCCTTTTAACTTTTCTCCCAGTCTCTCTATAGTGGCTCTGAGCATGCCCTCTGAACTTTTCCCCTCCTGGGTACTGGGGTTTTTATATGCTGGTTTTTGGTTGGCTTTTTTTTTTTTCCCTTTAATATATTGACATTCCAGCCCTTGGAACAAGGTCTTCACTCCTTTTCTCATTTCAAGATCTTGTTTTGGGAGAGCTCTAACACCTGTCCACTGATCGCCTGCCAGTCTGCATCTGTGCCCAGCTGACAGAGCTGTCTGCTTTGACTAATGATGTGATTGATGGACAAAATAAGGAAGAACACACAAAAAAACATTTCTGTCTGGTCTGGTGTGTCAGCAAGCCTTCATCAAGTGGCTGCTGAAGGTATATTTTGCTGCATGCCTCATTACACAGTAATGGCATTCCCAGGCAAAGCTGTTTCTTTTCATGACACAAGACAGCAGGCAGCTTTATGGACTCTGGGCCTATCGAGCCTGGAGGAGAGAAGCACTAAAGAGTGGTCATTTCCAAAAGTGCCTCAAGTTGCTTTTTTGTTGTCATGAATTTAATATGAATCAACACAATATGAAATGAGCATGAGGAATTTTAGTGACTAGTCATTTTTTAAGACTGCTGTCTAAACAGCCATCAAGGAAAAAAAACCCAAACATTTTCTTCTACCAAACCTGTTGCAAAAAGAAGTCATCTGTCAATTTTATTACATTAAAAAAGTACACAGAGGTGTATAGTCCAAATAAATGTGTGCTTTAGTGCTAAACATGTGAAAAACACCACACATGTAAAGTAAAAAAAAGGCAAGTGACTGGCAGAGTGAATGGAATATTTAATAACCAAGCTTTAAATGGCTCTGTGTTCGAAGAAGGCTCTTGTGCAGTTCATATATCACGTTAGGGACTGCCTGCTGCAGGAAACACAACAATTAAGTGACAGTCATTAGGCAACAGGGCATGGGGCTGTGGAAGGGTGGGCACAAAGCCCCCAGCACACCTTTTGCTGCAGCGAGGGAGGGGCAGGAGTGATCCAAGGAGAGAGGGAAAGAGGAGGGAGTTCCTCCCCTGCACACAGCATCAGCCTCCATTTTCCCCTCTGCTCAAAGTTGTGCCATTCACATCTATCCTCCATCCTTCCCGCAGCTGCTTTCCCCTCGGTGTCTCCCCTCCTCTTACTTCCCATGGAGTTTTTGCATTTTGAAATACTTAATTTCATCCATGAAAAGAGGCAGAAAATTAGTTATGCTTGTTCACAAAAAAATTTTGGATTGTCTTCCTGTTCCTAATACAAGAGGTCTTTTACCATGGGCTATTTGGGATAATTTGTGAATTTAATGAGTTGTGATTAGTTAAGAAATTGTTCTTCATGTAATAAATACTACACACTAAATTAAAAAATGTACATGAGTTCTTTATACCCACTTAAGGAAAGAAAAACATCGATGTAAATTCTTGTTATGACAAATGTAAAAGATAATCTTTTAAAGTGCATTTAATTTACTGTAATAGTAAGAACCACTTTATCGATGCCTAAGAGTACAGAAAAAATGAATACAGGATAATTCAAAGCAAATAAATAGCATGATTAAATTCAGTATGGCACTTACTTACAGACACAATCACGTTACCCTTGCACACCAGTTGAAAGAATAATAACAGAACACCATTTTTTGATTCAAGAATAAAAGGCTTCTGCATAGATGTGAATAACTAGGCAGGATGTTAACCTGCTTTCTCTAGTCTTGGTACTAAATAAGGCAAATCCAGGCTCAAGGGAAGAAGAAATTCTGTTGATTGAAAAGTTTAAACAAAGCAATTATTCTATCAAGTGCAGTAGGGGAGCTAAGTACCACGAAATATCAAACACCTGCAGGTTTCCAAGAAGTTCTCTGCTGAAAACCAGAAGCAGCTGGGTGGAGGAGAGACCATTTTATCAGTAACCAATGGGTTTCTGTGCTCCACTGACCTTGAAGTCAATACCAGTGCCAAGAGCTCACTGTCTGCTGTTTCTTCTTGCATTATTGGTTTGAGAACCATAAAAATGTCAGAGATTTACTATAAATCACAATTCAGTGGGGTTTTGTTGTCTTGCTTCATTTTTTTTTTTTTTTTGCTTTAGCTGAGCCTGACCATATTCATTTGTGAATTGAAGGCAAGTAGTTAGCAGAATGTGTCTCGTTGCCTTTTCCAGGGAGCTTTGCTGTATCTCTAGCAGGGAGTTTTGTGTTTCTGTGTTAATTTGGCAATGCTGGTGGGTGGGGCTGGGTGGGGGTGGCTGATAGGAGCTGTGGGGCTCCTGCAGTGGGCTGTGGTGTGAGCCCAGACAGGACAAATGGCTGTTTTCTTATCTCCCTTGCTGCCTTTTTTTTTTTTAATCACTCGGATTCAGTTTCTGCTTTGGGAAGGTAGACATTCCATTTTTTTGGCCTGTTTTCCCTGAAGTTGTTGTGTGTGTCAAATTTGTCATGGTTTAATGGCTTACTGTATTTCCCTGCACTGGAACCACTAAACACATTTTCATTTAAGTTGGGATCTTTAAAGAATGATCATCTTATCCATCTGTTCAGAAAGCACAAAGACACAAATCTGGGTCAGAAAAGAGACTTGGAAAAATCTCCTGTACTCAATCAGTTTCTGGCAAGTGAATTTGTCTCATGACTTCAGGAGCTGGTGGAAAAAGAGAGAATTTAGCTGCAAAAATATTGTTATCAGCTCCTTGCTTGGAGCCATGGCAAACAGGTTTCCAGTTTTGTGGATGGTAGCAGAGAAACTCAAAAGGATATTTAACCTTAGGTTATTTTCTTTAATCTTAGAAGAAGCAGCCACCCGTTAACATGCCTATATATATATATATTTATATATAGGAACATACAATCTTTTCTTTCCTAATCAGGTTTGTGTATCTCCCTTGATTGATTTTTCTTTTTCCTAAATCTTTAATAATTTTTCTTCATGGTTTCTGCATCCTGTCCAGGCTTTTCATTCTGTTCTCTGTACATGATGCAGTAGTTTAAGCCTATGGCTCTAGAAGAAATCTGCTTATTTCTTCATTGTTTATGACAGGGGGGGAAAAGCCTCCGAAGATCAGATAGCTTAATTAAGTGTCATTTGGATTGGAGGATGAGGGGGCAGGGAGTACATTTGAGGTATTGGAACTATTTTTTGAGAATGTATTTCTATAGGGATCATCTGTACACAAAGAAAAGCAGGTTTTGTCCTTGCCTGCTTTTTGAACCTGGGTCCTGGGAGTGGAATCTATAGTCCATTGAATGTTTGAACTACAGTTTCAACTTCTTGTAGGATGAGCACCTTACTCCAATGGATCTCCTGGTGACTGAAACGAGGATTTGACATGTACAAGGCTTTTGAGTGGTGTGCTGTTGGCCTGTGCTGCTGAGGTTGAGTTGTGCTCCTTGCTCCTGCTGGAATCACCAGGAGCCCATCCCAGACACCTGGCCCCCTTGGGAAAAGCTTTTGGTTGTGCAAAGTTGGTATTGATGTTTGCAATATTTGGTTCTATTGAAGGCATTTTGAGGTCCTCTCAATTGGTATTTATCAGTATTGGTTATTATTGATATAGTTTGTTAATATTATATGAACAAATATAACAAAAATATTATATTGATAATATAAATTAACACAAAGGAGCAGGATTGAAATGACAAAGGCTGTATGAAATTCTTACTGGGGAAGGGAGTGAGATGGTCCTGCACAAGCAGGATGGAGTTGCTCTTTGGTGGTAGTGAGGAGCTTTGTTTCCTTTGAAGAGATGGCACACAAGGTCCTGGGAGGCATTTGGCTGAGGCCACGCTCTCCCTGCTCCTTTCTCCCTGCTCACTTTGGGTGTGGTCCTGCAGTGACCTCTCTGAAACACAGGGCAAAGCATTTTCTGGGAACCACCAACCCTGCCTTTGCATGGCAAACAATGGTGGCAGCAAGGCTGGCACACACAGCAGCAGTGATGGTCCTGTGCTGGGAAATAGCCACAAAAAGATATTCAATAAACCAGGGATTGCAGGACTAGAACGCTGCAAACGCGTCAAAGCCTGGAAAGTTTAATGGAAAATCTTACATTCTTGTTGATTATTACCATGAGGACATTTTTCCACTTAAAAAGGAGAAAAACTAATTATTAGTTCTTGAGTGCTCTGTGACCACTGATCTTTATAGAGTGCTATGATGGCTGGAGCTGTGTGAAAAACTGATGTTTCTGTTCCTTGGCAATACTAAATGTGGATAAATAGTTCAGTCAAATGAATTTTTTTTTTCTTCTGCTTCTTGAATGTTGACTTTTATTTCTTTTTGTAGCTTTCAAAACAGAATGGAAGAAAATGTCAAAGAAAACTTCAGTTTAAAATGCTTCAATATTCTCAGATTTTTAATTTTAGTGTCGCTGTGCTCTTAGCAATGCAAATGGTGCAGTGAAGTGGAAGTAAATTTCTAGCTGTTTTCCTGTTTTCATATTTGGTTTTGGTTTTGTTTGGCTTTGTTGGATTTTTTTTTAACTTGAGAGGTGGATTTTCATAGAATAATTTTGCTTATATTTAGTGACAGTACCTTGCATATGGAAATCTCTTAAGACGTGAGATTAAGAAAATATCAGCTAAAGGCAATTAAAATCAATTTTAAGCATTCTTGTGTCCACAAGAGGGGAAGAATCCTGCTCCTTGTTAGCATCTCCCTCAGGTTGTAAGGCTGATAGAGAGCTTAAGAGCACCGTACAATGACCCCTCAGACCAAGCTGCTGGAGGTTGCTGTGTGTATTTGTGGGTGAGGAGAGATCCTCAGTTACCACAGAAGTTTTCTCCTCATTTATGCTGCATTTTTTTGCCCCTGCAGAGTTCTGGGTGTGGGTTTATACCTCCAAAGCAGAGAGCTCCAGTGCATTTTACCACACCTTTGCATCTTAAACATGTCCAGCAAGGGGCAGAGGGGAGGAGCTGTGTTGCCCATCAGTTCACAATCTGCTGGTGTGAAATGCACAGTGAATATACACACTATTGTATTAAATGTTATATGCATATGTAATGCGTTAGGAGAATGCCGTGTATAATGCAGCCACCATATGTCATATAAAATAAAAATGAAGAGGGTATATGAGCAAATACTGTAGAGCATATGGCAATATGAATATTAACCTCAATCTATAAATAGCTTCTGAAGTATCTGTTTTAAAACAGGGAAAGAAACTTAACATAATAGCGACTGAGTAGAAATTGGGCGTCTTTTAAAGTTCTTGATGTCAAGGAGGCAAAATACCATTTCAATACTTAGATTTAATATGTACTTCCCACAAAAATAAATCATGTAATATTTTCACGGCAGGCATAGAATTTTATGATTTTTATGGCGATCATGGAATTGGGATTCATATTTTATAGATAGCACTAATAACAAAGAAAATGCATGTGAAAAGAGGTCTTAAGGAGGGAGGAATGGCAGTGAAGTCACAGAAAGGAACAGAAAACTTAGAGTAATTGGGCATTTTTTTATAGGTTTGGGGTTTGTATTCAGAATAGGTTTTGGTACATTCACAAGACAAGCACATTGATTTTAAATGTTTAAAATGGATAACAATAAATTTCCCAGTTTCCGGTTGCAGTCACAGTATGACTGAACTAGTTGCTTTGGGGGTAATTTAACATGTGTTTGATCTTAAGGCTGGTTTTGTTCATATATGGGGTTTGTACATGCTGACTATTGACCAGTGTCTGATTCTCTTGCCACCTGATCTCCTGAAAGACAGAATGGTGTAACACACTTGGGTCAGTGCTGTTTGCTCATTGCGTTCCCTATCAGGGAATGTTCCAAAACCTAATCTGCTATGGAGAGACTCTTGCTAATGATGCCTTGTCAGGCAGCATTACCCCAAGGAAAACTGCGTTTCCTTCTGTGTGGGATGCTTTGAAGGGAGGGCAGAGAGCACTATGGAATTATGCCCTAAGCAAAATTAAAAGATGAACCTTGATTATCTTGAGCCTCCCTGGCATATGGGGCAGCTTTAGAACAGGGACAACAGATAACAGTTTTACCAAGCAGCATAATTGGGATATTCTGCCAGGACAATGTGGAGACTTGGATTCGATGCCCACCTTTGTTTATCAGGGGACTTTTACATTGGGTTTCCTGCCTCCCTAGATAATGCAGTACAGATTTGTTTACACTGGGGTACCACGAGGGAAATATTCCATATCTTTCTTATGAAAACTGCTTCAGTTTTCACCCAGGCTTAGGTTCCATTCTCATTACCATATTTTGCTTTCTTTGTGGTGGTGCTGCTGTGTGAATATGAGTCTGGCTGGCTCTGGCTTCCCACAGGGTGACACCAGTCCTCGTGGGTAATTTTCAGCTTAATTACTTCTCATTTGAGTAGAGGGTCCCAGCTAGCTGGAGGAAAAGCAGGCTGTAAGGAGAAGGGAGACTGCTTGGGGAAGAAAGGGGAGCAGTGCAGTAGGAAGCCAGGGAAATCTGTTTCTGTTACAGAAGACATGAGGTGCTCAGGAAGGAAGGCCCTGGCTGTGGGAGTATTCAGCTTCTGCCTTGAAGCCAAGCTGCAGTGCCTGCCAAGAAAATGAAAAAGGATATTTTCTTTTACCAGGAATTAGCCCAGGCCGTGTTTTCATTGCTGAGGGGGCACAGGATAATGCTGCTATCAGCTTCGTTATTTACTTCATCTCTGGCTCTCTCAGCAGCTGCTTCCTTGAATCAACATGTCCCTACCAAATTATGGTAAGGTTTTCTTACTTAATTTCTGAAATAAGCCAAAAGTCTTTTAAGACCGGGAATGGATTGCTAGGGCAGACTGTTTTGGGGGCAGTTTAAACAGCATTTCATAGAGTAGAAACCTTGAGGAGATGGCCCTTTGAGCTGGCATGGATTTTCTAAAGACCAGCTGTGTGTGAAGGGCTCAGTCCATGCCCCTGTCCTGAGATGCAACACTAAGAAATACAGTGGTGTTATTGATGTGGTACTTTCTCACAGAATTCATAAGAATTTATCCTAGGAAACTTTCCAGGTCTCACCTAACGGGAAAAATTTTAAAAGCAGCAGCTTCTTCCCTTCATCCTGATGGCAGACCAGCAAAGGCAAATACTGGTACACTGAACACTGGTAGCAGTGGGCAATGTTTCTGCTGTAAGTATTTCAATTTCTACCACCTTATCTCAGGTGTCTGGGCTGGTGCTGGCCTTAGGCGTGGCAAATGTGCTTTGTGAGGGTGAATTGCAGCATCACCTGTACACAAACCATATTGCAAATGCAGAGGGGCAGGTGCCAAAGTGCAGCTTGTGCTTTATCACGTAGTCTGTGGATGTGCTTTCACTGTACTGTCAGTGCCTGGGGTTTGTTACCTCTGCATTGCAGACCTGTGGGTTGGGAATCAGGTTGGCCCAACTCTAGATTTTTCTGGAATTTGAACTGTGGTTTGTAGAACATGGGAGGCCAAAGGTAGATGCATATTGGGGTTTTTTTTATTTTTTTTTAGAGATTATAACAGCCCTGCACTAGCCTGAGCTACCCACTGCCACAGGTCAAGCTTTTAGAGGAGAAACCATCTTGCTGTGGGCCATGGCAGAGTGACCCTGCAGCTGGCTGCTCGCCTGGCAGGAGTTACTCCTAAAAACCTTGTGATACTCTAGCATTGCTATTTTCCATATTATTAGGACATGATGGTCCCAAAAGGCTTGTTTTGGTTTTACTTCTCTAAGTGCACGTTCATCTGATTGAGCTGGTAGCATGCTCTGACAGTGTGTGTGTCACGCTTCCCCTCAGCTCCTCAATTCACTGGGGTCTGCTGGTGGGGCGTTTCATGCCATATTCTGTAATACCTGCCAGGAAGATAAGGAAAGAAGGGCTCCATAAAATATCAGAATTTTACCTTTACCTTGTAAATTACCATGATTTTTTAGCTCTAAGTGGGATGCTTTGGTCCAGCCATGTTTTGCTTTCCACCAGGTTAGTAACAGTTAGCAGAAATAACACAGAAGAGCAGCCTTCTCATAGCAGTTGTCATTACTAGCAAGCATAGTAAAGAAAAATAATTGACTAGCAAAAGGTTTGATAACTCAGAGTTTTATGTTTCTCAGAAATGACTCATTCCCATATGCATCCTCCAAACTGCATTCTGCACGCTGAACTCGCCATAACCTGCTCTTAGAGAGGCTCTTCTCTCACATTCCCATTTTGGCATTAGAAGCAATAAAAGTAACAGCAGCTTTGAAGAGCATGTAAATGTATAATGGCTTTCCAAAGCGGATTGATAATTACTTATTGCACTAAATAATCCTAGAAGTGTGTTAGAGGAGGAATGTGAGAAGAACGAATGAACTTACATAAGTAGAGAAATCTATGCATCCCTTCTGCTGTCTGATTCATTTAAACAGTCTTATTACAGTATCAGTGTGGAGGGGAGATAATGAAGGCTGTCTTATGTTGTTATATCTTTTTTCCAGCTTGTTTTATTTTAAGAAATTCAATGGTAGCTCTGGGTGGAGATAACAGTCACCACTGCCACTAGAATGTAGCATTTACTTCACTGCATAATGTGGAGCATACAGCAAACATGCTAAATGTAAAAAGTTTAATTCTTGTGCAGTAATTATTTAGTATCTTGATGGTGATGGAGTTTTGTTATTTTGAAAAATATTTCCTTTTGGAGATTTTTTTTTAAAAAATAAGCTTTCAGCTGGCACCAAGTAGATTAATTTGACCTTTTTAAAGCTAATTTCCAAGAATTACCTCCTCTTTTAAGCTAAATTATTTTGTAAATAAAAAGGTGTGACACAAGAGCATAGGAAGCAATTGAGCTTTATTTATCAATGCCTGTCTCTTGAAATCAGTCAGCACAGCAGAGCTCAATACTTCTGTGAGAGGACAGCTAGGAACATGTTGCTGGCTACTTTTTTCTTTCTTCTTTTCTTTTTTTCTTTAATACTTTTTGGAGGTTGACTTTTATGCAGGTAGCTTTTAATTTAGTGGGTAATAAGTAACACTTGTTCTTTATGCATTCACAGTGAATATGAGATTTGTTCTTATGGTATGAAGGACTTGTTTTGGTATCTGCTGCAGGGATACTGGGAAGGTGGAATTTTTGGAGGTGCTGAATGACACATGAAAAGAGGTAGCTCGGGTTGCATCCAGCTGAAATTCAAGTCTTCACACTGATGCAGCTGCAAACATCCATTTAAACCTTCAACTGAGTTGTGAGTAATTTAAAACTAATTGTTACTTGAGATGTACACAGAGTGACACTAAGAATGTGTGTCATCCTCCCCTTCTGATGGTTGGGTTTAAGCTGAATTTTCGTGGGCTCTGCCCTGTGCTTGGCCACCAGGCCCCCCCTGGCTGCCAGCAGTGGGGGCACCAAGGGCTTGAGCAGCAGCTATTTCTGAAGCCGTGCCGTGGTGGAGAACAAGGCCTGGATATTACAGAGGGGGAAAGTGCATGTCTCTTTTTCAACGTAATTTATTTTTATTTCCGTCTGTGATCACAATTTTTGCCCTCGATGAAATCTTGGGACCGGGAACCTTATCCCTGGTGTAGGTGAAAGATGATGCAATGCTGACACAGTTTGTGCCTCCTCATGTTCCCGTGTCCCACCTTCAACTCTGGCAGAGGGGTTACTGTGCCTGGCATATGCAGGAATATTCACTTCATTTAACCAGTTAAGGGAGCAATGATTTTGCAGCTGATATTTCAAATCTCATCTATCCGTCCGCTCTCACTGAGGAGGGTTAAAAGAACTACTTATTTGTCACAGAATCCATGACAAATTCATTGATATTGAATATATTTCAATTAGCAAAATTAATTGGAAATATTTAACATTAATTGGGCAATGCCTTTTTTTTTTTTTTTTTTTTTTTTTAATTTCTACCTCTCCCTTCTGGAACAGAATGTTTGCTTCCTTGTTTTCCTAACAAAAATCCCATGGAAAATGTTTGGAAGTATCTTATTTTAGGGCTATAATCCTTGGAAGAAATCAGCTAGAATTACACCTTCTCTGCGAAATAGCAGCAATTAGGACAGACGCCCTGCTCTAACTCTGAGCCAGGCAGCTTGGGTGACAAATATGTCAAATTAATACATCACCAGGTATGAAAGCGCAGTTAGAATTTGACTGAGGTACTTCCAGCCTGAAAAAGAGAACGATTTATCAATGCAAACTTAATAACATCTATTTGAATCTAACTAAAAATCAATATTTCATTACCAAATTGTTAGTGAGAATGAAGAAAAATTGCGGAAGTCGGGCAGTTTGGTGGAAGAGAAGCATCAGGAGTTCAATGCGAAGACGGGATGATTCATGAGGCCAAGCTGGTGGAAGGGTGAAGGAGGACGAATGCAGAAAACTTGGAGGGCCCTCTCTCTGGTGACCTTGGCAGCAAAAGGGAAAAAAAAGACCAGAAAATGAAAGTGACTGTCAACTCCCAACAGGGATGGATCACACCATAAATCAAGCATAGCCCTGAGAGAGAAGAGAGGGGCTTGGTGTGGGGAGCGAGCGCGGCAGCAGGAACCGTTGGGTAATTTAACTCTTTGAACCTTGGATGCCTTTTATGCCTAGTTTAGCCAGTTGGTAAAACACGTGTGAATCCCTTCCCTTTGCAGTGGTTTACATAAAAGTGTGTCAGGGGCAGATAGATGGTGAAACATTGCTTTCCATTGGCTGGGATTTAGAGTGCAGTACCAATAAGTATTTCCTTCAGCCCAGGAAAAGAGAAAAATGAGAGACGGAGGCTCCTGTGACACATAACTAAATCAGTTGGTTGGGAGGCCTAATCCGGGAGAGACTTTTGGGTGATTTGCAGGGGAAAAAATATAGATTTAAGGACATTAGTATTTCTATTACTGAAATAATCTATTGATCCAAACAGCAAGCAAAAAAATCACTCCTTTAAGCTTGAAACACAAAGGAAACGGAAGGTCTCTTGGATTTTTTAACTTTTAATATTTGTTTAGTTCTTGAAATCTATACTCTGACAGAAGTGAAGGAGGTGAGTACCACAGAGGGGGAGGTGACTGCCACAGAGGGGCTTGTAACTGTCATCTGACAGGAGTGGAAGGGGGTTTGCAGGAAATGGGAATATTACCTCTCTCAGTCAGAATTAAAACACTATCTGATCACTTTATTTGCTAAAGAGAGGCACAAAGTATTCCTTCCTGCTTTTCACACAGACTATTTTTTATTCTCTGTCCTGACACATTTTCTTATATTTTAAGTATTTTTTTCCTTTTTTTTTTTAATCCATTACAATAAGAAACTTGTGTTTTCTTTGTGACCCAAATGGACATGTATTCACACCATCCATAAACAGTGAGCACCTTTCATTTCCAGTTGTGAAAAAAGACTGACAGCAGAGCACCTGTAATCCTGCTGTGCTGGGAGGCAAGCCCTGTGTCATCCACAGCTTTCCATGAAGACACAGTGCAGCCTGTTCTGATCCATCCTGCCAGGAAAAGCCACTATGGTTGTTGCATTTGACTTCTGCCTTTCTGAATATTGAGGGGTGGCAGAAATAGCAGTGCTAGAGGCATTAGAAATACACCTTGGGAATGCCATGTTGGAATGCTGCAGTGCTGGGGCTCCTGCTGCAGTCCAGAGGTCTTGGAAGCAGCATCAGGGAGTGGTTGTTGTGTTTCCACACCCCTTATAGTGGCCTTCACCAGGGGTATGGCACAGTTTTCCATCCCCTGGGAAGAAGGCAAAGGAAGGAGCTGGCTCCCAAGCTCTTAAAGCTTGAAGGTGATGGGAAGATGCAACGAAATGTGAATGGTGGGGTGAGAGAGAGGGACTGGTGTGCTGTGCTGAATAGCTCCCATTTCCAAAGAGGAGGAGAGTCCAGGAACTGCAGCACTACACTATACTAGGCCAGTGAAAGTCAGACTTTCTTGTACCTGGGACATCCTTTGGCCCACCTTTCTGTGGAGTGGGCCTGAAAATTAATGCTTGTTCTTTTTTGACTTAGTTTTGAGCTGACTTGCTGCTCTGTCTTGAGGCATTTTCCTGCCCGGTGCTGGCCACAAGAGGGGATGGTGTCTGGCAATGTGCAGTTATGGGGCACCAGGCATGGGCTGTCACCTCCACCAGCCCTCTGAAGGTGACCTCTGCACTGGAAGCCATCTCAGACTGGGTTTTGGCAGAAACCTGATGCATCAGCTCTGATTTAGTAGGTAAGAAACTGCTTGCTGCCATTTCCCTACACAGAGGTCATGCTGACAAGGTACCTGGCACTCTGGGAGATGCTCCCAAGGATGAGGGTGACAGAAACTGCCCAAAGAGTTCAGAGGGCTTCTGGGATTTTGGTAGCAGGCTGCTCCTGAGAGTTACATCAGCTACCAGGAGGAGAGCAGATCAGGGGCAGCAGTGGGGTTCAGAAACATGGCACAGTATGTAGAGATCCTGACATGCCTGGCAGTTCACTTCTGGTACTGCTTTTTTATCTAAATATAGGGCTCATCTCAAAGCCTCACATGAGAAGTTGCAGATCTAATCAAGGTCAGAAGAACATTAAAAAAAATTGGAACAGGAAAAGGCCATCAGGACCAATGTTTCTGTTCCTTTTTTCCTCCTGTCTTAGCTCTGGATCTTGGCTCTAATTGCCATTTATTTTTTATTGCTCTCACTATACTTCTCATATAATGTTTATATTAATGGGCAGGGGGAGGGGGGAAGTGAAGAAACACCAGGAAATGGAGTGCAATTGGAGTATGTGAGATGTGGCTTTTGTCTTCTTTATCACTGTTTTCTTGTAGTACTTCCAGCTCAGATATTAATTTATCATTGAGAGTGCTGCAGAAGTGTGGTCCCTTGTATTTTATTGAAGGCTTGATCTAAATTCCAGATGGTCACCATGTGATCAAACCAGCCCTGGGCAAATAGGATATTTCTTTGTGTCTATATTTGATTTCTTAGCCAAATTCATACCTATGTAATCTTCTGCCCATGAGCCTGCATTCATTCATTCTTTAAAGAAGTGTGCAACAGCTCCACCTCCTCATGGGTTAGAGACAATGAGGGTGATTGCAAATATTCCCCATCTAAATGTGGTTAATATGTGATGCTGTTGCAGGCAAATACTAGCTTTCCACGTCACAAAAACGTCTAGCTAAAGTTTACAACAGACAAATAATTCCTCTCCTCAAAGAACGAAGGGTTCTCAGAAAATATGCAGTGGGGAAAGTGGGTGTATTGATACAACGCTGCTGCAAAAGAGTGCTTTGATTGTGGGGATGCAAAATGCTCTGAAATATTACTCAGGAAAATCCACAGAGCCCTTCTGCTTGTGGAGTCCCTGCTTTAGTGTAGGAGTTTAATAGATGTGAATGAGAGACTGTCTGTACCAAGCAGGTTCTTTCTTAAAAAGAAAGGGAAATTTCAGATTATAACAAAATATACTTCAGAACACAGAAGTAACAATATAAAAACCTTCTTAATCATGATATGATTAAAGGATTTTTAAAATCTGCCTTGTAGTCACATTTCCATTTCCTGATAAATTCCATACTTTCTTTCAAATCACTTCTCATCATAATAATATGAACTGTAAAAAATCCTTCCATTTCTGCAGCATGCTGCGAAAAAAATGGGGGTGGAAAGGAGAGAATTAAGAAGGCTCCAAGTTTTATCATTCTGTTCATAAAGCAGCACAGCAACCATAACTGCAGCACAGAAAAGAAACAGATACTGTAATGTCTGAGGTATTCTGTGCCATAAACTCCCATAATAGAAACAGATGGCAAAAACGCGTTGGAAGTAAGGGAAGTACTGTACATGCAGCTCTTCCCCAGCATATGAGGAGATTCAGGCCTGACACGTAAAGGAATACGTCTGGAGCTCTGCCAGCGCTACTGTGCAGTGCAGCACTTGGTGCTGGAGAGGAGAGAACCTGCGATTTTGGGGCTGGGGCTCCCTGGCAGCTCGGCAGCAGGGCTCCTGCCTGTGCTTCAGCGGGTGTGGTGTTCTGGCTGGGACAGCAGAGAAGGGTGGGAACCCCTGTGGGGTGGCACTGGGAGCTCCCCCAAGGGCCCCTGGCGCTGTGGCAGCTTGGGCACGCTGCAGAGAGCTGCGTGCCAGGTAATGCTCTGGCGCCTCTTCCTCGCTCTGCCTCATCTTTCCCTCCCTGCCTCTGCTAAGCAGAGATCTTAATATCTAGTGTGAGCCAAGCAAAGTTGTGTGGTGAGTATCATACGTGCAGTGAAAATGGTAAAACTATTTTATTCATTCCTGGCATCTCGCTAAGGAAACCTCACTTGTTTCACTCGGCGTTGTTTCACTGGTCCTGCCATGAGTGAAAGGAAATATAATGTGGGCATTGCACTAGAGGGGGAGCTGAAGGTCAGGAGTGAAATATGGCTTTCTGCTGCACTTGGTCTCAGTCTGAATGTTACCTACATTATCATCAGAGCTCACTGTCATAATGGGGACCTTGTCACAGGAGGGAGGTCACCTAGAAATGGGAAGAAAAATTGGGGGGGAAATACTAAATAAGATAAACTAAAAAGATGACCGGTAGGGTACCCAAACTTCCTCTGTGTATTTTTGAGAGCAGTAAATTATCTGCAAAAGACATGCTTGTCCTCCAGCACCTGAAAATCCCACTGTTGTCCTGGGCTTGAAGCTCCACTCTCCTAACTTCCTGGAGTTTTGTTATCAGCATCTTTCCACCAGGGGGTCCAGCTTTGGCCTCTGTGCTTTTGTAATGTGTTGGATTTAAAAACTCCAATTACATTTCAGGGCAGTCACCTTTAAAATACTCATGCAAGAGGGGTATAAATCAGGTCATCTTCATTAGAAAACAGATTATGATAAAGAAACTTCACTATTCTCTGTGCTCTAACACTGCAGTCAGACCCCTGGGATGAGCACTGTGCTGCAGGATGGCCTGAGAGTGTGGCTGGGAGCGAGCTCTTCTTCAGCACTATGGGGGAATTTTTCTGCAAAGTTTTTGGAGGTGAGACCTGTCCTCCCACTGTGTGGCTGAAATGTCTGCCTAATTGCAGGGCAGGAGAGTTTTTAAACATCAGTGCAAAGAGCTAAGTGTTGTGTGGGTCCACACTGTTTGCATACCCTCCGGCCACCCAATTAACAGCCTAATCTATGTGTGTATCCACTTTCATCTAAAGATGTCAGAGAGCTTTGCAAACATTAATTCGTATTAACATGTTGCTAAAAACAAACAAACAAATATTTCCTTGGTGCTTCCAGGCCTCTTTTCCCCCTGACATGAGTTGAAACCAGTAATCTCCAAGGTGGTGCTGGTCACCTGTTTTGACAAGGGGGCTGCCCAGTGCTGTGTTTTGTTGGCAGCAAAGTTTGAGTCTCCCAAGACCATGAGCAGCCCCCTGACTGCAGCTCAGCAAGGCTGAGAGTAGTCACCTTCCCCTTTGTGTGCCACCTTGAAGGCTGGTGTGGTTTCTCCCTGGTGCTGCTGAGATAATCTGTCCCAGCAGCTGCTGTTACTCACGGAGTAGGAGTTACTCCAGATTGCTGTGGCACTGCAAGGGGAGAAACCTCTGGGGCACATCCAGGCCTTGGGGCTGCCACCTTTGGGGCTCAGCCTTGGCTCAGGGGGATGCTGGGCCCTGGGCACACCTGCCCCATGATGCCTCGGCCAGAGAGACAGCTGTCTGTCTGTCTGTCTGCAAATGAGATTAGGTAGCACTGCAACTATTTCAGTAAATATCCAAATTCAAATCACTAATAACGTGTTGACTCCTCTCTGGTTGCGATAAATCCTTTGGGAACTCAGCAGAATTTAAGGTTTAATAGGTAATGTTTACACAAAAAATTTCAATCTACTGGAAGGAAGTCCAAGAAAATAAGCCTAATTTTATCTTTGTCTAAAAAAAATCCCAGCCAGCAAACCCACAACCAAGACAAATTAAGTCTCAATATTTAGAGTGATGGTTTGTACAACTCTACACCATTCTGATGGGTTTCATTCTTATGTCAGATGTTGTGGTATCACTAACAGGTATTTGGAGATGGGAGTGCAGCTGTGTTAGCACACTCACCAGGAGCTGGCTGAAGGGGATCTTTGTGGATATTTCCCTTGGAATGTATTCAGCCACTGAAATACAAAGCCAGGTGCCAATATGAGCGTTAGTTCACATAAAATGCACTCTTTCATCTCAGTGTAGCTGTTGCTCTGACAGTTTAAGCTTCTCAAATACCATATCTCTTTTTAATGAAGAAATTGCACACTCCTAAATAGAAATAATGTATTTACAGCACAGAGCACCTATTGATACATTTTGGTCATTTTAACTGAATTTGGAAGTCTTCATAAAGTGAGAAATACAATGTTTCATTACACAATTACAGCTAATTATTTTAGAAATACAGTTTAATGCAAGTTATCTTAAATTTATTGCTTATCTGACTGGAAAGATCTAAGCAAAACCTGAAAATCATAAACTCTTCCAGAACATTATATTTTATGCAGTCCAAAATGTGACACATGGGGTCTTTAATAATTCACTGCTTGTTAACATTAAACAACTGTTAACATGCTCAAATAATTAGTTATGCTTGCTTGACATGTTTGCATCTTTAATAATTGATGCATTTATCTTAATTACTAACAGTATTATGGTCGTAATATGCATCTTTTTTCTATCTTAAAATTTTAACAAAAACTGACTTTTTGCCAAAAATGATTATCCTCTAAGTTTTAATTACTCATTGTAATTAAATTGCAAGCTGCAGTATTTTATTAAAAATATCTCTCACAAAAAATATTTAATGGAAAAGAGGTGATTTGTTGTTTATGCATCACACTTAGTAAATATTTCATAAGTTTCATATTACCCTTTCAGAACAGATATAAAAAACATAACATTCTTAATATAAGAGTCAATTTAAAAGCTGCTATAGTAGTCTTCATTTCTCCTCCAAAAGGTTTGCAGAAGTCAGTGAATAAAGGAAGACAAAAAAACAAACAAAAAATGTGGTGGTGATTGCAAATTGGGTGCCCACAGTGACAGGAACCAAGGTTGAAGATGTTGTGCTGGTGAGTATATCACATGTTCTCCTGTGGAATTAGTCTGACTTGAAATAGAGCTGAGCATTAAAAGTTTTTTCATTCTTCAGTGTTCTTCTGATTCAACTTTCTCTTGCAGGCTGCTAATAACAATAGTGGCAGTAGTTTGACTGTAATCATTTATTTATTGCAATGCTGATAGAGATGGGGGTGAGCTTTGTGTCAGCCAATTTAAAAAGACTGTGTTTTCAAGGCCTTCCCATTGCTAAGACAGGCTGGTTTACATTAAGATGGTTGTTTCTGGTCCCTAAATGTTGTGGAGGCAATTACCACTCCTGTGGAATGACAAAACTTGTTAATGATGTCAAAGAATTCAGTCACATCCGTGTTCTGGTGTGTGGTTGTGTTCCTTCCCAAATGACACATGAAGATGCTTGAAAAGGCGTCAGCATATTGGCAGGAAAAACTCCATTTGTGAGACAAAAATGTTGTCCAAAGTTTTAGATTTAAACCCCAAAAAACTGTGTGATGCTGTCTCTCAGGGCTACGTTTAGCAAGTGACTAATGAGAGCCCAGCTCGTCTCTGAGGTAGGTGGTTTCTGAGGAGCTAATGCTTGAGCTGTGAGCCAAAGTCAGCCAAAACACTGCATTTTTAATGGCAGTGTGCCTGGGAATAGATCTAGCATAACATTTTTTTTTCAGACAAGTCAGTAGACCTAAGGGGCAGAAATGTCCCGTGTGTCAGACAGTGTGGGCAGGGAGATTGTGGCCAGATCCAGAAGTGTCTCCTCCAAGCCATCAACTTAGAAGTATTCTTTCAGCAGGATTTACTCCAGATATGACCCTCTGCCAGAAAAGCAGCATGAGATCGGGGGGAGAAAAATGCTGAACTGAGATGTTGAGCTCTGTGCTCTCTCCTGCCTTTGGGGTTTTCCTGCCTGCACTGAATGAAACCCATACATGTATCCTCAGCTGCCAGCAGAGCCTCTGGTGCTTTAGCTTCTGCAGCAGCCTCACCGCTGTGGTGAGATATGAGAGAACGGGATGTAGAGCAAGAGCAGGATGAATTTGAGACCCCAGGAATCACTCAAACCAAACTGCTGGAGTGTCTCACAGGCAGGGCTGTGCTCCCTCCTGCCCTGATGTCCAGCAGCAGCTGACACCTACACTGTGTGCAGGTGGGGATGGCAAAACCATGGTAAGGCCACCCTTCCTTCCCACTGCTGCTTGCAGATTCACTGTGTGCTTTTAGTCTCTCCTGTCTCTTCTGACAGATTGAGAAGATTCTCACTATTGCAAAGACCTCATGTCCTTGACATGGTGTTCTTCAAAAAGCGATTTCTAGTCTGATTTTAGAGTTAAATAAAAATTTACACATCACAGATCTATTAATCATTTTTTCCCTTCTGTGGGTGTATCTTCAGATTTCAGTGATTGATTTATGTGGCCAGATGGGTGCATTTGTTTCCTGCTGTCTTTCAGTCCAGCAGAATCCATGCACGCTGCGCAGTACAGTGGGCTTGAACTTTCACTTGAAATGCGCTACTGTACATAAATCCTGAATTACTATTTCTTCTTTGGAACAAATGGGATTCAGCTGTGACTCCTTTGGATGTGGCACAAGCTGAGGTTTTCCTCTCAGTTAGTAAAGAAGCCATTCCTTTCAGCTTTAAGAGGAAAACCTCAGTATTGCAGGAGGTCCTCTTCATGTCCCCCAGGTTTTTGCTCCAAAAGCCTTTGCCTTTCTTTCCTGTCACCACATAATGTGTGGTGGCTCATTAGCTGCTGCCAGAGAAGCTGATTGCAGGGGGAGCAATCTGTGGTGTACACGAGCATTTATGCTGACGTGTGCTAACGCTGTAAAAAGTGTTTGCATATTGTGAGGTCAGTGTTCCCACACCCTGAGCTGTGAGGACAGGGACCATGAGCACCTGAGAGGGGTTCTGTGGGGAGAGCCAGAACTGGAACAGAGTGGCCATAACAGCTGGATTCTCAGCAATATTTTATGCCACAAGGGTACACGAGGCTCTACGAGGCCATCCTGGGCTCCAGCATGTAAACCTTGATCCAGAGGATGCCAGTGCTCGTGATGACAATTCCAGCTCTGACAGGGGACAGGAAATCTCAGGAGCAGCGAGTTCCCAGAGGCCATGTGAAGGCAAGAGGGTGGTGGGAGAGGGAAATCCAAATCAGGGCTCCTGCTTTAGAGAATCCACGTGTGAGAGAGGTCTCCCAACAGCACAGGCAGGAGCTCACACTTCATTAGGCCAGGAAGTCTCATTATGACATGCAGAGTCACAAGAAATTAGCTTCAGAAGTTTTCCCACTCGGGAAATGAGTTATTTTGCATGTAAGGTGTGTGTATTTTGGTATGAAATGGAATTTTTTGCTTCTTTATGCAATTAAAAGATAACCCCTTCTGGTTTATAATTCATGGCCACTTTTCCAGCCCTGGTGGTGCACGATGGAGAGGCTGATAGAGCTGCACTGGTGAAAAGGCTCTGGCCAAGCAACAGCAGGTGTTTGGGTGGGAGTATCACTGTGGTGTGGCAATGTTTTACACTTCCAGTGAAAAAAGATGCAGTGCAAAATCACGGTTTTGAGTGGTTTGTCTTGCTTCTGACGTCCATTTCTCTCAAATTTCTCTCTAATGGGATGGTAATTTCTAGTTTAATCAATTTTTAAGTCTGGACATTGACTGAAACCCTACCCCAGATTTGCTAAAACACAAGGAAGGCTGTGCTGGGTGCTGCTGCCAAAGCAGAGGTCCCGTTTGCAGAGTGCTTTACTGCAGCACCCCATTCAGAGCAGGAACTTTGATCAGAAACTCATCAGGAGAGCTGTGAGGTAACCTCTGCTGCTGGCACTGCGCAGCCCTGCTCACCTGGCACCTTTACCACTTCATTCCCTTTTTTTATATTTTTTTTATCTGACTATTAGGAATAGGGTTTGTCTACAGCTGTAACAAACCCAATTATATGTTTTATTGCAAACCCTTGTGACTGGCCTCCCATGGCCTGCAGGAGCTGGCAGGGGACACTGCACCCGTGCTGCTCACTGCTGGAAACGGTTTGGCCAAAATTTGGGCTAATTCTGCATTCACTGGTGCTGGTGGAAGAGGGAATGAGCTCCTGACAGGTTTCATGCAGACACCAAAAGCGTGAGTGCAGAGAACAGAGGGTGGCCAATGGCTGGAGACGATGGCAAGCACTGATGTGCAGAGAGGTGAATTTCCAGGAGGGCACTTCAGAAAATACTGCCCACAGAAATACAGATGCTTCCCTGTGAACTCTGTGATTTGCAAAGTATGCAGATGAGTTTTATTGTATTTTCAATGTGAACATGTTCATGTTTATGACCCAGAATATTTCAGGTGTGAGCTAAATTCTTTCTGGCTCACTCAGGGTTTTGACATTTGTAAGTCTTTGCTCACTCTAGGAATATTTTTAATGGCTTGTATTAATTCAAGGTGTCCCTTTATGAACTTAAAATTTTAAAAAAAGCCCACTACCTTTTAATGACATTTCCATTTATTCAGAAGTATTATTTAAAATCCTAAATTAACATTCTGCTCTTCAACTCTGACAGAGCCATTACATTTTATACTACAAGAGTTTAGTTAATTTTAAATTATTAAACCCCACTGGCTGCATGAAGTGAGAATCTTTAAGCAAGTTTCTGTAGTTCAGGTGCATTCCAATCAACTATGACTGCAAACTTAATTTTAATTTTTTTTGCCTATGTTAGTTTTTATCCTTCTATGTGACAGTTATTATTCTGAGTTTCAGTTTCTGGCCTGAGAAATTAAACAGCAGCTGAACACAGTAATAGCATTATGGGGAGCAACCTGTACTGGGCAACACAGCTCTTCAAACTGAAGGCAGAGAAAAGTCATAGAAATAACAGTAAGTCTTTATTTCTGAAAGAGAAATTTAAAAGTTCATGTTCTAAACTTTTCTTATATAGGAAACTAACTTCTTCCAACAACAATATGTATTTACTTGGCATGTAAAATAATTCTATTTTGATTTTCAAATATATTTGTTCCTTTCAGATGTCACCTGGCATGACTAAGGTAACATTCTGATTTCTTCATGAATTAAGGATGATCATTTCTTTAGACATTTAAGCAGGAAACAATTTCAAAGCCACTTGTCTTACAGGGTGACATCTAGTAGGTGGGAAGGGCTTTGTGTGTGGGGGGTCTAACAGTCCTAATTGACTGCAAAGGAGCACAGTGGGGATTAAAATAATGTATGCAAAATGGGGCAGGGTATAATGGGAACTATAGAAACTTTTCTCTTAAAACTGAAATTACACTTCAAGGGCAGTATGGATGTCTAGCAATAAGCATCATTTTAAAGCCCTTCAGCTGCTGTGACTTCAGGTGAAATTTGCTGCAAGCCATATAGATCTGCTTTAATTATTTTTTGAATCTGCAAACTCTGATCATTTGCATGCATTGCTAATATACTCATCTCCTGAAACCTGAGCTGTGCGGTTTGGACTTTACAGATTTATCAAGTGAAACAATTCAGCTAATATCACATTAATTTAATTAACTTTAATTTTAAATGACTTGCTAGAGCACCTAACAAATGTAACATCTCCAAGACATTTTAGCAGATAGCTGTGGCTTTGTTGTATGCTCTTGTCTTCATAGTGAGAAAACATCTTGTTAGCATGAAAGGCCCCTCACTACTTTAGAAGAGAATATTTTGTTTATACTCTAACGTTTGCCTTGATTGCCTGGCTGTCATTTCAGAGGTGAAAGAAAACAGCAGAAGTGCAGATTGGTGGGGGGCTGATATAATTTAACATCTGCACTGTTGTGCAACGATCTCTTTCAACTTCAAGTGGTATTGATAATTTATTGTCAGTTTGGGATATCCCCAGGGAGCTGCCTGCAGCCTGGGAGTGTGAGTGCACGCCCAGCTCCTGGACTGCAGTGGCTTCAGGAGAGCTGGACTTGCATTCCTGCTGAAAAAAGCACCAGGCTGTATGCAAGGCTGGTCCCAGAAAGGAGGGCAAATATGGTACTAGTTCTTCCATAGTTTTTTTTTGTTTTAAGATGAAAATAGTCCAAGGAAAATTCAAACTATCTAAAATCAGTCATCAGGTCTTCAGCTGTCCCATCGTTGATTCAAAGTTTAATGTCAACTACTAAATATAGAGCAAAATATTTTTATATCTATGTGAACATATATATCTAAAATATATCACATGGCTAAGGAGGCATATTGTCCTGTCTGACAGCAAGGTAGGTATGCTAAATATTTTCAGAAATATAAATATAGTCCATTCCAAACATTCAGTTTATGGTTGCAAACTGGAAAAAATACCAGAGATAAGGCCATAATCCATGTGTGGACACAGTCAGGAAGATAAAGGCAGGAAGCTTGTATAGGAAAAGCAGTTTATTCTCATTCACTTTTCATCATACATATACATTAAATATTAATAACACTATATGAATATTCATCTCTGTTTAATATTCATTTATACACAGAAGTTTACAGCCGATCCCTTTAACTTTTGGTGCCAAAAGCAGTGTTCAAAGGCTTGTGCTGCCATTGTTTCTGCAAAACGTTTACATTTATCTGCTGTGAAAGAGGCTGAATGGCACCGAAGAGTGTCGTGTTCAGTTTTAAAATGCCACAAATAACAGATTTATAGATTTTTCTAAATACATTATTTTACCTTGACAGCATTAATCATTCATGCTTCCTTCTTTCATTTTTCTACCTGCAATGGATTATTGAAACAGAAAATAACAACGGGAAAGGCTACAAGCAGTATCAAAATGTCAAGTTTGTACTTACAGTTGTATGTGCATAGACAGGGTCAAGAGCCTCAATTATTTGTATATGTACACAGTGGTACTACATGAAAGGTTATGTCACCTGCAGCTATTTTCTTGCAGATTTAAATAGGACTGATATTCAACTCCACAGTCAGCCACTGACATGGAACATAGAATTGTAAAATACTATGAACTCTTATGTCAGGACCTAAAATATGAACTGGGTGATTGCAAGGTGTAGCTGTGGGCAATCCTATGTATTGCAGTGTAAGTCCTTTAAATTACTTTGTGTTATCCCTGACCTGTTCTTTTCATTTAAGCATAAGCCAGACCAACATGGAAGTACTTTCCAGGGAGAAGAAAAACCCTTGATATTGCCCATTTTTCCAGTAGCATTTGCTTGGGTTTTGAGGGTTTTCATTATTTTTTTTTTTCCTTTTTGGTTCTTGGCTTGTTTTGATTTTGTCTGTTTTGGTTCTTTTATGCTTTATATTTTCATGAATCCATGTATCAAAATTTTATGTTAAAAAGTTTATTTTGAATACTATTTTAAAAGTTATTTTCTGTAACCCAGGTATAATAATTTTAAGAATTCCAAGATCATGGCTTGCATGTTAATGAAATGCAAGTCTTGTATCAAAACTGGCAGCAGCATTATTTGGAGTGGGATGTGTGGTGGAGCTAATCAGTAAATTTTCACGGTGGAGGGAGGAGGAGAGAAGCTAATCAGTAGATTTTTTTGCTAGTGATTTGCTTATCTAAGATATAGTTAAAAAAAAAGAAGAAAATAATAGTGTGGAGTTTTCTTGACCAAGCTCCTTGTGGGTAATAGTCACTCTTTTGAAAGGTCAGCACGAGACCTCCAACTCAGAAAGTCTTCTTTTTTTGAAGAAGATTGATATAAAAGTGCTTTATATCTTTAAAGCAATCTACTAAACCAGCAGTAATAATCATATAAATCAATAGACTTGTACATCACTGATGTATGACAGCATGAGGGACACAGTTAAAATTGTATATTCAGCTTTGGCATTGACATTTGTGAATTCTTGAGAGTAACTTACTACTTCCATATCTTTAGCCTTAGAAAAAATAAAGCTTTACTGAAGGTCTAGCTGTACAACATTTATGTACTGTTAAGCTTGTTTTGATTTAAATTATTTATAGATAGTGATATAATTAGCACTGGGAAGTAACTATCTTAACAGACAAAAACATTTCAAAGAATACATAAGTAAATTATTAGATATTAACATCAACCTTTCTATCTCTAGTCAGGTAACACAAACCAGATACATATGCTGAATTAATAGAATTGTTATTGCAGATTTATTTTGAGATATACCATACCCTCAGTAATTGCCATAATTCATCTTGCCAGTTTTTACACTTCTGCCACTAGAAAATTCTGTTCATTTTTGGTTTATATCAGATCTTAAAATACAGAGTTCACTGTCTCAAAGTGCATTAGAAGTAAATTAAGGCACTAAGTATTGCTGAATGAATATGATTTTTAGAACTTACTACTAATTCTGTTACACATCCAAAAGTTTGATCCTTTCTTTCTGGGAGGATGAAATTGGTAATTATTTCCTCTGGAGCAAGGCATTGCCTTTAAATAATACACTCTCCTCTGTGTAGTTTTTGTTTTCACCATTTTAGACTTTTTTTCCCCCTGTTGTTTAATCTCGAAAGTTATCTCATTCAAGTAGAAGAGATAATTGATTTTAATAAATGCTAATTGTTCTGCAAAAATTCTTCATATGCATACACATACACAGAAGCATTCATGCTACAGAATTTAATACCAGTTCCAGGGAAATTACTTTGAGCTGCTTGACTGCAATAGCAATGATATGAAAATCCTGTGGGCTCCTGCTTACCAGGACATCAGGGAAAAGAACACGTGTGAGTTGGGATCAGTAATATACAGTAATGCACCTTGGACTTTTAGGGCCACAATTGGATATGTCTGATGAGGGAAATACAAGGAAGGAGAAGAGATGGTCAGAGGGAGGACTGAAAGAAGGAGAAGTGGGTGCTCCAAGGGAGATGCCTTCAAAATGGGCAATGGCAAACCTGACTGCCAGGGGAGGGATTGTGCCCTGGGACCCGTGGGGCCAGGGTGCCAGGGCTGGGGGCACTCCTGCCTGGCACTCAGCAGGGGGGTCCTGCAGCCACCTTCTGGTGGGGAATCTGGCTCCACACTGACTGTCTGGGGAGAGATTGCTGTGGGATTTTTTTCCCCATGCTTTCTTTCCTTTTCTTCCCCGTTTTCTGCAAGAGCAGGTTTCATGAGTCACGTTAAAAATATTTTAATACCAGGGCACTATTGATTGACCATGAAGAAACCTCCTTGTGATAGTGAGTATACTCCAAGTAATAACGTAAGTGAATAATGTTTTACAGTCACTTTGCATCAGTCTCTTCTTCCAGGTCCAATCCATCTGTATCCAGTTAGAAAAGACTCCTCCAAGGCAAGTTATTCATGGGTTCTTCCCAATTCCCCTCTTTAGATCCTGTAAACAAATCCAATCACTGGCTGTTTAACATTTTTATTACATAAATTCTAACATGCAGCAGAACATTACTGGGTCCTGCTAATAATGGTGTGCATTTTAGATGTATTCTCTTTTTGTCACAAAACCCCTTAAACCATATTCTAATAACTGAGTATACGATATAATTGGAAAGAAGCATCACATTCAACGACCAAAAAGAAATATCTCTGTAGTGCTTTTTGTTGTTTCTGTTTTCATCTAAAGTAACCACCAGACATTTCAGTTCCTTCAAGGAAAAACAACCCATGTCTCCTGTGATAACCCAAATGTGCAGACATGCTGATAAATAAGATACATTTACCGTTCTTTTATTACTGTATTCTATGACAAGATCAAATAAACTGTATTTTGTGGAATATTACAGCTTACAACAAAGCTAAACTACTGTCCAAAGATGCTGAAAAATTCCAGTATAAATACACTTTATTTTCAGCTGGCTCGTGGGTGATTAGGGTATCCCAACACTTTGACAATTTTTATATAATACTATGAAGAATTTAGTGATTTCCCTTCATCTTACTGCTGCTGCCAGCTCAATACATCTTTTTCTAGTAAAAATTATACAAATCTGTGGGTTTCACTTTTCTCATACGCCATAAATCCTCAAGATAGTTTCATATATGCTAACTACAATCTTTCTTCCCCCACCTCCCCTCCCTGGGGTTCAACCAGCAAAACCTCAGATATATTGCACAGGAGAGGAGCAGAACATAAGGAAACACCACTTTGGTGAGATTTGAGGAATTTCTATTTATAAATATCTACCTGTGTTTCTTTCACATAAACAATAGTGAAAGACCAGGAAAAGGTTGGGTCATCAACTGGCATCTGTTTCTCTGCATGAGATGTCCCAAGAGAATAATATTTACTGAGCAAACATGAGTTACATGATGGACCATAATGTGGAGTTTTCAAATTGTCTTGGCAGCTGTTCACCTGTTGAATAGCTCTGTGACTTTTTGAGGAATTATTTGCTTGATCCTGTCAAGGCAAAAGAAAGAATTCTGATATATACAAAAAGCCATCTATGCTTTTCTCTTCAATAATCTCCCTTCACAATATACTCATTTATGAAGCCTGACTTTACTGATGAGAAGGGACAGGCAGATCTTTGGCCTTAAGAATTGTCTCTGCCGTTGTTTTAGAGGACTTTCTTTGGGTTAGATCTCTGATTTTTCCTGCTTTGCTTTTCCTCAAGACATTCCCCTTGCTCCCTGGGCCTCCTGGCAGCCTGGCTGCTGTGAGTCTGTTGATTCCTCTGTTGGAGGGAAGGTTCCTTGCAGCCCCCAGCCCTGTGTGCTCTGTCCATCCCTTCCCAAGGACCCCACTGACCAGCTCTCCACGACCCAGCGCGGGGGCCTGTCCATGGGGGTCACTCTCCAGCTTCCATCCAAATTGGTGGTGATGCTGGGCTCCCTGCCTGGCCCCTTCAGATATTGGGAAAGAAAATCAAAATACAATTTAAATGCTTTAAAACTGGAAATCCCACCCAAACCCATTTCCCTGGTGTTCTCTCCTGCTCTGCTCCTTTTTAATTTTACCACCTGCAGTGTAAATTTTTATGAGAGAAGGCTAGCAAAAGAAGATAATACATTTTTTTCGTGTGCTGCTGCCTGCCATTTCCCCTGTTTTTCTATTACACATAGGGGTTTTTTCTCATTTAAAAATTCTATTTACTGTCCACTTATACTTCCTTTCTCTGAATTTAATTTTTAAGTGCTTTGATTATTTGAAAAATAACATTTCCTTTGTGTGGGTCAGGGGCTTTATTTGGCATAAAGAGAAGTTTCTTGTAGCCTATGCCACAAAGAAGTTTTTTCTTTTGTTTTGAAGTTTGTTTTGAAGTTTATGCAAGGAATAGTTACTATGTTTTGAAAAAAATAAACAAATACATGAGAAATACCCGCCAGTTAAGAGTGCAATCCCTCAATGAGATTATCTGTTCTGGGTTTGAATGCTAGCTGTGTTATCAACTCAGCTACCATAACTTCAAAAGGCAGAATGCAGAATATATTTTTCTATTTTGTTCTTAAATAATTTAATCTGGATTAAATCTGGATTAAATGCCAAAGATGGAAGCAAATCTCTCACTGGAGAGATTTGCACTTTCAATCCATAGCTCGAAGCTGCTCTGTGTGAAGCCCTCAGAGATGATAGTGAGAGTCCCAAAAGCTTAAAGATGTCATTGTGCAGGACCATGACCCTGAGACAGAGATTCTGCAAAGAACTTTTTGAAATGCACCAAAAAGCTTTTCTTCTGTCCTTGAATCGTGTTGTGGGTCCAAACTGGCTCCTAAATTAGGTAAGCACATCTGTTGACTTAAAACATGCAATCTGCATGTAGAACAGACTAAAAACATTATATTTCTAATTTTGACAAATCATTATGTTTTGTTCTCTCTGCCATGAGTTAGGGCATGCTATCGTTCTTTGTTTCTAGCAAGTAACTGAAGTATTATTAAGATTTTCTTTCCATTTCTTAGAACTCCCCAGGGTCTATAGTTTTCTTTGCAGAAACAGTTGCCATTAAATATGCTGTATGTCAATGCAGCAGTGAGGTGGTTAATTTTGACTGAATATTATGCTATATAACCACTTGGCATTTAACTTGAAAAATGACTTTCTGCTTCACCTGTCAGCAGCCCAGTTCTCATCAAATAAGTGAGTGAGAAAAATTTTTAAATTTCAATTTCCTGATGCTATTAGACACTACTTCTTCCATACTTAAACAGTTTAGCAGTGCATGTACATGTTTTGGTATTCATGCCATGCATCACACTACATGCTATTACAATAGCTTTTTTGTTTAAAGGGTAAAGAGATGCATGGATCTTTATCTTGGGGTTAGGAAAATGTATTGCAGGAACATGGCCAATCAGGTTTCTGAATAACTTTGTAACATAGTACCATAACCCTGGTGCAGTGCAAGGAATTTAAAGTACGAGGTGCCTCTGAGCCCACAGAAAGAAAGGATTCTAGATGGAGACACCAGCACAGCAATCCTGCACTGCACTTCCTCAGAAAACCAGTGCCTCATGGAGTATTCACCTGTTTTATCCTTTCAGCTGCCAGACACATAATTCTGATAAATCATGCAAAATAATTTTATTTTTGCTATTCCAGTATATTTTAGAGATTTAAACCATTGTAATTTAACATTAGTGGTAGGTTTCCTTTGTTTACATTTCCAATACATGACCAGTTTTCACTGATGGCTAATACTTCCCCAAACAGAAAGTACACTCCATTGAGAGAGGGAAGGCACTGAGAGAAGGAATCAAATCAGATTTCCCCATTTCATTTCCATTTCTTATGCTTCTTCACACTGTTTTCACTTTACCACTACCAAGGTTGGAGACGTTTTACTCAGGTGGCAAAATGCATCATCTCTGCTGTATTTCCCTTTAATTTTAGCATTAGTTTCTGTAAAATGCATAGATCTATACTTATAAAGTAACAAACATAAAACATCATTTGAAATAAAAAATATGAACAGGTATCACTAACATCATTATTTGTTTATTCATGTAGTTAATCTTGACAATTGAGCCAGTCCAGTGGGTTACAGAACAGGGTGGGCAGTTTGATTCAGCAGCATTTACTGTCTTAGTAATAAAAATATAGCAGACAGGTGGTGTTTAGGGACCCAGGGGTAAAAAATACACACTGGTATTTTAAGGCAATCTTACAGCGGAGAAAAAAAAAAAGAAAGAAGCAGTGTCAGTGGTACTTTTTAAGAAGTACCAAGTTATGGTGGATTGCAATAATCTGTCTAGTGTTTTCATTTTATTGTAGTGTAACTTTGCTAAAATAAAGGAAGGTTCATGAGCATGAACATAAAGCCCAACCATGAAAGAGGCCCAGCACTAAAAGAACTGCAGAACTGCCAGGTGTTTTTTAAGTGCCTCTATTCCTGGTAACACTCTTCAGGGGCTGTAGTCCTTCCAAAAATGTGTGTTTTCCCAGCTTGCAGCTGGTCTCCTGAAGCTGTGGAGGAGAGCAGCCCCAGCACATGACTCTGCTTGGAACACCACAGGGATCTTCTGCCTTGCTGCAGGTTTGTAGGCACAAATCCTCATCTAGGAGGGAGCACAGTCTCCTGAACTTCTGATACAAATTTGTGAGAAGGTAAGGTTGTGTGAGAATATTGAATATACCTTGCACCATGTGGAAATAAGTATGGTGGTTTAGTGACAGTGACAATAGGAACACCATGCCTTTAGGGTGGATTACAGTTATGCTTTCAAATTTACAGGAATTATTATTTAATGAAACTGCAGTAGACACTTCTCACCTGTGGGTAAATTAGTATACTGCTTGCAACTGAATGTTGACTTTATTCATTGCCCTGGATTTACCCTGTGGTCACTGGGCAGGCTTTGCCCTTCTCCATGCCTGGCAGCAGGGGTGGAGTACAAGATATCCCCTGATCTGGGGAGCTGATTTTTCCCCACAGAAATGTCTGCTCCGCTTTCCTAGGCTGAGAAATGTGGAAACTCATCAGTAGATGTGGCATTCTCTGAGTAAAGAAGAAATTAGATTTTTTTTTTCTATATATAATATACACACGTTTAGGATTATGTTCTATAGGGTCTGCACATGAGCATAGTAGGGTTCTTGCAGGACTCCACATCCTATGGACAGTTACTTCTGCTGCTGTTTGTGATCAAGTATCATATCCTTGTGGTGGTTTGTGCTCCTAAATCCTCAAGGGAAGAGTGCAAGCTCTACAAACAGCCCCTTCAGAAGAGTATCTGCATTAAATCAGTGAGTGGGTTGAAAATTTTTTCTTCCAGTGTCAGCTGGGATTGTGAGGCCATGGATGGTGGTTTGGGGAGTCCCTGCTCACCCCCTGCACAGGTGAGGGTCTGTGACAGCTGGGCATTGCTCCTTTCCCAAGAGCTTGTGAGTCCCTTTGGAAGAGACCACAGAGGGGAGATCAGAAGTAACAAGGAGAGATATGTTGGTTGTCTCCAGCTCAGTCCCAGCAACTGGTATGGCCAGCACAGTGAGAGCAAAATCTTCAGGCAGCAAGGTGCAAAAATCGTTGAGCTATCCCAGGTGGAATCTCTGGCCCCAGAAAATGTCAGTGTGGTGCTGCACCCATGCCAAGCAGCTCTTCTGGGAGGTGCCTTCATCAGCACTGCCTTTGCACTGCTCAAGGCACACACACGGACACTTCCCTTCCTTCCCAGGGACTGTGGAGCTCACCAAAATGATGTTCTGTGTGCCAGCATGTCCTGCAGAGGCCTGTGGAGGGATGATAACGGCTGTAAGACTTGTCAAAGTCTAATTAGTTACTCACAGAAGAGAGATTTCAATTTTTTTGGCCGAATCTTTTTTGTTTGGAGGGATCCCAAACCCCTGTTTCCTGGGAGCTTGCCTTTGCTGTTAAATCCACAAAGGGCTGCTCCACGGGATGACAGATTTTATTTGTAATATTTTTTCAATAATACTCTGCTTTACAACGGGATTTTTTTTTCAAGGTTAGATAAATGATAATTAGAGTTGGGTGTGTTCTAGCCCAATGGGTTGTAGGGGATGTTTCCTCACTGGCCTCCTTTCTGGCAGCACCAAGGGGAGTGAGTTCATATATCACTGCAGAAAGCTTATGAGTCCCCTCAAAGCATTATGAAAATTGCTGTGCACAGCTATTTTGTTTCTGAAAGACAAATTCTGTGCAAAAGGTAGGAGACAACAGGTGAACAGACGTGGTGCTGCTGTGGCAGCACAGGTCTGTGCATCAGCTCCTGTACACTTGGTCAGAGCACCAGTGTCAGCCTGCCCTGTGTCCTCCTGCCCTCCAGCCATAGATAAAGAAATGCAGACAGAGAAATGCACAAACACCCCTATGGGCAGGGTATTTGAGGCTTGTATTCAGATTCATTAGTCCCACCTGCTCAGATTCCTTGCAACCACAAGAGCAGTGCTTTCCACCCCAACTCCTGCTGATGGCTGAAGCCCCAGAGGCTCACTGGGGGAATGAGGCCCCCTGACCTGCTGTGTGTGGGGTCAGCTCCTCTGGGAACCTGGGCAAGCCTGCCCTGCAGGGTTCAGGGTCCAAATCTTGGTGGTCTGGCTTCACAAGCTTTCAGCTGGAAGGAAAAATGGTTAAAAGTGCTCTGATTCCCTCTCAGTGCAATAACACAAGGAGAAAGACCATATCTCCTAATTCTGTTGTCATCTGTTAACATCTCATCCTCCACAAATTTCCTTAATCATTGGAGGGTATTTGCAAATATTTAAAAATGCTTCCTCTTCCTTCAGGAATTTTTATATTGGGTTTTATAGAAGGTTTATAATAGAGCAAATAACAGTTTGGATGAAATTCTGGGAATTCTTCTGTAGTGTGCTTCTGCATGATAATCATTATGAGATTGCTTCCCCACTGCTTGCTTAATGCAGCTGTCCAAGTTTTGTATTTACTGCGAATCCAATTTGTTTTAAGAAATTAACAAAACAAATACTTAAGTACTGTGCTGAACCTATCGTAAAGTTTTTATTCGTTTTGGTGAGAAGGAAAAAGGCATTATAGTGCTTATGGAGCAGCATTTGAGGCCACATTTATGAAATTGAATCGCTACCAAAATAATTTGCTCTTGTTAATACAGATGTCGTATGGCATTGAAACAATTATTCTGTTGGTTTTGCCTCCAAATGGTGTTGAACTTTGCTGTGGCACCGGGCAAATATCTGCTCAGAGAGGCAGGCTGGGTGCTCAGCTAAAGCAACAATGCCCTGATCTGCAGAGGTGCTGATGGGACTGGGTGGTCCTCAGATGCAGTGACAATATTTACAGTCCTCAGAGGAAGGAGTGCCCTGGCACTGGCAGACAGGGCTGCCAAGTCCTCCTGTCCCTGCTGTAGCCCAGCATATGAGATAATTTCTGTGCTCTTCAGGGCAGGCACTGTTACTCCCTGTCGTCTTGGTCACTGTGGCATCGCTCCTCTGAATGTTTTTGCTTAAAAGTGGACAAAACCCAGTTCTTTCTGGTGACAGGAGCACTTTGCATCTCATACTGGGCTTTCAGCTCGTTTCTCTCCCAGTGTGGCCTCTGGAAAACTTCCTGCAGCCCAGGGGTGACCATAACTCTGCAGCAGGTCCTGGTGCCTTGCTGTGCTGGCAGTCATTGCAATCCCCTCTGTCAGCCCCAGGACCTGCTGCACCAGGGTCTGGCTCTGCTCTCTACCTCCCTTCTCTCAAAATTGTGCAGATTTGGGTCTCTTTGCTCATGTGCACTTGTAGAATCAGTTTCTCCCCAGAATAGACTGTCTTCTGCTACCAAATTCTGAGCTCTCTCAGCAGGATAACCAGAATGGGGAGTGACCTCTGGTTTTTCCCAGATATTTGCTGGCATTTTTAAAAACAGCATGTGTAATTGTGCTCCTAACAGCATGGCTAAAGAGTATCTGAGAAGATCATTGGCTGAAATTATTGTTTCTTTTTTAAGGAGAAGACACGTGTTGCAAAAAATCAGAGTTGAAGGGTGTTACCTCACACCGACTTTTTTAGGGTAGAAAGAAGGTCTTGGATCTTGCAGACCTCCAAGGTTGAGGATGGTTGGATAAACGTGGTCCCAGCTCATACCCAGTAGGTTACATTTGTTTGTGCTTGGCAGTCCATGTTTTTTGTTTCATTTATTTTATTTTAAAGATTTTTTTTTTCTAAAAACCCCTAACTTCTAGATCTCACCTAGTAAATGTTCTAAAACCTTGCATATTTGCTTCCTGTGGATATCTCTGTGCTTGATCCAGCAACCAGACCCATACGTTGGAGTTTGTCTTTATGAGCTGTGATGCAGCAATGAGCTCCAGGCCCTCCAGAAGAAGCCTTTAATTCCATCCAAAATTCTCTCAGACCCTAGGAAGTCTCTGGCTTCAGAATATAATCCCTGTGCCAGGGAAATTAGCAGGGCTTGTCCGTGGAGCCCTCATCACACCCCACAGTCACTGCAGGCACAGGGAGAGGCTATGCAAGAACATAGGGTTGGTTGTTGACATCTGTGCTGGCAACAAGTGACATTTTGTTTTGGGACAGAATAGAACCAGAGGAAGAATGTGCAACTGTTTGTTTGGCTTTGCCTCTTGGGGATGAGGGCAGTTTGGAGGCTTTTTTCTTACTACACAGAGCAGGGGAGCGTGTCCTGGGCTGAGCTACTCCCTGGGCTTCCCCAGAAACGTAGCAGGGTTGCACTTCTGGCAGGAGGGGTTTTGTTTGTTAGTTTATTTTTTTTTTCCTTTTCCCCACCAGTGATGCAAACGGCATCAGGCTTTCCAACTGGTTGTTTTTTCACATCTAGAAAAACTTCACTGGGCAGCGAAGGGGAGAAAAAAGAGGTTCTGGCAATGGGATGTCTCACTGGTTTCTGAAACTGGGACTTTAAAACCTTTCTCAATTTGGTGGCTGAGTGCCTCAATCAGAATAGGCAGATTTCAGATAATTTTGCTTCCTGTCCATTAATGACTCAGACTGAAACAGCAAAACACACTTTGGTTTAAAACTAATCCACAGTGCAGCTCGCTACAAACTGATTTGAGTCACGCATCTGTAGCATTGCTGGGTCTACAAATACCTGGGACTTCAGGATCTAATCTGTTCTTACATTTGTTTATCCCAAATTGCTTTCCCAGCTACATCAGCACTGACAGTTTGCTCTGTCTCCTTGGAAGAACGTGCAGTACAAAAGTTTCCTCCCTGTGATGCTGGTAGGGATGTGTTCCCACCCTCCACAGGGCTGCCTAATAACTCTCTTGCTACGTTGTATGTTGGATACTAACAGCAGGAAGCATTATTTTAGAAGATTTAAATTAGCAGATTTTATTTACCACACCAGTATTCTCACGAGGCATCTCACTTCTATCTAAAAGGGTTTTAAATTATCAGCTTTTATTTATCACAATGGTATGTTCCTGATTTATCACACTTTTCTGTGTCTTATTTACTCAGACCAATATGGCATAAAAATAGCTGGGTAATATAGAGAACTCAGAAACACCATGTGAATTTTCTGAAAGCAGGGAGGAATTGCAGACAGTTGAAAATATCACAGAAACATTAACTGACACAACTTTTGAGTCTACTTTTGACTGTATTGAAAGCAATGAGGGCAAGAGGACCTAATTTAACAGCTTTGCCAGTGCTTATGAAAACAGGGCTTGAATTAAAGTCTAAAATTCAAGGCTACTGCAACTGTCTTTGAGACTCTAAGTTAAAGCTATACCAGCTGCAAGACAAAATGATAGAAGCTTTTTGGCTTTGTGTCATTCAGTTGATGTCTAGTTGTCTAGCTGATGTCTAGTTTCAGATGTCATTTCAGTTAGATCCCTAGGTAAAAAAAAATAAAATTAGAGTATCTCATTTTACTTTTTTCATCTTTGGAACTGCTTTGCTTTTTTTTCTACTTACAGAAACATCAAAAGGAATTCAGGCTCGCTTGGTCACAGTCTGGACATCAGGTTTTTACAGGAACAAAGAAAGATGCGGTGTGCCCTTCACACATGCTCATATTAAACATTTATTAGGGAAATTTCTACATCTTTCAATTATTAGGCAGATTTTAAGGCTCTTGTAAGTGGTACAATAGTAGCAAATGCCAGCTGATATTTTACAGAAATATTCCAAATAAAAATACTACTTGATTGCAAGGGGGAGCAGAACCTCCAGGAACATATCTTCATTTTTGGTAGTTTAGTCCACAGTAACAAAAACCACATTGTACCAATCAGATATTTAATGAGCCTCTAACTCCATTTCTACCTTATCCCAAAGGTATAGCAAATAGTGCTGCTTTTTTAAAATATCAAGAAAACATAATTTGCTCTAAAATGTCCCTAAAAGCAGGTCTAAATTGCCAATAAAGGCTAGGTAATTGTATCAGCATGGATCAGAAAGCATTTCTCAGAACTGATGAAATAGTTTGCGGTATTGCAGAACCTGAATGATGCTCTCTGTACATTACACTGGAAATATCAAAGACTGGTCTCAGTTTAATTTGCTCACTGCTGTGTATTTTGGATTTTCAGGAAATATTTCTCGCTAATGTCATTCTGTTTTGCTTCAAATGTAATTTGTTTGGGGAAAGTCAGGCGATTTCTGCAATCAAGGGTTCACTTGGAAGAACTTTTAGTTTGGTTTTCGATTATAGAATACTATTGTTCCAAGGAAATGTTTTAAAATTCTCAAATCCTGTATTCTTTACTGTATTCAATATTTTAGACATTTCAAATTTGAAAAATAATAATTCGCAAGATTGTTGCCCAGCTTATCAGCTCTTTCTCAGTAGTTATACAATCATTTGACAACCAAACACACATACAGTATAAATATTTAAGAAAAAGTAAATTCCATTAAGCTGCAGTGTGATAGATGCAGTAGTAGGTACTTATCTTTGAAATATTAAACTCTAGACATTTATATCTGTACAAAAAAGAGTTTCCTGCCATTTGATGAGAATTATGTGCCTGGCACTAATAAAATATTAAACTCCAATTTAAAAGATAAGTATCTTACCCACTTTTTTCATAATAAAACATTTTACAGTGCATATGAGAGCTAATATGCATCAGAATTTCCATACAATACTGTATTTACAAACTTTTATGAAAGTTTTGTGTCTGCATTTATTAGTTGCTGTCTCTATTTAAGCACTTATTATTTCATATAATGACATTGTGTTCTTCAATAATGCATGATAGAAGGTATACAAACAGGCTTCATTTTTTGCAGTAGTTTTCTTTTGTTACAGGCGACTGCTGCTAGTTAATTAAATGTAGGTAGCCCCTGAAAATTGCATTATCCTTTTCTGTCCCTATTATATAAATTAATGTCAAATTGATGCAATGTTTCATGTTTAAAATAATAGATACATGTGTTAAAAATTATAGCCTGCAGATTTCTTGTTTGACAATGCATTATTTTCAACTGGAAATGTCAGTTTCTAACCTTCTGTCCAGAATACTTTGCAAAGGTCAGTAAGCATTAAGTGTTAGTTATCAAATATAGTGTCTTTTGAAACTTCAGCAATATTGTTTGTAGAGGAAAAGACATAGTATAGGGACTTTCTGTTTTGAAAATAGTGTAATAAAATTAAATGTTCAACAGACAGTTATCAATAAAAGGAGAAGTTCCTTTGAATGAAGAAAAGTCACCTTCTCTGGCAGATAGGTTTAAGTGTCACCTGCTCCATTTTCAGCAAGTGGCTCATTTGCCTTTTCTTTCCTGACTCTTTATATAAAAAGGTACGAATTAAATTTTACTTTTTTTTTTAAATCTCAAGTGTCATCCCATGAAGTCACCTGAAAGCTGCAAAATCATAAATATCTTTGTCATTGTCCTATCAAACATCACAGTCTCCCAGCTTTGCTTTACTGCCTTAATTGAGAGATGTCATATCAATGTCATTAAGAGAAGCTGTACAGTTAGGGTGCTTTTTCCTGTTCTCATAATTATCCTTTTTTACAATTAACAAAAATATTTCATTAGACTCTTTGTACTACAGCTTTTTGTATTGTGATCAATGTCAGTTGTCAACTCTGCCTTTTTTTAATTACCGAACTGGGTGATTAGAGTTAATAAGCTATGAGAAATAAATACTGCCATTTCAAATAAACAAGAAAGCACTTAGAAACCAAAACAAAGCCTTTCACTGAACTCAGGCACAACATCCTCTGAGAGATATGTGGCACAAGTGGTTCAGTATATTACTTACTGTAAAGAAGGATGCACCTTGTTACTTTAAACAGCAAAATCCAGCAGCAGGTTTTCACAGTCTGAGATATTCTTTTAAAAGGTGCAGCTTAAAAACTCTCATATTTTCAGATCACACCGGTCTTTTATTTATATTTTTTACTTTCCAACCGAAGAGAAAGTAGCTCTCTCATAAAAGTACTTTATAAAAACAGCTTTGGTTCTGACTTTTCTTCTGTAAAGGACACTCTCCCTGCTCTCAGAGGCAGCAGGTTTCCACAGAGCCATCCACTGCTGCTGCTAAAAAGCAGAAAACCTTTCTATGTGTATGTAGTCTGTAACATTTAAGATATGCTATATATAAACTGAGGATTTGGGCTAAAAGCTAAGAAACACTGGGTTTTAGAACAGCAGGTACATGTTGGTATAATAAGGAAGTTTCCTTCCACATTATGGATCTTTGTATTTCTTCCTGCAAATATTGGTGGCAAGGTCCATACACATATGTCCCTGGGCATCACTAATAACTTTGCTGGCTTGTTTTTAAATCAGTTATATATGTTAAGAGTTAATTACTTGTAAGATGGATACATTTTTGTAGTTTCTGATGAACTTTCCATTAATGCTTTTTTTTTTACTCTTTTCAGCAGGTATCTCTTAACAGTGCAGTGTTTTGTAAACTCTTTAATAATAAAGAAAACTTGTTATGATCATAAGTGGGGAAAATGCTGCCTAATTGTGGCCAAGATAACCTGCATTTACTATCTGTTGTCAACAAAGCAATTTGCCAGATGATATCTTTAAATCCTTTCCTTAAATTGTTTCTAGCACAAATTATTGTAGATGGCTACATTCAAGAGCCCATTCCAAAGAACTGTCTTTAAAAAAAAACAGCCAAAAAAAGGATGAAAAGCCCTCCAACAATTAGCTAAGTCTGTGTGAGCAGGATGAGGATGTGTTTCTGTTTTTTCACGGAGGTCTCTGCTGACTCTGACGGGTCTGTAGCAGCACAATATCCTGGGAGCAGCGTGCGCTGCTGCCGCGTGATTCCATTAGCGCGGCTGCCCAGCGCTCTACAAGGTTAGGTGCTGCTGCCCCAGGCACTCCTGCAGAGCGCTGGGACAAGGACCTGCTCCTTCCCCACGGCCTCTGGGTGGGTGCAGGGCCCCCAGGAGCTGGGGTCACCCCAGTGCTGAGCGTGGCTCTGGCAGTGCTGCCCCACTGGACGCCCCGGCTGTGGATGGCGGCTCTGGATCTCAAAGGCTGCGGCTTCGCTGTTGCAGTTGGGGATTTTTCATCTCTACCCTTAAATCTTTTTGCGGTGAGATTTCAAGTCAAATGTGTTGCAGCACACTTTTCCTGAGAAGGCAGATTTACATATGCATTAGGTTCATTTTATCGGAGTACACACACAGCAATGACACATCTCATTGACAATGTGCTGTCTGATGGATAACTCCATACAAAACACATATTTGAAAGGAAAATTGGAGGAGGAATAGGATTAAGAGTCTGTACATAAGTGACATCATGTTTTGTGAAGATGAACTGCAGAAATGTCTTGCCCTACTTCACAGTTTTGGATTATTCAAAGATCCAACAAGTGTTGCAAGTGTAAAAAAAAGTTGCTGCACACCAACATCAGGCAGAAACTGCTGGGACCAAGTCGGTGCATACCTGAAATCACTATATGCTTTATAATGAAAATACTAAAAAAGCTCCTACAAACTTTGATTTTCAATGCCTCATTGCCACATGGGACTAATTCCTCGTCCAGGCCATGCAGCATTGTGGCTTTTTCTCTCAAAGGTGAGCAGCAGTGCTTAAATCTTGTGGTTTAATCATGTCCTAAGTCATGGGTAACAACAGCTGGGGGGCTGCTGTGGTCCTCTTCTTCCAGGGTGGTGTTGGGCACTTTGCTTGGCTGGAGGGAAGTGGGATGGGAGCTGGGACAGCTTTGGTTGCCACTTGTCAGCTTTATAGGGTGTCAGTGACCAAGAATTGTGGAAGATTTTAGATGCCAAAGTGTATGTTCTAACATTCCATTGAGCAGAATGTCCAAATACTGCCAGCCATCCTTCTTACTGCACTGCACAGGCTTCTTCCTACTTTCCTTTTCTCCCTTTCTGTTTCTTGACTGCAAGGATTTTTAATAATTTAAAATATATGCAGCTCTGACTCAAGGCAGACAGTTTCTTCTCTATGTCCATGGAAGAAATAGAATATTTAATTACAAAGAAAAAATATAAATAAAATCCAGTGGTGTTTCTAGGGGAAGATGCATTGTTTCTGGGATTTATCACCACCACCAAAGATGAATGGGACATCAACACCTCCAAAGCCCAGAGCTGTAACCCTGAAAATTTGTGGCATCGAGCTCAGCAACCTTTTCAGGCTTTTCTTTGACTACTCACCCAGGATGTTCTCTTGTTTATTTTGCTACTAGGGGAAGATGTTACCCACCATGTGCCAAGCCTAAAAGATAAAAATGCCTGACTAATTCCATGTAGACCCTGATCTCTGCTTTGTGGTAATGGTGTTTTCTGTGGAGATGACATTGGTCACACTCAGGTCTGTGGCTGCAGCCACTCCGCACCCAACCTGAGCTCCACCTTGGCTGCTGGCTCCTGCTGGCCATAAGGGAAAGCTTGCACAGAAGTTCTCCAGTACAATTCCACCTTGGGAGTGAAAAATGCTTGGATTCCATCTTGGCTTGTTCATTTAATGCCTTGGTGAGCTAGTACATATCTTTGAATTCCTACCTCAGGTTTCTCCTCTATAAAATTGCACAATAATACTGTCTCAGTGCCTCTCAAGGAGAGTCTTCTAAGGATCTGTTAATAAATGTCAGTGATGCACTTTAGAGATCCTCTAAGGAGTATCCTGTAGAAGTATACTATGAATTATTGACTCACTCTTTCTGACCCACTCTCTAGCACACATTCACACTCCTGAAATCCCTTAGAAATAAGGTGCTGGCACCATAGCTTTAAATTACACTGGTTCATGCAAAAGTAAGCAGTTAGGTACCCAGCTACCTGTACATATACACCCTAACCCTGTCTTTGATGGGAAAGTTGGCTAGCTGTGCACTAAGTAGGCAGATTTTTGTCAATTATAAACCAAACGTTTACAGAAATATGAACCTTCAGCCACCCCAAAAGAAAGAAAAAAATAAATGTCTAAAATGAGGCTGAAGTATTGGATGTGTTTTAAAATATATTTAATTCTTTAATGCTGCACAAAGCCCCATCAGCCCACTAGGGATCTGGGGGTCTTCCAGGACTAGGAAGGACCATAGGAAAAATGCTCCCACTTCTTCATCCCATGGGGAGGTGGGGCTGAGGAAACAGAGATGGCAGGTAATTAATTAATTAATGATTGGTTGAAGGTGTTTAGCATCTCTCCAGATCAGCTGGGTAAGTACCTGTGTGTTGGTTAGTATGAACAACAGAGAAAAATTTTCATTTGAATCCTTTTTTTATATGCTTTAAAGAGAATCAGCAATACTAAAATATTGTTAAATTCTTCTTGGCTGTGCTAGATTGTTCACATAAAGAAAGGTAACAAAAACATCCAGAAAATTTTTTGCTGTTTTAACCTTTTGTTTTCCAGCCATGTCATTTCACTGTCTTCATTTAGCATTTCATCCAGACATTTTCCAATCAGTTAATGTTGTTTTATTTCATTTTACTTAGTTCTGAATTTTCCTTCTATTTTAAATTTTTTTTAAAATTTGCTTTTAATCTAAATGAAAAAATGGTTTGAAATAAATACAGCACCTTTATCCTCTAAGGATTACTTTTCTTCTCTTCCAGTTAACAAGTTGAAGAAAAAAATATTATCCTCATTCAACTGAAGTTTATTTTATTGTTCTAGGCCTGTTGTAAGAGGAGTAAGAAACCTCATCTACAAGCATGGTTGTGCATAGACATCCCTGTGACCTTGCCTGGGTCAAACCCCTCCCGTGGAAGGGAGGGAACAGGGAAGAGATGAAGAAGGGATGGAGCAGATCCCTGGAGAGGTCAGCCAGCAGCAAGGGCTGGGAAAGGAGAGGCTGACAGTGAGACCACAAAACCTGTAACCAGCACTAGCATCCACTGACATCTGCACTTTGGTACTGAATTTTGGAGGAGGAGAAAAAGAAAGGATCTCTGTGCCTCTCAGCCTTGATTTAAAGGCGGTGTGATTATCTTTGGTGTACATTTTTAAGAGCCTGCACACAACTCCACCCAGGTCTCTGTGCAGCTTAAGGCACTACTCCAGGGAGAGATCCCTCCAGGCTGTTTGCGAGTTGATCCTGGAAAACAGAGATGGTTCCTAGGAGGAGCCACAATGTCATCAGCTAAAGGGTGGATATTCAATTTTCAGTTGTTTGAGCTATTTGCACGTGACAGGTTGGCCTTGCTGGCCTGGCTTGTGCGGGAAATCAGTTCGGCATTTATGGGTGCTCCTGTCTTGGAGAAGATGTCAAAATGATTGTAGACCATTAAAGCCAGTCTAATATACCTTGAGGTTAACTCGCACGCTGGTGATGAGTATCAGGATTTCCATAATTTTTTGGCAAGCATCCTTTCTATTTATGTAGCCAACTATTGATATTCATAGCATAAAAACTGGTTGTTCAGCTAAAACCCCTGTGCAATCAATCAGTGATACAGTCTATCAAGTGTCTCAGTCAGCCTGTAGTCATTACTATGTTGGGATTTTTTTTCCATTTGGAGACATTTGGGATGACTCAATTTCTCTGATCTTGTAGCATTCCCTGTGTCTTTAGAGGGGAATTTGTAATTGTTGAATTATTCTTGGCCATCCTTCATTCGGAATTTATGTTGTAATTTCAGCAAAAGCCAGACCTTGTACGGCAGTTTTCATCTTTTTCAAGGCTGCTTCTATTTCTTGAAATGCTGGAGGGTTTCCAATTATTCCTTCTGGTCGCTTTGGATGTGAATTGTAACAGATCATCCCAGAGTCGTGGTTCAACATTGTTAAGCTTATCAATATAAATATAATGTTAAACCCTTTTTAGATAATTGGGGGCTAGGTGTGAAAATGTGACCAATTTATGCATAAATTGGTCCTACATTTCTCTTTTTCCCCTTATCAGAAAGAATCTCATCATGAACAGGTTTCAGACTGTTCCTTGTCAGGGCTTCTTCTATACCTGTTAACGGTTGATTAGGTTGTTATATCACATTTCAATACCTGCTTAACCTGATGCCAGTCAACTATGCAAACAAAATTCATTAAGGCAAACAGAAGTCTCTGAGCTGGAATGGTAAGGCAAAAAAAAAAAAAAAAAAAAAGGTTGATATATCAGCTTTTACTCTATGAAACAATGAAGCCTTTTAAATCCATACATTGGGAGAGCACTGGATCATAAGTAAAACTGAAAATGAGGAATGAGATAACATAGGAGTCTTTATATCCACTGCTGGTGTGAGTCTCTCTGCCAGGCACATGGACATGCTGGAGGGCAGTTTTAGGGGGCAGCTGAACATGGGGCTTTACTGGTTTAGGTCCTAGTTCCAGCTGGTGTTTGCCAAAGTGCATCTTACAGTAGTTGTTCTTTTTCTCCATGCTTATTATGTTCATAGGAGGCTCTTTTGTATCATTGTGATGAAGTGAAGTTTAAAATTACATTGGGAGCCTGCTTAAGGACCATCCTGCAGGTCCAGGGAGAGGAATTATCCAGCCTGCTCACACCCAGCTCAGCCCAGGAGCTCCATTATTCATGCTGACCAAAGCAGCTCCTCAGCATAACTTTGCAGGGGCAGCATGGCTTGGTCAGGGACACAAAATGCACCAGAGGGAATGTTCAGAGAGGGATTTACCTTCAGAGAGGGTAAATTATTCTTTCAGAAATAGGGATAAGAGAGTTGAAGTTTTGCATTCAAACACGTTTCTGGATTTCTTTAGTGAGTGTGCACTTAGAACAAGCCAAGTGAATTGGCAAGCTCTTCATGCTCATCCAGTGCATGCTTGAGATGTGTGAATGCCTGTAAAAGAAAACATGTGGTTTATTTTGGTAGTGTCTAGTCCTTTGATTTAATATATAAAAAGAATGTCATCTTAGCATTAACTATAACAAATAGAAACTGAATTGTGAAAGAGAGGATGTCCCTACTTACTAAATATGCATGAAAAGACTAGAATTGCTACCTCTTACAACAGAATCATGACAGTAATTTGTCCCTTGTTGGAATACATCAATTTTACCCCTCGCTTTCTACCTTTGCAGAAGAGGGAACTGGGATTAAATGTGTCTTGGTTCTAAAACATCTATAGAAAAATATCAAATAAGCCATATTCTCAAACAGTTCCTGTTCTTTCAGATTTTTTCTGTTAAGAGCTTAGTATGTTTTAATGAATTGTGCTGAAGGGCATCATTACCTGCTCCCTAATACTAGTTCTTTTGGGTCAAGAAAGAGGATTATTTGGAAATATGATTTCTACCAAGTATGCTTTGGTGGTTACAGTAAAATTCAAGAGCACTAAGTTTGTTTGCATAGCTTTATTTGTATAAATGATCCCGTGCCTAAGCAATTTCAGCATCACCATTGTGCATGTTGCATCCATGCCTGAGCCCAGGGGCACAGTTTAAAGTCAGGATTTCATACTGGGCTGGACATTTGGCCCACACAGTTTAAGAAAACAGAAAATCTGGTGATATGCATTTAATACCAATATAAAAATAAAACCCTATAAAAATAATGAGAATTATATTTCTATTGGGAAAACATTAAAGTCATAATGGTACAAATGGGCTTTTGATAATTGATAATACTGATGCAGAAAATTATTTTCAGTTCCCCCTCCTTTACAGTAAAATACAGCTGCATTTAAAGAGAAGAAAAAGTAACTTTCTTTTCTTTTCTGTTGTCAAACAATAAGGGCGCTTTGACCAGCATTGCTCAGGAAACCTCAGAGCCACATGGAAAATGAACGTGAGTTTGCTGTGTTGGCAAGTCCCACCCTGGGAACCGTGGGATGGTGGAGGGATGTCACCCCTTGGCTACAACCTTGCTGATCACTGCAAACCCGAGCAAAGGTTAATCATCCTTAATCTGTGGTTTCACTGAACCCGTGTCTTCCTGCTGCTGCTGCTGCTGCACTCCTGCTGCACCTGCGGGGAGGAGAGGGCGGCGGCTCCCTCAGCTGATTTGCATCCAGCCTTACTGCAGTTGTTTTCCTTTGGAAACACATGGCCTGGAGCCTGGGAGAAGAGGAAGAGGAAGCTGTCCTGTTTCTCTCCAGAAGGTGATGGGGCTTTGCCTGTCTGGTGCTGGGCAACAACTTGTGAGTGCTCTGCAGGAGAGTGGAGTAAAGGATGTTCTTGTCCTCTGTGCTGTGTGAAGTCACTGGTATTGCTGGATTGCTTGCTGAGGTTATCAGCCTGTCCACATTCAGCCACCGCCCCAAATTCAAGAGGATTTGCCATTCATGCCATCCTGAGGCATCTTTAGTGACAAGGCAAAAACCTCCTACTTGGGCTCATGGATGGTCCCTGATTTTGTCCCACTTAGACCCATGTGAGACCCTTCCCCTTACACAGCTTCCCTGTGGTCTGTCTGGCTTCATCTTAAAGCATAAAAATGCAAATTAGCAAATTTGACTAAATTTGGGAGAGAAGATTTGAAGTCTATGAAAAAGGAACATTTTGCACTGTCAGAGTAAGCACAGACTGAAGTGGGCAAGCACTTACACAGCCATGGAGGAATGGAAAACAAGAGCAGGTGGCAGAAGTGCCAAAGAAAAATATATTCTATCAACAAAATGATCAAGAAAGAGATTTCATCCAGGCCAGCTGGACTGGCCAGTCAGACTGTAAGGGACAATGCTCTTCTATTCAAGAGCCCACCAGACTATATTTAATGCAGTGGATTTTCACTTGGGGCTCTAAACTCTAAAGATTCTGTTTTCTCCAGCAAAGCAAAGGGGAGAAATAAGTCAGAATAGCTGAAAGTTAAAACAGATTTGAACAAAAAAAAAAAAAATCTGCATTTATTTGTAGTACTGGGACAGAAATCTTGTAATTTCTTTTAACACTTGTTTAGTATTTCTGTGCTTTAGAATCCTCAACTTACAAAAGAGATACCTCTATTTAGTTGCCTGGCTTGTTGTATGAATGATTGTTGCACTGAAACTTAGATAATGTTATATTTATATTTTCAGATCATTGAGTAGTAGACAATTTGGAAACCTTTTCTATTGTACTGAATCTTAACTAAATTGCTAGTTTTTGTCAAAAGATGTCTCTTCACCTTTTAAACAAGGAAGTGTTTGTGGGTTTGTTTTCAGAAATTAGTTTATATGAGGTTGATTTTATAATTGAACAAGTTAAAGAAAAGATTGGAAATGTTACTAAGCCACAGCCACTCACCTGCAAAACAGGATAACCAGTGGTGTCCCTGGAAGTGTCACTGTCATACAGACCAGAGACATTTTGCTGGGGTTTTGTTGTTGATACTGACAGTGTAACCAATTGGTGTAGGTTAAATTCTATTTTGTTGGGGTTTTTTTATTTTTTTTTAAGTTATAATATGCCTGTTGTACTAATCATTTCAGCCATTCTCTGATGAATTGACATGGTAGTTAAAAAGTTGCAAGGGTGGCCAAACATTACAGCTTGAAAACTCCTCAGTGTGCCAGGGCCCATGCCTGGGGTTTAGTTGGTGTTTGTAAAGGAATACCAGGAGGCCAGGTGAGGTGCCTGTGGTTTTTAGATGCACATCCTTTCAGAGCAAGCTTCCCACTGGTCATCTTGCAAGCATGGAGGGAAGGTGGGGGCTTCTTTTCAATGTCCTGCTGTCACCTCTGTTATTGCTGCAAATATTCCTTGTGTGGCTGGAACTGAAAAACATACAGTATGAAAACAGCTGTACACACTTGGTGGCTCTTCATCCTGCAGTGCACGTGAGGTCATGGCTCAAACCAAGCAGAGAGGGACAAAACTCAGAGAAAAAGAGAGAAAACAGAGAGGAGAACAGGTACCTAGAGCAAACATCCTGCTGGTCATGGAAGGCAAGGTCTGGTTTCCCTTAGAGCTCCTGGTGGAGCTGCCTAAGGGTCAGGTAGTGCTGCTGGGATTGCTGCTGGAGTTGCCTTCCCAGGCAGCATGGTCTGAGCTGTGCAGGGCATGGCACTCTGGAAGGGGAGTGCTGTGACCCCCACCAGGGCTCTGCTGTGCCCAGCACACACTGCAGGCCATGGTGCCAAGTCAGGGACTCACAACTGATGGCAAGTGTGGGCTGACAGACAAAGAGTGGAATTTAGCACAAGGAGAAATCTATGCTTGAATCTTATTGCTGACTCCTCTGACTGCAGCATGTGACTGAATTAAAGTGAATGATGAAATTATGTACAGTCATTTTCATAAGCAGAAGTCAGTTACAAAGTGCTTCCAGATGTATGTTTAATGCATTTCTGTTTTATTATGGTGTCTATTTGATGTACGTGGTACTGACTAAATGGTTAAAAACACTGCAATGTGTACAGAAGTATATTGTACTCAATTTTTTCCCAAAGTGTCAGTGTTGATAACTAAAAACTGAAATACTGCAATCTAATCAACAGTGCTTTTATGGACCTATGAGCATAGGCTTTTAACATTTGGGTAACTCTACTGTTGGTAGACATAAAAATAAATGGCCCTAAAATTATTTTAGGATTGTAGGTTTAATATAGGGAACTAGATAAAGCTACAAAAAATAAATCAGAGTAGAATTATTTCTGGCATCACATCTGCCAGGCCCATCAAGGAACAGATATTTTACATGCCTGTTTCCTGGGGTTCAGGAAAGCAGCACTCTGCTCAGCTGGATTGATCAGGTGGACTCACAGAATGTATCTCCTTGGCTCTCTCTTTTCTGATATCTTATGTCCTCCTTGAGGGGGAGGTGGGAAACTGTCCCAGGGGAGACCATCTGGGTCTGATTTGCTGTCCCTCCATGACACAGGAAGGCTGCAGGAGCTCCTGGGTGAGTTGGGTCAGGACAACTGAGGAGCTCAGCCTGGGACATTTGTGCTCCTAAACCTCTCTGCCTTGCCAGAGGCTTTTCTTCCTTACCTGAGAGGGTCACAGCCTGCCTGCCCTGACTGCAGTGGACTACCAGGATGAGCAAAGGCCATCAATACTCAGTGCAGTATGAATTTAATGTATGTAAGGCACACTGCATTTTTAATCAGCTATATATTTATTGTAGAGAAGAGTAACAAATTACAGTACCACTAGCACACAAAAGCTTATGGCATTCCATTATTCTTAATTAATAGGTAAGTGCAAGCCTTTTTTATTTATACTGGAGGAGATCTTGTTGCTAATTTGGTTGCAAATGTATCTGTAAAAAGGAAAAAATGTATATCTATTTATTTTACTATTTTAATAATAGAGCACTCATTCTTTCCTTTTAGGTTTTTTGATCGTTCCATGGTTTGCAATCAAATATTAGCATGTTGATTTTGCATGTATTTCAAAGACATCCACTCTTTTTTATAAGGAGAACAAGCTTGTTTGTAGCAAACAAACTTATAAAATGCCTCTGGAATCTAAAATGAACACTGGAAATGACACAGGTTCTCTGGGTTCTTTCACCTGGAATCTGGTCAAACAGTCTGCCACTGGAATTATCAATCAGTAGATCATTACCAGAAAAGCCCAAGAGCAAGGAACGTATTTTGCTGATCCATTCACTGCTTTCCTTTTCCTTCCACACAGGTAAGAGCACAGAGGCCTCAACAAAACCTATGAGCCTACATCTGCAGCTTCCTTGTTAATTCTGGGGAAGTGAAACCAACTGTGTCAAGTAATTTTTATCCTTTAACAGAATTTAACTGTTCCATAATTAGTAATTAGCGTTTTTGCATACTTTCCATATTAAGATCAAAAAGCTCTTGGGAAAATTTAAAGCGAGTCTTAAAATATAGAAATTTATATTTAAAATCTTCAAGCTTCCTAAACAGAAAGAGCCATTCCTATGTGGTATCAGTTGAATTGGGGAAACTGACTTCTGGATGTTAACCTGCTCTACTAAATGTGATATGATTTGGAAGATGATCTTTAGGATGCTATTAAAAGGAAAAAGGAATAAATATTAATAAATATTTAAGATATTTCTATTTATTTCTTATTTAATATCTTAATATTGAGTTTTAGTTTGATTTGTTACAGGTAGTTTGACAGATTTGGATGAATACCATGAGAAGGTGCTGTTAATCATGTTGGACACCTGATGTTCTACCAGAAGGCCAGGAGATATGTGACCTGAAGGTAAGCAGTGGAATCATTTCAGTTCTCAGAGCAACAGAATAAGAAGTTTTCTTCAGAGGAAGTTTTGTGTACAATTTTTCTGAATTTCTTTTAAAATGAATGCACAAGTGGGAGGTGAGTGACTAAGGTTGACTCAGGGGCCAGAATTTGTGCTCATTATGTCTTGGAAATTGTTTTTTTTTTAATACCAATGACCACAACTTAGATTTAGGTATTGAAATTTTTAAGAGTCTCCAACTTTGAAACATTTGAATTTTTATGCACTGATCTATGATGATTTTCTGTAGGATGCTGTTGCTGGAGTCCTCTGTTTTGATAGATACCTGAAACTGCCCATTTTCTTCTGATCATTCTCAAAATCTGATGTGTTGGTTTTCTTCAGTCTTTCTAGGCTGCTGTTTTTGTACAGAAGTTAATGTTTTGAGAGGAAGAATGTACTGATGCTCAGAGAAGGTAATTTTTTTAATGGATAAATGGGGGACATTCACTAATTTCGAAAGTAATCCTACATATGCTAATCTGCCTCTCCTCCTCTGTGAGGAATGGACAGATTGCAGTCCCAACAGGGCAGAGCATCACTGTTTGGTTAAGTGAGGCCTGTCAAGGCATTTCTTCCGTGTGGTAATGGTGAAACTTCGCTTAAAGTAACATCACAAACAGCAAAAAATATAAGCAGCTCTCTCCTGCTGAGCTTTCCAGGACTTAGTGCTTGCAGTAAATGGTCAAAAACACTGCAGAACTTGATCAAGAACTGATAATTGAAAAGATGACACGACCTAATTTGAGAAGGGTTATATCTTCACGTGCCCCACACTTGTGTAGTTCAAAATAGTACACATCTTGTCCCTTTAACTTCAGGTGTATGTGTCTTGTCTGCTTCTTGGAAGTGACTGTGTACAGGCAGAGCATAATTGGCAGCCTGTGACATCCCTGTCTGCAAGTGTCTCTCTAAATGCAACGTATTTCAGCCTTTATCTAGTGATGGCTGTTACCTGAGAGAAGCCCAGGGCCATCTCAAAGGGCTTGTAGCGGCTAATTGTGCCTGTTAGGACTAGCAATTAGCTGGGGATCTCTCCACCAGGCAGCTCGACACCCACTGGCTTTCAGCTCCTCTCACGTCCTTTCAGTTAACTAGCTGTGCCAGGCTCAGCAGACAGGGACAGGGAGGCACGCAGCCTCGTGCTGGCAGGGGGAGAGTGGGGATGTGCAGGGGGAAAAACAGACCCGGGGTTACAATGACATGCTAAAATCCCACCTGGTTATTGCAGGAACACAGGGAGAGCCACCCGGCCCTCGTCCGCAGGGCTGGGGAGCCAGGCCACTTGCACAGGCAGCCCTTCAGCTTTAAGAAAATAATAAAATCTAATTACGTGTAGGTCATAAAAGGGATCACGTACATATGGTGGTTACTGGTTACCATGGTGCAAACAATGGTTTCAATGGAAACACGAAGTAGAACGTCGGAGAATTAAGATAATAAATCAGTTTCATTGAATAATAAAGCTTTGCACTTACCCATTAATTAAGGATAATCGTATGCCATAAGCTTTTGTGTGCTAGAAGTAATGTGTTACTCTTTACCATAAATATATAGATGATTAAAAATTCAATACACCTTACAGGTAGCAAATTCATACCATGCTCCGTATATATTACAAAGGAAAGATGAAAGCGTTCTTTTTACGCTTATTATTTTTTGGATTGGGATAGAGTGTTTCAATTACCCACCAGAATCTGAGGTTTTGATAGTGATTGGAAGGCTTGAGAAAATCCACTTCTTGAAATCTTGTGGAAGTCCTTAAACGTTGATGACATAATTCAAAGGTATCTACAAATGTTCAAAAAATAGGCTGGGCTTGTCTGCCACATCTGGTTTCCAACAGCGAATTGAGACGTCCCAGATAATGCAACACGCTGTAACACAATACAGCCTGATCTTGTATTGACCCTTCCACTTGATACATCTTTAGGTGCTTTATAATCCCTAACAAATGTACCTTAAAATCCTATTGAACTGTGTAGGCAATTGAGAACAAATGTCTTCAGACCAGAAATAGCATCTGATTCTGGGACCAAACAAGAGAGACCATGCCAGATCCACAGGGTGTGCAGCCTAAAGGACATGAAGGCTTCTGCCTACTCCTGTGAATCAAGGGCAGAGAAAATCTTGGGAGCCAGCACAGAGCACCACTGTTTAAACTGAAGTTTATTCCCTTTCTCAAATGAACAGAAATGAAACATACAAAACACTTTTAAAATGACATCATTAAATCCTTACCCATCTTAGGATATTTTTTTCCCTTTATCTCAAAAGTGGCATTTGCCAGAAAAATTTTCAGACAGAAAAGATAGTCTCAGGCTGAAGGCATGGTAGATACAGGCACTGTGAACCCCAAATCCTGTTCTTTGGCTCTTGCCCAGTGCTCTGCAGAGTAGCCCAATTCTTTGGCACAGAAATAAATGTTCAGTAACATGCACGGACCATTTTTCTTAATTTTAGAAAGGAAACTATGGAGATCTTGGCTTTTTTTTCTTTCTGACGATATAGAAAGTTATGTATTTGCCTTTGATACCCTGCCTGTCTCCCTAAAATTATGCCTCAAAATCTCTCAGTGAATCAGTTAGGCTGACAAATATGCACTTTTAAAAATTATATTTTAGGGAAATACTGAGTAAACAGAGGCCTACAATACATCAATAATCAAAACAGCTCAGCCTCCCTTCTGTAAAATGCAGAAAGCCAGTTTTCTCACTGGCGTTTCAGCACTGAGCTCCCAGTTTGAGTCCAACTTGAACAAATAAGAAAAATTAATTAGGTGATTTGGGTTCATCTCCTCTTTCAGAAAACCTTCATACATAACTGATGATTTTGGCTGTTCACTCTAAGAACCTCTGCTTAGAAATGTGGCTTTGTTTATGTGCAGCTTGAATTTTTTGTAGACCTGACAGAGGGAATTCCTATATACTGCAAACTGAGTGAGGGCTGTGTGAGAGAAGCTTGTGCTGCTGACAACACACTGAACCCTGGCAGAAGGCATGGAAAGAGCAATCCTTTAATGCTTATCAATACATGAGTGGATATTTTGCAGAGTATTAACCCGAATTGCAGAGATGGATGCTGGAGTGTGTAAAACACGCAATGCAAAGAGGGGGAGAAAGCCTTTTGTCTACTCTCAAAAGAGAGCTGGCGGAAAAAAAATTATGAGAAACAAATCCAAATCCTTCCAAACTGAACTTAAGTGTTAAACATGACCTTTGGATTTAAGAACCACAAATTTTCACAGGAAGTTGAAAACACGCTGGATGAGGGAACTAAAGAACAGCAGGAACAGATGCCATTATTTGGCACACAGTGGGGAGAGCAGCACAGAAAAGGCAGTCTCTGCAGAAGACATTTGCCTTTAACTCTCTTTGTTTTCTCTTGGGGAGATAAGGGTAGGCACTGTGTGAGATTTTCTCCTTACATCAAAAGGCTTGGGGCAGGGGGGAAGGACAAGTTTAAAAATATTTTAAGAACCTGGCCATAAAAATTTTCAGTTATCTGTTTTACAGCACAAGAGGGTTTGTGAGCAAAGAGAGCCTAGGAGGGGTCTCCTTAGATTAACTGCAACAGCCACTTGCTAGCAGGGAAGGAAAGACCTGGGAAAGGGAACAAATAGTGTGCAGCCTTTGTCAAATAGAGTTATATTCACGGGGAATGTGTGTGTGAAACTCACTGCACTGCCAGGTTATAGGGCAGAGGGATGAGCCTGGTTCCTGCAGGATGAGCTCACCCTGTCTGTGCTGCTGGGGCTGGGAGACAGAAGCAAATGACTTTTTCTCACCCACCCAGGGGACAGTCTCAAACACACACAGAGAGAACCCACTGTAGTTTTGCTTGGTTTCTGCATTGTTAGGAGCGTGAGACAAAGCCAAAAACCACCTCTTGCTCTTTCCTGTGGCTGTTGCATCCTTTAAATCCAGCTTGGACCAAGAGAATGGAGCAAGCACATTGCACCACCAGTGGACCTAAAGAGGGTTTATTGGCTGATGTTTGTTTCTGATTCAGAACTAGGAGAGAATTGTGGAATTGACACCAAATGTAATGAATGGTAGAGGCTGGCTACCCAAGGTGGGTACAGCAACTATTCAAATAAATTATTCAGATAAAGGACACGATATTTTGTAAAACTTGGTCCACTTACATGTAAGAGGTTGAATACTTGTGCCAGGGGCCTGATGACCTTTCCTGTAGCCGTCTCTGCTCAGAGACAGTGGGATCAAAGAATTCCTAATTAGTGGTATCTCTTTGGAAGGGAGGAGAGAAAGATTATTACTCTGCTTTCACTTCTGAAGATAACATGTGTCTAGTGGTAGCCTATCTTTGGCAACAATTTCAGTATACAAATTACAGTTTTAATGACCCTATAAGCATTCCTAGTTCAAAACAAAGAACTAGGGAGCAAAGATAAGTTGCAGGGGATGGATAGGGAAAAATATTTTTAAAATAGGATTATTGTGAAAATCAACAAAGCCTCAACCAGGTTGTGTCATTATTAAAACTCCTCACTTTGTAAATTCCTGCCATTTCAGAGGTGAGGCCAGTTTACTGACAAGGGCTCAAGTGTCTAACATTGGAATTCCAGGGGGGTTTTTGTGCCCAAAAGTTACCAGTTGACACAGGGTGTTCTGAACATCGTGGTGGAATTAAGCAATAGGACAAATCTTTACCACAGTGAAGGATCAAGCAAACCCTTCATTAGACAGGAACAAGCAAAGAGACACATCACTTTGGAATGCATTTCCTTTCATTTTGGAATGCATTTCCTTTCATTTCATCATATTTGCTTGAGGTCCTAATCTTCAGTAAAATTAATTTTTTTATTTTGCTAAATTTTGCTCTGAATGAAGCTATCTTCCATGGGTGCAGGAGCAAATGTGTAAATCTCAGATGAGCCCACCAAAGGTATGAGCACAAAACAACTCTAAGCATGTAAATTAGGTAAATACCTTTCCCTATCCCTTTCTGGAGCTGATTGGCAAATGCAATGTATGGTTTGTGCTTTGAAGCTGTGCAACCTTTAAGTGCTTGTATTTCAGCATGCAGAGCCCTGTTGAAATTTATGGTGTTACTTCATAACTTCAAATCTCACTAAAGGGATTTGGATAATATAGAATGCCAAAAAACTGTCTGTAGTCTTTGGGTGGCATGCCCCACGGTGCTTATTTCCCTCCTCATAAGGTTTTAAGTTGTGTAAATATTTATTCATACATACCTATTTTTAACATGGTGTTTAAAACACAGCTCAGATTTTGGTGGAGTTTGAGGATGCTAACTTAGGAATGGGTCAGTTGTGGCAGCAGCCTAAGTGGTTTGCATGTCTAGGGAGCAATGCTTAATGTGAAGGTAAGAGGTTGGGTAAAATGGGTATAATCCATGTTAAAAGCTTTTAATTTTTACATGTCTTCTTACTTTAAGTATCTGTGTAGTCCACTGGGTGTGATTTGTGTGATGGTCTTTTCACCTCTTTGACAGTGTGAAGAAGGGCCAATATGTGCTTCAGTGTCACAGATCAAGCTGTTTAAAGTTGCTTTCAATGTAAATAAGAATTATTTATAAATTCATCAGGATAGTAATGCATAACCTGGAGATAAGCAAAAATGCAGTGAATAAAAGGCTCATACGCCTAACAATTTGCAGAAGTGGACTTAGAGTGAGCAGATTTCTCTTTTGCAGGCAAAACTTAATTCTACAAATGAAAATATAAGTGAAAGGAGTTAAGTCATTCTTCTCATATAAAAATATTGTTTTGTCAGTATATTCTAATTTCCTAAATTTTCTCCAAGTCAAAACTGTTTGAGAATCAGAAACATTGGAGACCTCTTGTGTTTAATAAGGGCTGGTGCCTTTTGTCATTTGAGGAAAAAAAAATAAATGGCAATGGAAGCTATTTTGTTAATGTTTTTATCTATTCTGTGACTGACATCAATAATACATAACAGTTCCATTGACATTGCATCCTGTCCAATGGAGCCACTGACCTGATTCAATGTCAGCTGAAATGCCTCGTACATCATAAACATCCATGAATTCTCACAGATCCATTATCCTCCCGCCCCGTCCAGGAGTGCCAGGGATCCAGTGCTGAGCCTACAGGAGTTTGAATTCTTTTTCTTTCAGCTTATATTTTCTTTCACACTAAGAAGGAGCAACTCCATACTTGGTAGAATGTAACTGGGAGACCCCTAAACATTTTATGAATATATGAATGATAATGATGTCAATAGTCGTTCAGATGCTGGGCTGATAAGCCTGTGGTGTACAGACCCAGATAAATACCTCATACCTTGTCAGGAGAGCCTGCAAACCTGATATGTCATTCTGCTTTATTGTGCAAGAATATATGAATCATAATATTCCTATTAACATTGTACAAAGTCTGCAGTAGTTGGAGACTTCACCCAATGACAGTACAACTTTCATAAAAATATGGATAGTTATCATGTGCCCCTGCTGTGATTTCATTGCCACTAAAAGCAAAGGGAACACAAATGAAAAATATTCCAAAGTTTTCCATTGGTCCCCCTGAACAGTGCACTGCAGCAGTATATATTTGTTTTACCATGGAGCCTGTTTAGCAGTCAAACTGTAGGAAATTGAATACACACTTACTGTATAAAAATGATATGCTTGGTTAGTGATACTTTAGAAGAAATAAGTGCATCAATCATAGAATAGCAGGTTGTCAAGGCTTTATATGTAGGAAAAACACAGAACAAAGAATGTAATGCATGTTGGGCACCTTTTTACAAAAGTTTCGTGCCAAAGTTGATTTACAATGAACGTTTCCCTCCCTCTCTCCTCCCAAATTCTTCTAAAGAGATGCTCAAAGAAATCTGAGCAAACTATCATGCTCTCTGTTCTGACGTGTGTGTAATTACAAGATCATCCTCATTGTGAATTTTCTGTTTGGTTGATTTAAGAAAAAAAAAAAGGTGCATACTCTTAATGCTGTTCTGTCATTCAAACTCAGAAGGGTAATTTTCCTCACAAGTTAATGGGAAGGAGACGACTTAATAATTAGCCTGGTTTAGAGAGGGCCAGATCCTTGACAAGGAGCAGTGCCTGCACCCAGGACAGGCTGAGCAGTTCTCAGGGCAAGCCCATCTGCAGAGCTTCATTGCAAGTACTCTGCCCCAGGAAGAGGGTTCTCAGGTGTGCCCTGCGGCTGTCCCAGCACCATTTTTGTCCAGTGCTTCTCCTGGGCATGTTGGCCATGCTCAATTTCCCATCTGAGCCCTCTGAGATGGGCAGACCTGACACAGAATCTGTGCAATGCACAAGCTTTCCTGACAGCATGTGAAAACCTACAGATTAAAACTGCCAGAGTAGTCTATTGCCATGGACTGCTGCATCAGCCTGCAGGATCCAGACCCCAAAGCATGACACCAAGCCTGCTTCTGCCTAAATGCAAACTCAAATGCCCTGTTATCAAACAGTGTAAGATGTCAGCTGGTAAAAAGGTTTCTAGATTTTCAGCAGCTATTCTCACTCTCTGTTTCTTCTTTGGGGTATCTGTCCACCCTCCCAGGTACATGACTCCCTCCATTATATGGATTTATGCTGCAGACACGTGGCTGTAGTTAATCTGACAATGGCTCTTGCTCCCTTCCAAGAGATCTGTTCTGGACAGCTAATCATACGTTGTAATGAAATATAACACAAAGACAGGAAAAACCCTTTTATTCCACCAACAGACAAAGACATCTTTTGAAGTTCACCTTAAATATTGTTGGTACTAATACAACCATCCCAAATATCAAAATAATTGCAGTTCATTTCTGTTGTTGGCCAATATAAAGTCACAAATCTTCAAAATTCTTTGCCTAAATCCATAGTTGATTGTTTCAATGGTCTGCCCATGCAGCCTCTCCTCACTGCTAGGAAGAGTCAAAGCAAATAAGCATTGATTAGGCTATAGCAAAACTACTGCAATGCACAAGTGCCTCATCACCCCTCTGGTTGCCATGTGTAAAACTCCCTGATTGCCATTTGTCTGTAGTGGTATAAGGGCTCAAGAAGTTCAATGCTTCTTTCCCTTTCCAAAAGGAGAATGAGGAACGGGGTAGGTCCAACCAATTTTTCTCTACTAGGAAAGGAACAAAGGTTTTTTGGTTCAGAGAGGGCAGTCTGTACCTCTGCAACCCCTGAGGCCCACAGGCAAGGACCATGCATGGAGGAGCATCCCAATGCCACTTCAGCTTTTGGTATTTCTCACTCATGGCTTTCTTCCACCAGAACTGTTCCCAGGGAAGTGCCAATCCAGTGCTTCAAGGACAGCTGTCTCCTCCAAACTCTTCATTTCTGGGGAGACTCAGGTATGAGTCACAGCAACAACATCCTCAGAGCATGTTTGTTATTCCCCCACCTTAATCCATCTGGCTCTTTGTGGAATGGAGTCAAGGCCCAGTAAAAGCACCTTATCGATTTGACTTCTTAGCATTAAGCAGTTTAGTAGCATGAAGGTTTGCAAAACCTGTTATTTAATATATCATTGTCTGGAAAAAATAATATTCTTAACTGAAACATACAGACATCTTTATGTGTCTTTTGGCAGAGTGATTTCTAACTGGTCTCCACCTTAATCTCATTTTTGTTGATTTCATTGTTTTCAGAGCCCTTCAATTTCCCTTTAAATTAAACAAACGCAACCCCAAACTTATTTTTCCTGGACCAAACAGGTACATATAAATAGATAAGCTCATGCTGCACAAGAATGTAATGAAGATACTAGTAAAAGCAGAAAGCATCATCTCTGTGTGCAACTGGGAACTGAACTTTGTATCTCAAAGCATTCCTGCATCTCCAAGTTAAGGCTGCATAAGTACAATTGAGATGTCTTCTATAGCACAGTTTTTAAGTGGAGTTTTCATGTAATCTCAAAATAAATGGATTCAGTGAATTACCCAATGGCTCTCCTCTCTTCCTTACCTCCTAGAAGGTAAATGGTTTTCTGGTTTTTCTATTTCATTATTATCAATTGTTTGGCCCTCATGAATTTCCTTCAGGGTCATTGCATAACAAATGGTTCAGAACGCTCTTGCAAAGTGATGCAAAAGAGGATTGTGTGTGTGTACATATATATATATATATGTATATATTTATATCTTTAGCACCACCTTGGACTTTAATCCAGCTGAGGACTTTTGTGACCCAAACCCAACATTTCTATCCACTGTGAAAGGGCTGTACATCTTTATAACTGCTAAAAGCATGTCTAGATGAAGATCTTCACATTTTTATGGCAAGGTTAATGCTGCCACTAAATTGTCTAACACCACGCAGATTCCTTACAGCCTGGTGAGTTTTCCCAGTGAGGGTTTTGTTGTGCTGTAAACTGATTTTGCAAAGCTGCAAAACCTTGTGCACTCAAAAAATTCTGGACACCAGCCAGATTCCTTTCTATAGTCCTAAGCAAGGCCCCATGAGCTGAAGGCCTTGGGGCTTGTTAGCCTTTCCTGAAAATCTTGATAGCCAGAGGAGTAAGTCTACCTACAGCTGATGAGGTCTCTCTGGTGCTGTAAATGTTGTGAACACACCCCACAGAGGTATCTGCCATCCAGCCTTGTCGGATGGCTGCACTGGAGGGCAGCCCTGGACAAGAGAAAACAAAGCCAAGTTGGTCACAAAGAACACAGCAACCATTTCTGAGTCCCACCAGGACAGTCAGACCCTAGGAGGTATGAGCTCTGTGCATTTCCACCACAGGGAACACTGTTCTGTCCATAATATAACATGAGTTTATGAAGAACTGCCTAAGGGGCATTACATACCTGCATGGAAAGCAGACTTCTTATTTCTAGGTGTGCTACAAAGCATGTGCTGGACTTAAATCACTTTCTGTAAGACTTGAATCTCTTCATTTTGACTCTCTCTTTTTCACAGATAGTGTGCCTAGCTCCGTGGCTGGGAAAAGAAGTGCTGCAGTACCCTAGAGCCCCAAACCCCAGCTGTGGGGTTTCAGAAAACCTCACCAGGAAGTACCAGCTGTAGAAAGGAGCTCAGAGAGGGAGGCTGTACTCATCAGATGCCCCCGTGGGACTATCCTGTGCCCTAATTATATGAGGGGAATCTTAGAGGTACATTTGTCTGGGGATGGATCCCACGCTGCATCCTGATGGATGATGAGCAAGAGGGAGCCCAGCCAAGCTGTGAGACTGGCTCTCAGCTCTCCTGCTACTCCAGGAGCAATCCCCAGGAGGAGCAGTGCTGGTACCAATGAAACCAAAGAAGAGGTGTCAGAGGGGAAGTTAAATGGATAATACTCAAAAAGTTGCTAAAATTAGGAAATACTCAGATCCAGTCATGTAATACATGATTTTATTTTTTTCTGGAGTTTTCATTCTGCAGCAATAGGAGATGATTTAGAAGTGGTATTGAAGCCCCTCTGCAGCAGGGCAGGCAAGCAGCATTTTTTGTGCTAGTGTTGTCTCCAAACACTTCAGGTTCAATCCTGTCCTTACAAAAAGGGATTTCTAATGAACACAAACAGAAAAATATGGCTTCAGCCACTGAGAAATCCAAAGACACCAAAATAGGACAACTTGGCTTATCTACCTAAAAAGTTTGAAAGGTACAGGTTTGCCCAGATCCAGTTATATTTTTTCCCAGATCTTCTAGCTATTTCTGATGTGACTTATGGCTTTTTTTTTGTTGCTTGTCTTTCTGTCAAGATATGTTGCTATTCAGATACTTTTTCTGTTGTTGTTGTTATCAGGGCTGCTATGAAAAAAAAAATAGATGAGAAACAAGGAGATACATCAGGAATATCTAGCAAGTATTTCCACACTATAAAAGGTTGGTGTAGAGGAATAAAAGACATGACAAGTACTGGATTTTAGCTAAGGACTAATATAGGATATTATCCATCAAACACCTCACACTAACTTATCCAGTCTCTCTCTTCATGAGTTTGTTGGCTGTGGTGCTACTTCTGAGTCAGACCAGGTATCCAGTGGTGCTGCAGAGTTAGTCAAGCAGTACAATAATAGTGTAAAAGTTGCAGGAGGTGGATGCAATTTCTGGAAATGCTATTGATGGCATTACTTATTTATTTAGTAGACAGAATTTAGAATGGGAATAAGGATTTGTCTGTCACCATCACATCAGCCATCAGTTCAGTGCTGCCCTAGGCAATGAGTATGCTGTTACTAATTTTAGTTTGTTTTGTTGTCATTCAGTCCAGATAATTTTTGAGGTTCATTTAGTTGTTGTTAATAAAAAAGAAAGACAGAAATACTGTGTACTGGCAAAGCAGGGTACTCAGAAATCCACTTCTCAAATCACAGTCCCTTCAGGTTTTGCCAGTGACATGACAGCGAGTTAGTTATTTCCTTCAGAGACGGGAGCGCTGACTTGACTGCTCTTCATGACTTGGTGCTTTCTCTTGGGGGACCAATGTCATCCTGCACACAGCAGCACATTTCTGCTGCCTTTGGAAAGAGCTCTTCCAGTGCTGAGCACCTCAGGGTTCATCCTGCAGAGGAAGAGATTGAGTACTAGAAAAACCCAAAATAGTAATTGAAGATGAATGAGTTGCTGTTCTGCATGGAGCCTCTACACACCTTCATGAGAACCAGCTGGGTAGTGGGCAGCTAAAAGGGAGTGTTGCCTTTGCTCAAGTTGTGATTAAACTGTACAATTCATTTCCATGGGAAATTGAGGCAGAATTTTCTGAAATTTAAAAATACTCTACCTGTCATTTCTTTATTTATTTGCATGACATTTAGAGCCCCATGGATGGAGGTAGCTAAACTGACACAAGAGGTCACTTCCTGCTTACAATGGCTTTGGGGCACAAATTATTCACCTGCCAAAGTAATGCTTTGCTATTTCCTAACACCACCCCTGTATTGTCACCACCTTACAGTTATTAAGTGTCTCTAAATCCCTCTGCTGCCCCACATGTTGTCTTTGATATGGGTGATAACAGATATATCCATTTTACAAATGTGTTGCATGTTGACCCTGGGGGGACAGACCAGGTGCCCATCAAGGCCAGGCTGTCACTCCCCTCCTCAGCTGAACAGGGGAGGGAAAATATAAAGAAAGGCTCATGGGTCAAGAGAAGGACAGGGAGCAATCACTCACCCATTGCTGTCAAGGGCAAAACAGATTCAACTTGGAAAAAAAGTTATTTTTTACCAATCAAATCAGAGTAGGATAATGAGAAATAAAGCCAAGTCTTAAAAGCACATTCGCCCCCACCTCCCTTCTTCCCAGGCTTAACTTTAGTCCAGATTTGCTTTACCTCCTCCTCTACAACAGCCTGGGGGGACAGGGAAAGGGGCTGTGGTCAGTTCATCCCACATTGTCTCTGCCACTCTCTCCTCCTCAGGAAGAGAAGCCTTCACACTCTTCCCTGCTCCAGGACGGAGCCTTCCCACGGGAGACACGCAGGAGTGTCTCCAGGAGCTCCTCGCACACAGGTCCTTCCCACGGGCTGCAGTTTTACACGAACTGTCCCAGCGTGGCTCCCTCCCACAGGTTCAGTCCTCCAGGAGCAGCTGCTGTCCTGAGTCCTGTCAGCAAACCTGCTGTAGCCTGCGTTTCTCTCTCTGCCAGGACCTGCTCCAGGGTGGTCACATCCTCCTCTGGGCATCCCTCTGCTCCAGCGTGGGTCCTCCACAGGCTTCAGGGGCATCTCTGCTCCCCCGTGGGTCTCCCTGGGGCACAGCTGCCTCTCCATGGGCTGCCCTGTGAGCAGCAGGGGAATCTCTGCTCTGGCACCTGGAGCAGCTCCTGCCCCTCCTTCCTCACCGGCTGGGTGTCTGCAGCGTTGTTTCTCTCACTTATTCTCACTCCTCTCTCCAGCTGCTGCTCTGCCACCATCGCTGATGGCTCAGCCCTGGCCAGCCTGGGTCCCTCTGGGAGTGCTGGCATCAGCTCCACTGGGCACAGGGGAAGCTTCTGGCAGTCTCCCACAGAAGCCACCCTGGAACCCCTCCTTGCCACCCCAACGAAATACAAAATGATAAGAGTAGCAAAAGGACAACAAGAATTTGGATGCTGCTGTCCTCCTCACATCACTGGTGTCACTGCATAATTGAGTTTTCCTGTTGTAAAATGTCCAAAGCTGAGATTTTGCAAAACACACCTCTGCAAGCCCTGGGAGCATTTTGTGAGGATCCTAGGACAGCTCCCAGCAAGCAGGCTCTGCAAGTGGAAAGTCACATCACAGTGTCTGCAGTGTCAGTGCAGCACCCAGGAATCTCGCCAGAGTGGATTTTCCTGCTGAGATTGCTGTGCTGCTTCCAGGGCTTCAGGGACACAGTGCCAGCATTTCATGGCACTGCATCACACTCCATGTGGGCACCCAAATCCCTGCTGGTCCGCAGCCAGGGGCTCCCAGGAGTGGCAGAACAACATGTTCACAGAAAGGGCAACACTTCTTTTGTGCTAGCACAGCTACAGTTTGAATTGAGGTGAGGAGCCGTGCCTCTGTTCCCTGCCAGGGATTCAGGGATTGCCATCCCAGGAGCTGTTGGAGGAGACAAGCCCAGATGACAGTGCAGAGGAGTTGCTCCTGCTCCTCTGAATGAGGAGTGAGTGAGGAGTGTCTCCTCATCAGGTCCCCGTTCGGGAATACCACACACACGGGGCCATCAGGAGAGGGAAAACCAGCCAGGCTGGCTGTTGAGAGACTCTCATCCCAGCAATGTTTCTGCACCCACGAGCTGCCATGCACTCATTTGAAAGCCACTACAGGGCCTCTGAAGGGCCCAGGTCCCAGCAGCTGCCAGGGCTCATTTCCTTTCCCTCTCAGAAGGGTGGTGAGGACCACCAGAGGTGCTGCCTAGTCTAGCAATAAGATATTTGTCACAGTCTGAGATGGAAATCGTATCTGGTATAATTATTTTATATTAAAATAGATGAAATTTTGATATGGAAATGTAGAATGATGTGTATTACATTAGCCTAAGAACAGGATATTCATCTTTACTTTAATTTGTAGACTTCATAACTTTGTTTGCATTCACTACAAGATAACTACTGTACATTCCTGAAAAATGACATCTTGCATGAAAAGACTTAACAAAAGCCACAGTGCTGATAATTTTCCCGTGGATCAGGGAGGACAAATCTCACTGTGGTCTCCCAGACCTGGACCACGGCTCACCTTTATCACTTTAAACATTTAAATTGTAATGCTGTCATGGCCACACATTAAAGGAAGTTTCTCTGGATTAAGTATTTTATTCAGTCATGTGAAACTAGATTTATTCTCCTGTAACAAGCATAAAGAGGGCAAAAGTTTCATTTGAGGAGCTTGTATGGTGGGCAAAATGCAGACCTGGTGAATGTTAGAGAAATAGGTGTATGAATTTATTAATTTTTTATCTTCTGTTGCTCGACATATCTCAAATTTTTGGAAGCAGTTTGTGGGATTATACTTTGAGACCTGAGGAACTGAAGGCAGCACACTGAGTAATACCTGTGAGGAAGGGAGCAATACACTGTGTTGATTATTTTGAACAGTGAGGAGTAAAGTATTTCATGGGGGACAGTGGCAGAAAGGTGAATGATGCATGCGCAGCTTTCTGGAGGGTGCTAAATGCTAATGCATTAGTTCTAAATAATAAAATCTTAATCAGATTCTATCTGTATTTTGGATAGCCTCTCTGTTACTGTGTTAGCTGAAGTTTCCTGAGACAACCACCTTTTGTAAGCACCTACACACAGAATGGCATCTTGTCCTAAAGACATCTTTAGTCCATTATGCAAAAATATAGCAGGTCCCTGCAGCTGAAAGCTGAATCTTCACGTGTTTAGAGCAGTGATAAAAAAGATTTTTAAGATCAAGAGTCTTTCCAAACTCCAACACATGACGTATTCTTGTAATTGTTCCCAGTCTGGTTCTGCTCTGTGGTTGAGGCAGTTTTTCAGCTAAGCTATACCCAAAAATAAATGCAATTTCCTGTTCAGTTTACATGTTTGCACTTACAGACACTTGCAATCAAGACATCAAGAGAAGTGAACTTTTCAGTTCAAAAATGTAAAAATACCTAATTTTAGTTATTTGTAACCAAGGAAATCCCTTAAATATGCCATTTGCACCTTAGATGTGTCACCAGCATTGATTTAGGAGTCTCTGTTCCACAAACTTAATATATTTCAATGGATTAAAAAAAAAAAAAAAAGAAACAAAGCTCAACAACCTTTAACTCATGTTATAATAGTTTAAAAGAGTATTAACTGAACCTCCAGGGAAAATGAAAACCTATAATCAGACACAGTCATTACTCTAGATTATGCTCTAAAAGATTTTAATCCCTGTATTATTAAAAAAAAAATAAAAAAAAAGAAGAAGTAGATATTTATATTTTTGTTGTTGCTTTTCTTCCTTACCCTGGACATATGGCAGTTAAAATTGTGCACAGACCTTTGTAAAAACAGTGTGAGTTAGACACAGAGCATTGCCCAGACATGAAGCTTTAGCTGTGAATTTCTTTGCTTTGGCACCAGAGGGTCAAAGTCAAATTTTAGGTGTTAACCAAACATAGGGTGCATTCGGTTGTTTTGCCATCAATTTTTTAACATGTGAAGAACTCGATGTCTGTTAAATAATGAACTGCTTTTAACAGGTGTCAGAGCTGTCTCCCCGTTCCCACTTGTCCCCTGGCTCAGGCACAGCCCTGCCCTGAGCTGGCTCCTGCAGCTGCCTCGGGGGTGGGCGCTCCCCCACCCACCAAAACTTTTCAGGGACAACAAATCATAACTGGTTTGGAAATGAATCGATTCCCAAGGCCCCTTGCCAGAGGTCAAATTTGCAATTGCATGGAAATGTTAAGGTGCAATTGCTTCAGGCTTTAATGAACTCCAAAAAGAAATATGCAGGCCTGTAAAGCTCATCCATTAGATGCTGACCTACAAATGGCAAGGAATAACAGCAAGGCAGCCACGAGGTGTGCTGACTAAGGGAATTACCTGGTACAATTAGTTTTACATGTTTTGGCATTTAATCGTGGTGTCCAGGCAAGAGAGAGAGCACACAGAAATTATAGATTATGGGAGAAGAGTGTTTCCAATGAAACACGTGTGGATTTTCTCCTGCTCTCCCTTGCCTGGCCAGCAGCAGGGATCACTCTCCTCCGGCTTTGGGAAGGAAAGGGTGGCAGTCCCTGGCTGGTGCAGGGGGCTGCACACCCCAAAAGGCAGCTCACCCTGTCCCCATTTCTCTCCTGGTCAAGGAAATGGAGAGAGGACAGTGCTTTTTCCTCAGAACTCCTGCCTTCTCAAGAAGAAGGAAGACCAAAAATAGGAGTAATTTGTAGAGCTATTATTAGATTGCACTAGCCAACCTGAGAACAAAGAAAAAGTAATCACACTCCAAATGAATTAGTGGGTCTTTCTAAGGGGATGACGGGAGGAAAGTTTATTTTGTTTATGGCATTGGTGCTGTATTGTAGAAATTATATTCGTCCTTTGTTTCACAATAAAAATTCTCTGCTTGCTGAAGACCCCGAGATTTTAATTTAAAAAGTTGTTACCAGACATGGATCAGAGATAAACACCCCTGTGTGAGCACACGTTGATTGCTGGCGGCTGGAGGCGAGCCTCTGCTCCAAGTATCTCTGCTAAGCTCTCCCCTCTAATGAGACAAACTTCCCACAGTCCAGCAGAGCCAGAAAAATCCAGCCCTGAACGTGCAGCTCCACCTGACCTCGAGTTTTCAGGCTGGAAAGTGCCCACACCCACTTCCATGCTGCTTTGTGAGGCTCATGCCCTGGTGTTGGGATTAAGGTACACTTAAGGTACACTGTGAAGGGATCTGCCATGTTTCAGTGCCAGGTACAAAGCAAACACACAAACAAGCAAACAGACAAACAAACAAACACTGTTGTCATTTGGCACAAACCTCCTAGCAACATAAATGATCAAAACCTGATTAACGAAGTGGTCAGTTTGAAATGAAAGTAATGATCTTCCTTTGCCTTCCTGCTCCCATCAGGACGATCACATAACGTTGTCTGTTTGAATAAATTAATTAGAGTTGTCAAGCTGGCTTATTTACCAATGGGAGGGTTTGGTTTTGTGACCCAAGGGCAGATTCCCAGGATGTCTTCCCCCTAAAGGTGCCACCCAGCCAGTGCCTGGCCAAGGCACTTTCAGAGGGTGAGTGCAGGTCTCAGGACCAGCGCTCAGCCCTGGCCAGGCTGGCTCAGCCACATCAGCTGATGCTGGGCAGGTGGGTGCACAGGGACTGGGATGAGATGGGTGTCACCCCATCAGCCCCTCTCATGGCCAGAAGTCATTCCTCTGTAGGAGGTTTACCGGTGGGAAAACAAAAAAAAGAGAGAAAAGAGTTTATCTTATTTGTGGAGAACCCTGCTTTGAGCCTGAGCACCCAGGAAAGCAGCTCTGGGTGTGTATGGAACATGGTATCCTACACTGCATTTCTTTCTCTTTTCTGCCTTGCTTCCTTGCTGGTTTGTTTTGTTTTTTTTTTTTTCATTCAAGGGCCAGGTCATTGCTTCTGAACCTCTCTCTCAAGAACTGACACTTAAAGTGCAAATGAAGCTAATGACAAGAGACAATATTTTAATGTTAATTAGATATTTCATGTGTCTTAGTTCATCAGAGCAATATTGCTCTTTTATGTATTACATGAAAGCAGAGCTTTAGCTTGGAGGAAAACAGGGAACGCAGTTGGCCATAGAAGTAGCATTCTTGGGTTTGTAATTATTAAAATTATTGTTACATTTAGGAAATCCAGGAAACTTTGAAAGGAAGATTCTTAATAATAATAATGGAGCTACTGCGCTATAGGAAGCCCTGGCAAAGGCTTTACATCTTTCTTTTTCCTCCTACATGAGCTGGCATTGTAAAAGCTGTAGTCTCCCAAGCTCTTGCTAGGAGAACAGCCATGGCTTTTCTGGAGGATTATATTCATACATAATGCAGAAATGAGGTCTCTCTTTACCTGGGTTCCCCCCTGCTTCCCTTCCTATGACATATTCCCTTTTTAATAGTTTTGTTAAAAGACCAAGATGAGCTGCTAATGCTGTGCATCCCAGGGAAATGGCCTGATGATGTTCACCAGAACTAGGTACATAATGCCCAATATTTTCTGTGAATGTTTGCATTCCTTGTGGCCTGCTTTCTGCTCCTTTTGCATTCCTTCACTGGCTATTGGAGAAGTTGCATTTCACTGCCAAGAATTATTTATACAAAGCAAATTTCAAAGTTGTGCACATATTTGAAGAAAATGAAATTTAAGGCCCTGTCACAGCAATGAGCTCCTTCCAGAGAGGCCTCATGTGTGGACCCTGAATGCAGAAAATGCCTGGACAAGGTCACTGCCTCAGTGAGAGCTGCAGTCCCCCCCTTCCATGATGTCCTAGCTGTGGACACTCACCAGTGCAGTGCATTTTAAGGTGGGTTTTGAAGAGGTAAAAAAACCCAACAAAGCCAGAAAAATCATCCAGTGATTTCCTGACCATTCGTGCTTCAGCTGGACTTGCTTTTGAGATCACTCTGGGCAGAATAAATACATTAAAACTAAATTTTGTGAGGAACAACAGGGAATTTCAAAGTGAATTTAAATATTCTGGAGCAAGAAACATTTTTTATTTAGCAGTTTGTGTGGGTGCCCACACCTAACAAGAACAGCAGAGTAAAAATGTGGTTAAGCTGTCTATTTTTGTCTACTGCTACTATTTAAAAAAAAAAAGTGTTAGGTCTGTGGTTTCTTTATGTGTTGTAAGAGCAAAGACACAACAAAGAGTGAATTCATTGAATGAAGTAGTATTGCAAATGATTTGCTTGGTTTGGAACATCCTGGCCTTGCTCTACTTTCATTTTCAGTGTTTAATTGCACTTTTTTTTCAACACCACGTATCCTGAAGGAGAATCAAATTTATGGATAAGATTTTGATGTAAAACACTGATATTTAGGGGATAAGTTTTCTTAGTGATGCTTACTCAAAAGTACTCCATCAGCAGTGAGTGTTTCACTCGAGTGTGCCAGGGTGGTGTGAGGAGCTCAGGGCCACAGGGGCTGTTTGCAGATCATTCCACAAGAGTTTGGGTTGGGGAGCTCCCACCAGAGCTGGTGATGAGGAGCTGGGCAGTGAGAAAGATTGTGAGAAACACAGGATCATTGTTCCTGTTGGGGAACAGTGGCAACACCAGCTCCAGAGCACCCTGGATCTCATCCCTTCCCATCTCCCAGCCTGTGCTGGCTCTGGAGATGACATGCTGAAAGATCCCAGAAGCGGGGGTTATTTTTTAATAAGGGTGGAAATAATGTCATTACCCAATATTAAACACTTACCCACACATAAGATAGACATCTGTGCTCACACACCCCAGCAACATCAACCTTGGTGCTGTAACTGTTTACAGGAAGGAATAAAACTTGTGTGTTTGGGGTTCATTAATATACATTAACAATTGTAAACGTTCTGCCTGAATAAAAGCTGTTTGCTTTTCTACTTCAGGGTTTCTGCCCTTTTGGGACATTCAATGGGCAAATGGAAAACTCTGATAGAGGGCTATAAGTGCTGTAAGTTATATTTAACTAAAATAAACAGGCAGATACAGACACTTCTGCTCTGCTATAAAAAGGCTGCATATGCTCGATGCAGGTTTTCTTAAGGTAAGGGACAGAGCTTGGGAAGCTCTAAGGCAGCTAGATTTGCCCATATGGGAAGGCGGTCTTTCACTGATGATTTTGCAGACAGAAATTGCCCATCTGCACTGTTTGCAGGTGTTTTGAATGATTATATTATTAGCTCTGTCTGTTCAACTTTGCTTTTTTATGGTGGCTTTAGTATTGCAGTAAATAAAAAAAAAAAGAAATATATAAGCAGCCATCTGGTTCCCAATTTTTGACTAGCGCTCTTTGTCAAGAAAGAAAAAAGAATTCTCAGATATTATTTCCTAGTTCTGAAACACTGGCAAATGAGGAGAACAAATCCCCAAATTCTGACCTGAATATAAAATGGGGACAGAATTTTCTGCTTTTTATTTAACTTGCTCTGATTAATCCATTTAAAAGCAATTGTCTCTGTTCTCTTCTCATTTACGCCTCTGTGAAGTCAGCAGAGCAGTTCTGGGCTTACACCACCCTTTTAGGAGCAGAATCTTCTCCTGATGAAATGGGGAGGGGGAGGGCGGGGAGGGAATTAAAGTGAAAGCAATCATTGTGAAACCATTTTCTGTTTTTCTAAATGAATGACAAAGACAGCTGGGAAGTGGTCCTTTGCTGCTGGATTTTTCAGGGAGGATTCCCATTTCTCTCAGATATTTTTGCAAAGCAATGACAAAACTTTGCAAGACCTTTGGAAATAAAGAACCAACTATTTGCTATCTCAGCAGTAAGTTCCAAATCTTTAGACTGCATTTAAGTTTCTCTGAGCATAATATTTGATTATTGGCAATATGTTTCCAGTTAAATATTTCATATAGTGCATAAAGGCCTTTTCTGCTCTCGAGCATTCTGTAGATATTAATGAAAGCAGTGGATTTGTAGATTTATCTGGTGCCTGAACACCTTTTGCTGAAAATTGTTTCAGAGCTGGATCAGAGCTTTACATAGCCATTTAGCATTGCCTCTGTATTCATGAAATCAGAATTATGTATCTAAATGTAGGTAGGCTGTGGAGAGAGGGTGCCAAGCCTCACAGATATGACCCAAATCCAAGCGTTCTCCAGGTTCCCCAAACCCCATGTGGATTTCCTTGTGCTCTCCATGAGCAGCAGTGCCACACATGGGACTGGGGAGGGAGGGGAAGCTGTGTGCTGGCTCAGGGGGCAGCTGGGAGGGCTCAATTAAAACAAGGGTACAGCCATAATCTGGCATTTGCAGTCCCCGAGGTGTAAGGACATCTGAGGCAAGTTCTTAATCTACAGCTGGAGCCTGTGTTTGCCCACCTGTTCTTGGGCTACTTCTGCTGAAGCTGGAGGCCTTTGGAAAGACAGCAGGATTACAAGTGTGATTCCAGGAGCACCCAAATCCACGCAGAGTGAGGGGCAAAATGTCAGTCACTGGGTGAACGTGGCAATGCTGGTGGGCAAGGAGGAGTCCCTGGCTCTGCCTGCCAGCCAGGTGCTCAGTCCCTGGTGTGGTGAAATGGCACCACAGAGCTGCTGCTTCCAGAGGGACACAATCATAACAGGAACTTGGCAAGAACATGCTGGCTTTAAGGTGGCTCATCATCATAAAATTTGCTTGAATGTGCCCTTCCCCACCACTTGCCTTGCTAGTTTAGAAATGAACTCAGTTCTTCAGACCCTTTTGTCCTGTTCAAACAATTAACTGTAACCTAGCCATCATTCCTGAGTCTGGGCAGAATGTATACATCTTGGTTTGGCTATGGATGTAGCAAGTGGCAGGTAATTGCTTGGGGCTTGGTTACTGGAGGTTTTATAAATGCCCACTGTGTTTTCTGCTTGTTTTCCTTCAGTCCAGCTGCTAAACTAAAACAGCACACTCACATAGTTCATCAATCCTCTATGCATCTATGCCATTAATATTCTAGTAATTTGATCATGGTATCCTTAAATTAATAGAAGTCAGGATTCCTAAAAAGATTATGCACTTTGGCATCAGCCACGTGACTAATAGTAACATAGACAGTGACTCCTCCTCATGCCGAGTGCTCAGGTGATGTAAGCACTGCTGGGATCTCACTTTAATCCTTAGGAGTGCTCTCAATTCCCTTGGCACCATTGCTAGGGCTGAGACATCATGTTTTCCAGCAGACATTGTAATCCCTGCACTGTTAGGAGACCACAGCAGCTGAATGGTGGTGTCAGAAATGGGGAAGGGAAACAACTCTGAGCCAACTGTGCACTGCTGTGGGAACTTCTCTGTGAGCTAAGACAGGAAAATGCTGAAAGAAAACATCCAGCTCTACATATCCCTGTAATAACTGTGTGGAAGACAACCCTAAGCAAAAAAACCCCAAACCAAAATCAGAAAAACCACCACCAACCCCCAAACAACTCCATTGGTTTGTTCTCAGTGTTTAGCAGCCTGTAGCTGTGTCTCAAAGGCCATCTGGATACCTTTGTTAAGGCAAAGGTTTATTTTTTGTAGTAAGGTCAGCTCTCATGGAATGGAACTCGCTGAGCAAAGGCATCAAAGGTTCAGCAGCTTTTGTTTGCCCTTCCAGTTTAATAATGTGAGCCATATTGCCAGGCTGCCCAGGGAGGTTGTGGGTGCTCCACATCTGGTACTGCTCAAGACCAGGTTGGATGAGACCTTGACAGCCTGGTCTGCTGGGAGGTGTCCCTGGCCATGGCAGGGCTAGGAGTCCATGATCCTTGAGGTCCCTTCCATCCCTCAGTGTTCTGTGAGTCTCTGATATCAGCCATGCAGGTTTCTGTCACACCTGCACGTGTTCCTCCACCATGCAGTGTGCAGAGGAGATCCTGGTCCCAAAACCAGAAAAAAACACAAGGTTTAGGATCTTACTGGTGTTGTTCCATGCCTCCTCATTTCAGTGCTGTTTGCCAGTTTCTGCTCTATGGGATTTGCCTCTGGCATATCAGCACAGCAGAGCACAAGGAACAGATGCTTTTCAATGGTGAGGAGCAGGTTTGGGCATCAAATCACCTCTTCTGTAGTTCCTGCTGCCAGCTATAACTTGGATATTTTAATTTTTATATATTTATATTATATTAATAATATAATATAAATAATAATATATATAAATATATTCTATTTTTATATATTATAATTTATAGTTATAAGTTATTCTAAGACTGGTGCAGAAGACTAGACAAGTATAGAAAAGCACTGTTTTGTTATCACTCATTGACAGATTTGGGAAATGGTTTGAATTGCTCCAGGATTATCTAGGGAAAATGTATATTGTGGCTGCAGATCCACAAGAGAGAGTCCTGAGATATGAATTCCTGCCCTCCAGATCCTGGGATTGGGTGAGCTTTTGTTGCAGATTTTCACTCACTGTTTTCATCTCCTAGTTGATCAGTACAAAATGACTAAAACCTGAGAGATGGATTTACTTTTTAACTAATGCAAATAATCATGTTGGTTATAATTGTTATTAGGGCTCCTTTGGGAATCTGTTGTTACAAGCACTCAACCCCTTTGTCTCTCCTTTGGGTCTCCAGGCTATGTTGCAATTTATAAAGATACCAGACCCTAGGCTAAATCAATGTCCTTAGGGCTATGAGATGTTGCTAAATATCAAAACAAAATCCCAGTGTTCCAGTTCTTTAACTTCACTATGTTTAATTAGCCATTCCAATTAACCTTCCCTTTGTGTTCCCTCATGTTTAAAGGGTTATATTAAAAGTACTGTAGAATTAAAGCCATTTAGAATATGCTGAGTATATTTCAAGGCATTCAGAAAGCCTCACATGATGCTGTCCTCATTTCAGTTTCACTAATGACTGGTCACTGGGGGCATATTTCCAAACCTCTGCACCTAGGTTGCAGAAATTGTTACAATATCCCTACCTGTGCATCCAGGTCACAGCGTGCTCAGATGGGAAATCACTTCTGCAGGTTGCTCTGTGAGCCCGTGGGCACAAAGGACGTGTAAGGGAAGAGTTACACATTCTTGCTCTGGGAATTTAGACACAGACAAGCATTTGGTCAGCATTTTTTTGCTCAGGGGCCTGACAGACAGACAAATAATGAGTCAGGATTGCTGAATTCTGGTTTCCGAGGTCCTCAAGATAATTCCCAGACTTATCAAAAACAGTGGTGTTAGAAACAAGGGAAAAGCATGGGAAAAACACAAAAAGCTTCCCCCAACTAGTTCATAAGATTGGGTTCCTGCAATATTATGGACAGATGAAAAATCCCAGGTAAAAATCTGCTCAAACAGAACAATAAACTGTCAATGCTTTCTGTGGCTTGTGTCCCCACCCACACATGTGGTGCCAGGGACAGGCAACGTCTGGGTCTGCTCAGGGTGATGGGATAAGAGAGTCTCCAAAACTATTTCTGTAGTCTTTAGGAATCTATGCATTTGGAAATGTATGCTGAGAGCACTCAGTGAGGTAGGAGAATACTATTATGCCCATTTTATTATGCCCAGGGGTGAGTACATTTTTTAGATTTATGTTATATTAGAAAGCTTTTCACTTATTATTCTCTGTGCCTAACTCTCTGGATGCATTTTATAAGTCATCAGGATTTAACTCATGGCTATGGATTTTGTTATGGTAGAGCAGGTACCTAAAAAATCCCTGACTTGTCCAGTGTCATTCTGTATGTCTGGTGGCAGAACTAGGAACAAAAACCAGTCCATATATCTAATCTCTGACTCTTCCCTAGGTAACTTTCTCCAGCAGTTGTATTGAAAGATCATTTTAATTCATAGTTTTGTTTGTTGGAGGATATAAATTTCTCAGGGGTGAAATATGATCACAGAACAGCATTTATTTTTCTATTTTCTATATTTGTAAGGAGCTGAGATAACTCTAAGACCAGACTATGTTGTTATTTTAGTGAAATTTTTTCTCTCAAAGAATTTGCCGTTAGATCTTCCTTTGGTTTTTGTAAAGAATAGGGAGGAAAAACAAAAGATATGTTTATTTTATTGACACTGTGATATCACAGGCTTTCACTTAAGAAATCTGTTGGAGTATGTCTTTGTTTTCTAAGACAAAGTCAGTTAAAAATATATCAGGTTTTGCGTTAAATGGTTTGATGGCATAAATTCAATAAAGATATTGTCTGGTATCCTCACTCTATGACTCATAGGAGATACAAAGGAAACTAAGAAAAGCAAAGATTAATTTCCCTTTCCTTCTTCTTCTCCTCTGCTTTTCATTGGCAACAGTAAAGTTCAACTGCAAGACATGTGATTGTAATATAATCAAATAACCTGCTGGTGTCTCATAAAGAAGTACTGGTTGTTTAAACGACTATTCATAACAGACTTAGATGTTTCATTGCTGGCGATGGTTTAAGATTCAGATAACATCAAATCAGTTGGAGTATGAGATTCAGCTCCTTTGAAAATGTACAAAGAACAAAGCCAACAGCACTACTGGTGACTGACTGGGTGCGGGAGAAGAAAACAACGAATATATTTAGGATTTTTATCAAGCCTGTTGAAGAATCTCGATGTGAGCCGCTCTATGGGCATGTGATAAGCATCACAGAAATTGCAGATAGTGAAAGCTGAAGAGTATGGGACACTTAGCACCTCTAGCTCCACAGTAAAATAGTTTATACAGAGGAAAGAGACGGCTCAATATAAATCATTCCCTAGCAGCTCTTCAGGCACATCGTTGGGAAATACCTGCTAACAAAGCCATCAGTTTATTTCGTATGTTGACTGTGAAGCCAGTGCAGGGAAAGCAGAGCTGTGACTCTGCCCATGAGCTGAAACACTGCCAGTGGCCCCTGGCAGGGGACACCCAGCCTTGTGCCTTTTGCACCACCAGCCCTTCCTTGAGGGTGTTTCCACAGCAGATGCAGCTGCTCCAGCTCGCTCCAGGAGCAACTCTCTCATAGCGAGGCATTCCTGCAGAAGACAGCTCTGCAGGGAAGCTCCTGTTAGGGAACAAAAGCGCTCTAGGAGAACTTAGATGTGGAGAAGGATTTTCTGAGATTCATTTATTAGCCGCTGTATTGCTAATTGCTGATCTCCTGTTGAGCTAACCTCAAGTTCGACGGGGACAATGTTTATGAACCCGGTACTTAAAAGAGGAAATCTGGGGCAAAACAAAAAGTATGTGTAACACTGATCTTTGAAGATCCATTGTTTTGCCTTATCAGCAAAGGTGCATTCAAAAATCAGGCAGTCCCCACTAAGAGCGAGAAATAAAACAACAACAAAAAAAATCCTTCCCTTTGCTTCAGGCTTTTGGATGCACTGGATTAAGTTCACTGCTAATTAGACACAATTGTGAAGCACAATTATTTATGAACCTTCAATGGGCCGAATTCATGAAAGGAATAACGAGTATGTATTTCCCTTTTGTAGAATTTTAATGAAGAAATGGCATTACTATTCATTATTTATCCACTTTCAAATTGTAATGAATAGTTCTACTAGCAAACACCAAATTTCTGTATTTACAGAAAGGAGGAACATGTGTAGATAATAACACAGTTCAGTATGTATGAAATTCTGCAATTCTATAAATATAGAAATAAAGAAATTATCAGCAGGACTATTCATTAAATTTTGAAAGTAGTAAATTATAAATAGGAATAACATTTATTCATTAAAATCCTCCAAACAGAAAATATTAGGTCCTTCTTTCTTAAATAAATCCAGTGCAATATTTGTGAGAGAAAGCTGAAGTTTATGATGATTTTTACTTTTTGTTCCTTTTGGCATTGTTTCATATGCAGCCTTTATCCTAAATGCATTTTAAGTAACATTAACCCATGTGTTTTCATTAAAAGTTGAAACACTACATTATGCTGTGAAACAAAGACAGTTTAGAGAGCCTGTCTTGCCTGGCTGAGCAAACACTTTGCAGCACCATTCTGACCATGGGCACCTGCCTCCTACAACAAACATGTTTGTGCCCAGCTCCCAGAGGGATATTCACATGCCCCAGGCCCCCGTGTGTGAAGACAAGGGTGCAAGTGAGGCATTTTGATTGCTCAGACCCCCAGAGAGCCCAGTTTGAATTGCAGAGCCTGCAGCACCCAGCTCCTGTGGGAATTTTGCAGAGACGACTCAGTGAGGGCAGCCCAAGGCTCCTCACCACCAGCAGTGCCAGGACCTGGCACAGGAGCTGCTGAAGGGCTCAGGAGCACAGGTAAGGCTGCACAGGGTGCCTCTGATGGGTTTTCAACCTATTGATTGCCAATAGATGAACTAAAATCCAAAGAAAAGTTTTGCCATAATTTAGTTTAATATGACTGGGAGCTGAGCCCAGTGTCTCTCTCTCCCATGTGCAATGTCACTGCTGTCCCCCAGCCACTGCTTTCCCAATTTCTTCAACAGAGCTTTGCTGTCCTCTGTTCATGGGGCCACAAGGTCAGTGCTGAAGGTTGAATTCATGTAACCTAAGCATGTCTTCCCTTAAAAATACACCTAAAGTTTAATTATGTATTGTATTAATTAATCTTCAGAAAGCTAAAACTTCAACACCATTTTAATTCCTTATACAGCAATTAAGCTCTTTGAACCTAATAAGAACACAGAGCTTGACTTTTTAAACTCCAATGAAGTACAGGATATTAGAAAAAAGCCCTTGCAGATGAGTCAATTATGGACTTTGATAGACATTACTTAATATTTTGGTTCAGTGTAGGGCAACCTTAGGGCCTGAGCAGGTGGCCCAAGTTCCTTGCAGTTTGAGGTACCTCTCACACTGCTGAACAGCAACAGATCTATTATTAAAAGTTTATTCCCAATTAGGGAATACTTTTTCCCTTTATAGCTAAGCATCTGAGGTCCTGATAAATCTCAGTGAGTTTGACTCCAGAATCACAGACAGGTTTGGGTTGGAAGGGATTTTAAAGATCACATGGTTCCACCTTCCCCTAGACCAAGTTACTCAAAGCCCCATTTACAGAGAGACCTGTTTAGATGGTGAGATGTTCCTTTGATTTAATGATGCTATAACTAACATTTAGGGTTCAATATGCACATAACTCCTGCATGAGTGTTACCAACCCCAGCCACTTCCAAGTATTATAGCAGGAAAAAAAGACCAGAAGAGTGCAGTACTGGTCACAGGTTGTTTGGTTTTTTAATGCTGTAGCTAAAAAACTTGTTTTGTTTTGAATGAAGAAATTTAGTAAACAAATACACTGTTTTTACACAACTTTCACTAAGATTAAGCACAGTGCTTGACATTGAGACATGAACATTATTTTAAAGAAAACCCCTTCCCTTTACAAGGTCATGACCTGGTGCATATTGGGTGCAGTGTGGGTTGTAAACCACTTCTGGGACTTTGCATGGAGCTGAAGTTTGCCTGGAAAAGCGGTGGATTTCCGCATGGTCAGGGATGTGGCAGCACTGGGGGAGCACCACGGAGCCTTCCCCAGCCAGCAGCAGAGCAGAGAACATCAGGGCTCCTCTGTGGCTGCACCCAAATGCTTCCTGCTCTGTGTCCTGCTGCTGTGTGACGTGGGGAAGAAAAGCCAAGGGCTGGAGGGCTGGGCAGGAGGATCCATGGGGATTCAGCCTTCTCATGCCCTTCAGCAGATCATGGTCCTGAGCGCCCCAAACCAGGACTCCTCCCATGGAAACTGGATCTGCATTTTTCACACAGCTTTTCAAGGATTTCCACGTAGGTCTCAATAGCTGAACCAGGACTTACAACCCCAAGTAATCTTGGCCTCCCTCCATAAGGGCTCAGTTACAGATGATGGCACATGGCCCTTGCCATCAGATTAGCTTAAAAACATCTGTTTGGCTTTGGTGGCTTGGATCCTTCTGCAGCAAGCTGCTTTTCCTTGCTTTTTCAAGTTTGGTTTCTTGTGTGTAACATTTACATCATGATCTAAAAACAATTTTACACATAATAAAGTTTAACTATTTGATATTTTTCATTTCAAAACTAAATAACAGACGTTTAAGCGAATGTTCTTTTTTTTTTTTAATGACACACATGATAGTATTTTAGAACAGCAAATGACATCCACTGTAAATTTTTTGATCTTTCTCTAGCAAATCCTCTATGAGTAAAGTTTGCCTGTATTCATGTTATTTTTTCTCAAGATGCTTTACTGCTTTTGGTAGAACTAACAGCTGCTTCTCCGGGGAATCTCCTATTTATGACAATTGGAGATGTTTTTGAAAATTCTTTGAATTAAACTTCTCCAGCTCAGAAGTGTTTCCACAGGAGCTGACTGTACATGCAGAGTTTCCACTGATGACATTTGACAGAGCTGTTAATGCCTCTTGACTCTGAGGCATGACACCACGTTACAGGAGCTGGAGCAGCCTGTGATGTTCGCACACACAATAACATTTACCGTCACTTACCGCGGCTCTGCTCCCAAGCACAGTCCCTGGGACGAGCTGCTCCATCCACTGGGAGGAAGGAGGAGAATTTCCCCATCAACATTCCCCTTCAGACTGCTTCTAGAATTGCTGTGGCACCTTCTCCTGGTGGTGGCCAGAGGGCAGATCCCTCTGCCCTGTGCTGGTCCAGCATGACCCCTCCAACAGCAGCCACTTTGCTGCTCCCATTCAAACATGGAAGTTTTGCCAAGGCTTCTGTCTCAACCTCCTGCAGAATGAAATCCAAGAGAATAATTGTGAAAAGAGAAACATTTTTGCCAGCTGAGTCTCAATTATCACATCAACAGCCATATTCTTGTGTGTAAAATCTCTTTTTTTTTTTTAAACAAAAATCACCATTCCAAAGTACAAGAATTCTTTTGGGATTCTTGGTGATGAAATCTCTTATTTTCTCTAAGGATGGACTGTCCTTAGTGAATTTCCATGAGTTTTAAGACAAGCAAGGTGTTGCAATGTAATGCAGCATTATGATTTAAATGCAATACTGAATGATTATCAATTCTCTTAAGTGCTGAATTTGCAGACTCTTTTTTTGCACACTCTTAAGAAACCAAACACAGGGAAAAAAAAGCCTCCAAAAAATAGAAGTGATGCTTCTGATTAAAGCAATACTTGTGCACTTCATAAATTTGATTGCAAATATATTTCTAAGCATGACACTATTTATGTTGGAAAATAAAAAAAAAAAAAATTCAGTTGTTTTCACATCTCTAAATCAAAGTTCTAAATGGAGTCTTCCCCAGTAGCCTTTCTGGGCATTTTATTCATATCTGAATCTTTACATTAAGGCCAGAATATGATAACATGAAAAATAAAAATTTTATATACATATATATATATGTATATATATATGTACGTATATATATTCTTCTTGTGATGAGGTAAAACCACTTAAGGTTTGATGACTTGAGTGAGCATGGACAACAGGCGTCTTCTTCAGCTGAAGAAAAATGAATATGCAAAGCCTTTGACTTTGGAAGGGCGTTTCCTTGGTCAAGAGGACCAGGTCCTTTCACTGATTACATATTATCCCTTCTCGTCTTCCATATGTCTAATTATTTCTACAATTAAAATAGATTGCATGATCTTCCATCTAAATCTTTCTCTTTAAGAAAAAGAGAATTTAAAACTTAATTTATGAACTCTGATCTTATTAACTTTTCATTTGATTTGCTTCTGGGCCTTGATCTAAACAGGCTGTTATACTTTCTGCTATTTTATTTGGTATATGCTGTTTCAAGGCACTCTGAAAACTAAAGCTCACGTGCAAAACCAAAACTAAATGTTTTCTTTTTTTCCTGCGTCTTTGTTCAGTGTTCTAAATCCCATAATTGCTTCAAATCTTAGGAAAAAAATAAATTAAAAAATCTGCGTTAATAAATAGGAACTTTGTTGGGTTTTGCCAGTGGTTTCCGAAGCAGTCTCTTTCTGTCCAGAGCATTCTCACTTTTGCCTCCTCCCAAAGGAATTTGTACTCTCCATTCCTGCTGTTTATTCAGACATGCTTTGTTTTCTTTATTTCTGCTACTTACATTAGCCCAGATTGTCTTTATTTCCTTCCCCCCCACAATGTCTTGGTTCCTTTCCTCCTCCTACAGACATCACCACCTTAGCTTCTAAAAATCAGTCAAGCTGCTTCTTTTCCTCCCTAGTTTTTACCATCTTATTTGCTCACCTGGGTTTATGAATGCTCTGCCCTCCACTCTTCATTCCTTTTACTGCAGTCTCACATCTTCTTCCTTCCCTTTCATTTTCCAGGATTCTGCCTTGTTCTCCATCTCAGGTCTGGTTATTGCCCTGGATTCCCCTTCCTCTGAAGTGCCACATCTGCCTTTGGCTAGAGATGGGCACTTCTGCTTCCATTCTCCTGCTGCTACTCAAGATGAGGGAAGGAATTTCCAAGGATGCAGAGCTGCTCCTCTCAGGACCAAGAGCTGCATGCAATTCAGATTTTTTTTCCCTTATCACTGAACATATCCTACCTGTGCATTTCAGCATTCCTTCCTCTGTGCATTAAGGAACCACAGCCTGGTCAGGGTTTGGTGTTGTGAGGCAGAACCACATAACTCCCCATCACTCTGGGTATCTCCTAACAAAGGGTCAGGACCATGCAAAGACAGAAAATGTTCTGTATTTAGGATCAGATTTGTGCCATTTCTCTGCTTACAAAGCTTGCTCTGTTTAACTTAATTGTCTTCTCCAAAGGAAAAGGATCATCAGTTGGGGGTTTTGGATTTAAATATTTATTTTAAAATAAATTCTAGAAGATACGTACCAATAAATTCAGAGGTTTGAAAATAAAATCTTTGGGACTAATGAGAAGGCAAAGAAAAAATGGGGTTTTTGCAAGAAGAAACAACCAACAGTCCAGGCCACATTTGCCTTCAATAATGTAAGAGCCAGGCTGCACCAATAGCCCAGCCAAAAGGATTAGTCTGCTTTGACTCTGTGGTGACTGAATTTAATAGTTAATAGTTCAGACTTTGCCCTGATCTGAGTCTTCCCCAAGTATGAAGTGAAGCACCCATGGTCCAACATGTGCACAGGGCTGGAAGGACAGAGATAAGTGCTGGAATTTCTCTCTGTGCAATACAGAGAAGTTCTGCACACTGTTAGAAAGATTGGACTGAAAGTATAAAAATCAAATATATATGTGGGAGACAAAGTCAGGCTGGATTGGAGAATTTTTCAACTGTAGATTCATTTAAAATATGTCACAAAAAAGGTCATTAATACAATGAAGAAACAGGGGTTCTTTTCCTCTGCTCACTGTTTTCTTTCTTACTTTAATTCTATTATTCTCTTTTCATGGTTGCTAGCTGCAATTCTTTTCTTACCAATCCCTGAGTACAAACACACCTGCCCAAACAGGGCTGGTTTGGGGATCAACATTTATCCCTCATGAGTCACTGTTTTATTAGCATGCTGTAGATTTTAGAACTTTGTGGATTTTATTTCCAATGGCTGTGTATGGCCTTTTCAGAGGGTTTTGGTGCAGCAGTGAAAGTCCAGGGCAGCNGCAGCATTATGATTTAAATGCAATACTGAATGATTATCAATTCTCTTAAGTGCTGAATTTGCAGACTCTTTTTTTGCACACTCTTAAGAAACCAAACACAGGGAAAAAAAAGCCTCCAAAAAATAGAAGTGATGCTTCTGATTAAAGCAATACTTGTGCACTTCATAAATTTGATTGCAAATATATTTCTAAGCATGACACTATTTATGTTGGAAAATAAAAAAAAAAAAAATTCAGTTGTTTTCACATCTCTAAATCAAAGTTCTAAATGGAGTCTTCCCCAGTAGCCTTTCTGGGCATTTTATTCATATCTGAATCTTTACATTAAGGCCAGAATATGATAACATGAAAAATAAAAATTTTATATACATATATATATATGTATATATATATGTACGTATATATATTCTTCTTGTGATGAGGTAAAACCACTTAAGGTTTGATGACTTGAGTGAGCATGGACAACAGGCGTCTTCTTCAGCTGAAGAAAAATGAATATGCAAAGCCTTTGACTTTGGAAGGGCGTTTCCTTGGTCAAGAGGACCAGGTCCTTTCACTGATTACATATTATCCCTTCTCGTCTTCCATATGTCTAATTATTTCTACAATTAAAATAGATTGCATGATCTTCCATCTAAATCTTTCTCTTTAAGAAAAAGAGAATTTAAAACTTAATTTATGAACTCTGATCTTATTAACTTTTCATTTGATTTGCTTCTGGGCCTTGATCTAAACAGGCTGTTATACTTTCTGCTATTTTATTTGGTATATGCTGTTTCAAGGCACTCTGAAAACTAAAGCTCACGTGCAAAACCAAAACTAAATGTTTTCTTTTTTTCCTGCGTCTTTGTTCAGTGTTCTAAATCCCATAATTGCTTCAAATCTTAGGAAAAAAATAAATTAAAAAATCTGCGTTAATAAATAGGAACTTTGTTGGGTTTTGCCAGTGGTTTCCGAAGCAGTCTCTTTCTGTCCAGAGCATTCTCACTTTTGCCTCCTCCCAAAGGAATTTGTACNTCCTAACAAAGGGTCAGGACCATGCAAAGACAGAAAATGTTCTGTATTTAGGATCAGATTTGTGCCATTTCTCTGCTTACAAAGCTTGCTCTGTTTAACTTAATTGTCTTCTCCAAAGGAAAAGGATCATCAGTTGGGGGTTTTGGATTTAAATATTTATTTTAAAATAAATTCTAGAAGATACGTACCAATAAATTCAGAGGTTTGAAAATAAAATCTTTGGGACTAATGAGAAGGCAAAGAAAAAATGGGGTTTTTGCAAGAAGAAACAACCAACAGTCCAGGCCACATTTGCCTTCAATAATGTAAGAGCCAGGCTGCACCAATAGCCCAGCCAAAAGGATTAGTCTGCTTTGACTCTGTGGTGACTGAATTTAATAGTTAATAGTTCAGACTTTGCCCTGATCTGAGTCTTCCCCAAGTATGAAGTGAAGCACCCATGGTCCAACATGTGCACAGGGCTGGAAGGACAGAGATAAGTGCTGGAATTTCTCTCTGTGCAATACAGAGAAGTTCTGCACACTGTTAGAAAGATTGGACTGAAAGTATAAAAATCAAATATATATGTGGGAGACAAAGTCAGGCTGGATTGGAGAATTTTTCAACTGTAGATTCATTTAAAATATGTCACAAAATTAATACAATATGTCACACATTAATACAATGAAGAAACAGGGGTTCTTTTCCTCTGCTCACTGTTTTCTTTCTTACTTTAATTCTATTATTCTCTTTTCATGGTTGCTAGCTGCAATTCTTTTCTTACCAATCCCTGAGTACAAACACACCTGCCCAAACAGGGCTGGTTTGGGGATCAACATTTATCCCTCATGAGTCACTGTTTTATTAGCATGCTGTAGATTTTAGAACTGTGTGGATTTTATTTCCAATGGCTGTGTATGGCCTTTTCAGAGGGTTTTGGTGCAGCAGTGAAAGTCCAGGGCAGCCACTGCATGAAAGAGTGGTCTGGCACAAACACACACAGACACATGCACACACGTGTGTACTGATACAACTTTTCATGGGAAGCAGAGCAGGATTCCACCCATATTTCTGGTACAGAGGGAACAGAAGTTAATTTGTAGGTTGGTGAGACAGAGCTTGTGACACTGCACTCCATTTCACATCAAGAGACATTAACTTGAAATTACTGTTTCCAAGGGAAACACTTATGACTCAAAGCATTAATTTGCATTAGTCCACGATAAGGCTAGTCTGTAAATTGAGTTATTGAAAATAACCCACAACCATAGTACCAAGGAAGGAATTAACTGGGAATGTTGTTCTATAAACATAAGTGGATATTTTTTTCCAGGTAGGTAAAATACTAAAAGTGTGCAAAATGTAATCAATTTAGTTTTCTAGTAAGGTCATTCTTTAACAAATTGTCACTATGGAAGTAATCAGTTTGGATAAATTTGCGTTGGCTGTGTTTTATCTTCTCACTTTTTAGTTTCATGTGAACAGCCTATTAAAGCCCATGGTTTGGGACAAGCTCTACATTTTTCTCTTACAGCTGTGAGGACAATGGTCATTCTTTACAAATTTAGTTCAAGGTAATGTGATGTTCTACCCAATCTGGCAGAAAGATTTATAACTTAGCAACTGGGGGCTCAATTTCTGTGTTGTAAGCAAGTCTGGTCTCAGGGAAATTTCACCTCCTTTGAACATCATAAGTTTATTTAGAAAAATCTCCATAAAAGATGCTCTTTACGCTTAGTGCGCGCCTACAATATCCACTAAGGGTGAGTTAACAATCAGCAGTACTAATAACTGAAATCTACACCAGCAAAATTATTCAAAATACTTACTGATAACCAGCTGCACATGTATCACCACTATTTTTTAATCTGGGTCAGCCAACAATCCTCCCAAGTAAAAATAGCCAAGCAGGTCTAATTCTTTGCAATTCTCACTTAGGTTTCCATTCTCACTCGGCATCATAATTTTGATACAGCAATGGAAATTCTTGCAAAATTTCTGGTCTGTATTGCAGCTGGTGTTTCTTTTCAGGAGCAGCCCAGACTGGCACCCTGCAGACACCACTGGCCCCCAGGGAGACATGGCCCAACTCTGCACATGCACAGGCAAAAGGTACACAGACACCCCGTTGCCTTTTGGATTCTCCAAGCACCCTTTCAGTTTATTCAATCCAAAGGTACTCTGGAAGAGGAGAGAGAAAAACAATGAGGACTACTTTTCCAGAATAAGGATCTTTAAATCCAGATGCTTTCTCCTTGTATTACATTACCATCTGCACCTATGTTTGTAGCAGAAAACCTTTAGGTTTCCTTCCTTCTCTTCAATTCAAACTGAAGGACAAACTTCCAAACCCCGCAGCAAGCAAGGCTTGGTGGGGCACTGAAGTGCTGATGAGTTTGTCCAAAAGGCATGGCCTGGAGGACACAGATATACCAATAAATGAAATTGTTTCCCCTTCCTCAGGAGGATGTGGTGCCCAGGTTCACCTTTTGGGCTGGAGGGGGTGAAGCCAACTTTGAGCTGCCCCAGCAGAGGAAGGCTCGGGGCACGTCTCTCCTGGGTCAGACACAGGGTGTGTGGGCTCCCACCTGCACACCCACATGGCCAGGGATGGCAATGCTCTGTAAGGGGCAGGTGACCCAGCAGAGGTGCAGGTGAGCAGCACGGATGCAGGAGCAGGCTGCAGTGCTGTTCCCTGGGTGTGCAGGCTGTGCAGTTCCATGGTGTGCCTTTCCCTGCCCTCTCCCATCCCTATTCCAGCTGCCTGCCATGCCTGACAGGGCACCCCGCCGTGTATCTCTCAATTGCTTCTCATGAGTAAGGACATTATTTTTGATCCAAACTAATATGTAATTATCTATTTCAGAATGTTTTATTAGGAATTAGAACCCTTTTTATATTTTAACCAAACATATTCATTTCACAGCATGTTAAAAATCATTTTCTCTCTCCTAACTGTGTTTATCCTTTCTCTGTAATATTTCACAGCTGAAGTCCTTTTCTAAGAGAGCTTGAAAAATATTATCTAGTTATATATTTCTTTTTTTAAATTGAGCATATATGGACAAAATCTGCCCTCTTCTTTCCTGTTCTTAGCATTCTAAAATGTACCTGTGTTCAAATATTAAGAAATAAAACAAATATAAATTATGCATTTTCCAAGTTAATTTAAAATGCATTATGCACTGCTTTGTTCTCTGGAATTAGTATTATTAAGGGGACAGATCTGTATGGATTAATTTTGAGTCAGTTTATTCACTTCTTTGTAATTCAGTGGCAAGAATTTCTGTCCCCAGGCATCAAATTAAAATTTTTACTGTAAGTAACACATACACAATATAGACCTTTTTGTATTGTTTCTTTGTTTTTCTATCAGACAACATATTTACATATTGTATTATTTCACAAAACCACCTCTTTCAAAGTAAACAAAACTTCCCCCCTTCTTGAAAATTATTTTAATGTTCCCATTGTCATTGTACCCAACAGGAACCTGGTTCTAGTTTTGAGGGTTTTTTCACTTTCCATCAATAATCACATTACATTTAGCTGTGTCTTCCCTGAGATGTCTCACAAGCTGAATAATCATCCAACATCTCCTTTCTTCCAAATATTTTTGGTGGTGTTTGAGCTACTGCTTTACGATTTTTTTAAAAAAACCCAAGCTATTCAATAATCATTTTAAAATAATGTTTTATTGCAATAATTCTTTGCACTTACATGTTTTAAATCTTTATTTTTCCCTAAACTGAGCAAGAAAATAGAGGCTGCTTTCTTAATTAGTCTTCTTTAAACAAAATATCCTTTCATATGCACTAATAAAGACTAAGGATCATTTCTCTCTTGTTTAAATAACTGCTTGCTGTAGTATAAAATTGTAAGAGACATGATGCAGATCAAGATGCTGGCTTGAAGTGGAGAAGAGGAACAAGCAGTGCAATAATAAGCAGATTTTAATGATTTACTATAAATCAGCATTTTTGCCCTGTCAGTGAGATTGAAGAGGCAGACAGCTCCTCACATGTCTGCCTAGCAAATGTCTTCCTGATGAATCATGTGCTCTGAATCACTGATCACAACATTCAAACAGCACATCCAAATAATGAGGAAAACATATACACAGCATTCTTACGCCGGGTCTAAAACTGCAGGAATGTGTGTTTGCAGTGGTGTGGTAGTTAAAGCCCTACACTGATTCTGTGTCTGTTCAGCAGAGGGTAATATAAGGTTAACTATTGATGCCCTAGCTTTTCTTCCACGTGTTAAATCAACGTGGAAAATCTAGTCTTTACATACTCTGAGGGGGGAAAAAAAAGAAGGGAAAAGTGGATAACAACGTGTATTTTAAAAATATTTTTCAATGAAAAAATGCCTCAGCTACTGATTGAGAGAAACATTACTGTGATTAATTAGAACACTACACCAAGGCTATTGTTTTATATACAGGGTAGTTCAGATGACCACTGTTAATAATCTCAGGTGGTCACTGAGGTAATAGCAGTTATAAACTGTTATGTATTGCATGCCCTAATGTCCATTGATCCTCCCCACAATGCTGCCAGTGGGCTCAGGTAACCAAATAATTGTCATCAGATCCTCTGCAGTGGGGCTGTCACTGAGCCCAGCTCTCCCCTGCAAAACACTCACGTTTTTGAGGGTGATTTGGATAGAGTGAGGGGTTGATGGGTGAAGGGGATGAGGTGCAGCCCCAGCAGGGAGAATCAAGGAATGCAGGGCAGAGGGGGTCCAGCCTCAGCCTTCACATGCAACACTCCCGTGAGCAGTAGACAAAACTGAATAAATAAGGGAGCTGACTCACCTCTCCATTGGGTCCAAGCAGGCTGATAATGTGCTCAGCAGTAGTAACTGTGACCACTGTTGTCCCCATCTGCAGGAGAAGCTCTGGCCAGGCTCTTACACCACCACAGCTGAGGGAGGAAAGCCAGTTTGCAGGTCAGCCCAGAGGACCTCATCCTACACATCTCTGCCTTGGCTGTCGGAGGATAAAATGAGGACGTCAGATTCCAGCAGTCTCTGTCCTTTAACCTTTTATTAACATCATTATTTATTCAGAAAACAGCTTTGAAATAAATAATTTTGTAACAGTAGGAACCTCGAACTTAGAAAATTGAAAAAAAAAAAAGATCCAAGTTTGGTTATGGTGATCCTTCGAAAGACAGTAACATGTCATTCCTAGTTTCGTAGACTGTAACTTTTGCATTTATTACTAATTTTCTGCACTGGTCAAAATGCATTGCACACGTTGAGTTTAAAACACATTAGCACCATTTACATACATAGCATTTGCAGCTCAAGTCATCCTTATGCAGACTTGTAAAAGGTTTCTCCTGGAGATCCTAAAAACTAAGCTGGCATAGAGAGCCAGGGATGTTTTTTTCCCCACATCTCTGCATCCTGCCATCCCTTTGATGCAGAATCACAATATATGTTTCTGAAAGAAGCTGCTGTCCATTGTTCGAGGACGTGAAACTCAAAGTCCTCATCTTTTCTGGTTTGTACTCAAGGGAAAAAAATAATAATGGGCTTTCAAAACAATAAAATATCAATGTATTTTAAACATGACCATGTCAGGCTCAAAAATGTTTTTCAAAAGCATATCCATTTGTTTAATTTGAAAAAGAACACACTTAATTTCATGGTCATTTGGTTAAAGCAGTTATTTTTATTAATGTGTTATTGAGCTAGAGGCTGAGGGCACTGGTCAGTTTGCTACTGTATAACTCACTCGCTTGGAGAATGAAGTCTTGCAGTACAAAGGGGAAAACTCGTATGTGCTATTTAGCCATCACAATGGTATATTTGATCTGTGTTCTTATTTTTTTCAAAGTAAGAAGGGGAAAAAACAAACGCTCAGACTGCTGATTTCTGCAGAAAAAAATCTGCAAATGAACTGTTCTATTAGCACAAATGTACAAAAGTCTTTAGAACCTCTCTCTTCAAAAGCATAATTAGGTATTTATTTCAGACATACTAACATCTTTGCAGTAGCTAATAAGATGCAGCCCATTTGAATATTAATATAATAAATGATTAAATTAAACAGCAAGATTCAGACTCAGAAATAGCCTTTATAGGTCCCAGGGGGTCACTAAAACTGTATTCCATTTCTTCCTACAGTTAACATAGTACAAGGGACATGAATGCGTAAAGCAATATTTGTCTTATGAAACATGGAGTTTTATATTGTGCTATTCAGTTTTATTACTCCACAGTTTGAAGCTGAGGCCTGTGATGAAGTCACCATGCTGGGCCCCAACAGCAACTCTTCCTGTTTCAGTGCTTTTTGGCACCAAAGTGACGCATCGCTGCTTTGGCAGAGGCAAATCTCATGGCAGGCTACATATAAATAGGTTAACAACGTTGGCATGTGATGAACTAATAACAGCACACACGCACACGCACAGAGAAAAGTTGCTGTAAAGTAAATGGCTGAGGAATTTTTCCTCTGTACATTATTATGTATTTATTATTAATAATATGTACCAAATAACGTGCAGAATTATTATCAACGGCACGAGGATGATGGGTTAGGCTTATTTTTTTCCACTGTACACCAGATAAAAGAAAAAATAGGCAAAGCAGGCAATTATAATTGGCCATTATTCCAATAAAGGTGGTTCCCTTCTCAAATTAGTCCATGAAAACTGCACACTATCCAAATCCCATGAACCTGAGAGGTGTTAATAAACATCTGGTCATGGTTTTTGCTTAATTAGCAATCCCTAGTTTGGACTGAAGTCTGCTTATGTAAAACAAAACACACGTATGCACACGCACACACACCTCTCTCCAATCTCTCTCTCTCACCCCTCCACCCCCTCATAACAATAACAAAAAAAAGAGGTTTTTGTTTCATGAGCCACAGCCCTTCAGCAGTCCAAACCAGCTTCTTGTAAGTGCTCGGTGGGAGAATTGGATTTTTAAGTCTTACCATTTGTCAACACAGCAGAATAAAATGAAAGCTATTTGGATTTGTCTGTTTCTGTTCATTTTACCAGACTAATGTCACCTCAATCAGCCCTATAAAATCCTGGTATTTTATTGGAAACTAAATTACCATTTTTAAATGCAAAAAGAAATTGCGTACTTACTACAGGTTACTGAAAAATGCCATGTTATTATTCTTAGCATCCAAAATCTTACAGCACCATCTCTCTAAGGAGCAGCATTGGCAGGGAGGTAATGGATAAACATGCAACTGTGCTTGCAAGACTATACTGTCTAAATTAGATAAAAGAAAAGTAGGAAGAAAACTCCAAGATAAGTGGTACAAAGTAAATCAAAACAAATCATCTTACCAAACTTTATTCGCATCTGATACCATTTTTAGAAATTAAGGTCAGTTTTGTGGAACTAATAGGGAGTTACACCTATATATCTTGGGCACCATGACAATGCTTGAGAGGAAGATTTATACACTATGGTTGCAGATGCAGAAGAAAGATATGAGAGATCAAATGGAAGTGCATGATAACAAATGAAAAATGGTCCCCACAGCCCATAAATTAATTGAGAAAAGAAGGTTGTCATTATTTGAACATGCTTTAAAATAAGGTATGGGGTCCAGATGGCAGAGAATAGATAGGCCAACAAAGTTTGAGTAATTGATGACTTAAAAATAAAACAAGATCTTAAAGAAATGAATCACGTTGGGAGAGTTAGAGGAGGAATATTAGATGAAAAAGCACAAAAACTCCTCGAAACTTCAGAGCAAAAATCAAAGTATAGGAAAACAGACACATTTTTTCGTGAAGGATCTAAATAAATGTAAGTAATAAATATTTCAGGCAGCAATTGTATCCCCATTAAGGACACTTTTCTATTGTCATTTCATTAACCTATTCAGCTTTATTTTTGCAATTTTATTTCTCCTTTTTTTTTTTGGAATTTTTTTTTGGAATGAACTGAGGGGAATTAGCAAAGGCTGTGCTATAAAAATCACAATTACCATTTCTGCTCCCAACACTGTCGTTAGCTCATGGGGTCACTGCAGAGAGCCCTTTGGTAAACAGTGACACATTTCCAGAGCTTATTGTCTGCATTTACAGTGCCTGATACCCAGCAACACAGCCTGTGCTGGTTAAACCTAAATCCTCCTGTGCTTTCCAGTTTAGTGGGTTCAGACGGGTCAAGGAGGAAGTGACAACACTCACATGTGTCTGATTCCATGTTTGTTTTTTTTTTTCCTCTTAATCTTTCTTCCCCTTTCTCCATTCTGAAGGGCTGGCAGCACATAGCATTAAATGGTACTTCAGTGTTGTGCAATGCCAGGTAATAAATAAATAGACTATGCACAGTTTTATTATTTTTGCTTTTAAAATGTCGCCCGTCTGTCCATGGAGGGGATGTGAATATCTGCATGGGGGCAGGTGAGTGTGTCTGCAAGGAGGTGTGTATATGTCTATGTATATCTGCACTGTGTGTCTGTGTGTATGCATGTGTGCATTTTCCATATTTATCGCTTTTCAGTACATTAGAGCATTTAGTACTTTGGAAGGCATTCATCCAAACAGAGCTCCATGTAAATGCACTGTGTACAAGCCAAGAAAGAACAGCTCCAGGCTGATAGAAACCTCAGAAGTATGTTAAATCATAGTACTCAACTGTTCCTCATTAGAACACTCCTCATTTCTTTTTTTTTCCTCTTCCACTTAAAAAAAAAAATGTTTTCTCAAAGCCGCTTACTTTGACGCTGCACTCTAGGAGCATATTATGAATATTCAGATTGGAAATAGAGCACCATCTAATAACGTGGAACACAAAGGAACCCTGAAATGTATTCAGCCTCTTATTTACATTGTTATGAGAGATATTGCATTATCAAACAATGGCTCCATTCCACACTGTATCCGTTACCCCTTGCATTAAGGCTCCTTGGGAACTTATTATTGATGACAAAAATGCAGCTAATGAGAGACTGCAGAGTTACTAAATGTATAGGTAAGCTATATTGCCTATAAGAAAGATAGCCCTGAAGGAAAAAACATCAAAGCCCGAGAGCTGATTTGTTGAGAAGTGCAACTGAGATGGGAAGAAAAGCAAACTTGGGGACCTTCCCATCATCGCACACAATGATGTCATTAAGGTACATTAATCTCAAGGAAGATGTATACAGGGAAACTAAAACGTGACCCTCGGTGCAGAAGGCAAGCAAAAAGGCTTGGAAATATTCAGCAGGCAGAAATAGGAGGCAACAAACATTTCAAGGGAAAGATAGTTGCCAGCAGGATTGATTTGAATACTCCAAGTGGTGATTTATTTTTCATGCTTCTCATAAAAAGAAGAGATCCTTTCTTTGCCCTGCTCTCCCCCTCGCTGCCTCCCCGGTGGGAGGAAGGATGGGATGAGGCTCACCTTGCCCAGTGAGCAATGGCTGCCCTTTCCCAGACACCACAAATGAATGCAGGATGGTGGAGAGACCAATTCAAACACTTTACCGGGAGTATATAAAAAAAATGGCATAATCCACATTCTTTGCATTTGTAACAGAAGAAAGGGAAAAAGGACAATTTCATTAAAAGTCCAGCCTCTGTAAAGAGAATGTTAAATAGTTTCATACCCAAAACCCAAACTGCTTTGAATGCAAGTCCTGCTTTGCCCTTAACTGAAATGAAATTTCACAAATCCAGCTGTACATAGAGAAAGAAAATGGAAGACAAAATATTTACCCATGGACTCAATAGTCCCCTTTTTAAAAGGGAGGGGGTTTTCTATTGATTTTTTAACAATATAAATTTAGCATATTTCACATGATCCATTACATTCCTTAGAACCATTAAGATGCAGTTTACATGATTTATTCAGAATAAGGTCCACTTTTAGCTATATTTAAGTCTCCTATTTGTTATTTAACATGTGTTTAATGTTTTTTGTCCCTGCTGTGCACAGCTGCAAGCTGCTATTTTTTGGCAATTTTTGTGACTGTGAAGTGATTTGTGTCTTTGAATCTCACCTTTCTATTCTATGGCCTGCTGTTTTGATTTTTTTCTAAACTTTAAGAAATAAGTTGCACTGTGTTATGACCTTTACTTCACTTCATGGAAGTAAACAAGAAGTCTAAAAGCACCATTAAAAAATCATGGCAGGTATCCTTATGGGGTAGCTACAAGGACACATATGTAATTGATTTAGCATTCTGTGACAGTGTAATTCAAAGCAGTTTAAGGAAAACCCTTTAAAAATCCAGTAATGACATAGAAAATGCTAATTGAGAGCTGGCAAACACTTCACTCACCACTTGCAGACCAGGTACATAAATCCTCCATAGCAGGAAACCTTCCATATTGGACAACTTCTTGAAAATTTTTTCAGTTGATCTCAAGTAGGAAAAATCTGACCAGAAAATAAGTTGTTGTTATTGTACAATATATTTAAAATAGCCTTTTTATTTTTAAAGTCATAAAGCAAACATAACGTGATGCTGAAGTGCATCAGATAGATACAAAGGATTGCAGGGAGTTTTGGAGCAAAAGAACTCTCACAGCATAAGGATCCTTCTATTTCAACTGGTTTCCCAGGCACAAAACTTTTGAAAAGCAATAATAATGAATGACGGCAAAGCACAACAGCTAGAGCAGTGTAATTGTCCTTTTATTTTTTTAGTGCTAAATGGGACTTTCCAAAACATGGCCATGAGAAATTGTGAAAGTTTGGTGAAATGCCATGAATTCATCTCCAGCCCAGTATTTCAGACATGGTCTCCCCAGCGTCCCTCACCTCTCCATCCACTCCTTCTCCTTTGGCCACCCCTTGATTTCAAGGCAGTGACTCAGTATCTCTCCTGCACATTAGAATCTACCTATAATTCATGGACAAGGAATGTGCAGTGTTCACACAATGATCTAGAAAGGCAGCTAGCAGTGCATGGTGCATATTCCTATTTTATGTGGAGCAAAATGGCAGTGCTCTGTCTGTGCTGAAACCTCAGATATGTGTGCTGGTGAGCCTCTCTCTTATTTGGAAGGTTCATGCTCCCCATCACCAGCAAATATAAGGAAAGTGAAACACTGTTGGGTATATTGGGGGCATTTGTTGTTGCTCTTTATGATATCTCTGGATAATTTCAGTGTCTATCAAACTGCTACTTTAATTGATAGGAGAGCATTTCCCCTTAACAATTTGAAGCAACTATATCAGGTAAAAATTCCTGTATCAATTTGAATGCATTTACCTGTAAGTGGCAAACTTAGTAACTTCATTTATCTGATTTTAATGAAAATGGAAAATGCACTGCTATATGACTTTAAGAAAAAAAGTAAAATATAAGTTATTACTGTTTGATATATATTCCTCATCCTTTTATAGGATCTATAAGAGAAAGCCATGTTGAAACAGTTTAATGCAATGCCTTTAACTTATCTAAACCACATTCAACTGACTGCACTGGGAAAATTGAATCTTTTCCTCACAATCTTAGTGACATGAAAAATATATAATACGGTAAATGATTAATGCAGTTATAAACTATACCTGAGATAAGATTTAAGTATTCATATTTCTATCATGTTAATACAACACGATAAACCCATGAAGCAAACTTGACCATAGCATTTGTTATTCTGTCCAGTGTTCAATTATTCTTTGTCCAAATACAATTTAGGAGCTTGCTGGAATACATTCTCTGGGTACAAAGCATTATGTGCTACAGTGAGATAATCAAAGGAGTGGTCAGCAACTGTAGACCTCGATCCAGTATATGCAGAGCTGCAAAATAAAAGGGAGCCCAGAACATAACCTCATGCAGGTTTGTTTAGGTTTTTTTTTGTTTTTTTTGGTTGTCCAGAATGTGTCATTAACACATAAAAGCAGTATTTTTCCTTGCTTCTAACATTTCACTGAAAGCTTTATATTTTTAGGCAAACCTAAATTGACATAATCACAGATGTGCTTAGCAACTACCAAGACAATTTCAAACCACGTTGCCTTAATAACTAACCTCTTCTAATTTCTGCAGTAAGGGTCAAATTCTGCCCATGGGAAACAGGTGTACAACTCTGGGTGATACCAAGAGAAGAAATGAGACCACGCTGATGACTGCTTTGATGCTTGGATGGGCATTTTATTACCAGGATCTTGTGCCTCCATGTAAATAATGGCCAATTGTCCTGCAGACAGGCAGCCAGCCCAGCAGGAAGGCACACAACTGCAAGATGGGGGAAATCTGTGGATCTGTCTCACCAGCTCTGCAGTGGGTTACCTCAACTTACTCCTTTGCAAAATGAGTATAAGACTTCATTTTCAAAGGTACATTTACACCCTTGAATGATAGGCAAGATAATTTTGAAATTCGATCAGATAATTCATGAAGTGATGAAGGTGTTTTACAAGTTTAACACAGCTTTGTGCGAGGGGTTGGAACAGGTGATATCCAGAGGTCCCAGCCAGTCTAAATTATTCCATGAATTACTGACTGCAGCCCTTGCCATCACTGGTTTTAAAGGACCTGCAGCTCTGAGCTCTTGTCCCCCAGTTCCAGCCACCAAGTCACCATCCATGTGCAGGGACAGCCCAGATGTCTCTCAGGCTGTGGTGACCCACTTTAACCCACCATGTGTAGACTGGAGTCTCCTCAGGGCCAGCTAAAATTCCTTTGAGCTCTCTGAAATACTGGTGGTTTCTGAGCTGGAATTGGCAGTAAAAGATAGAGGTACCCTTAAGAGTTACTCAGAAAATAATGCTGAAGATGAGCAGGATTTAACAATGAACTTTTTTTTTTTCTTTTCTCAAAGCTTTCATTGAAAAATTAAATTGCCAGTAGTTCTACTGTTTTATTTTCCCCCCAACTCAGCTGTCAGCTGAAGAGCTTTTGATGAAAACATATTTTTGAAATGAGTACAGAAGCCAGCTGGGACAGCCAGGCAAGGCCCTTTGCTAAGCTAATCTGTCACTGCTAAAGTTTGGATGGGGACACATGCAGGATGATCTGAGCTTTGCCTAGCTTTCAGAATGGTAGGTAAGCTTAATAGCCATATTTTAAATAATGCTGCTACACTACATCACATTGCAAATGTGCCCTGTAATCAAAAGGAAAAAAAAATGCAACGAGCTGACAGAACCAGAATAGAAGAGAATACAATACACCTCTCTGGGTGGAGTTATTTTATTTTCCCAAAAGGAGCCACAAACTCTTCTTTAATTAAATAGGCCTTAAGAACAGCATCAAAAATGATAAGCAGAAATTAAATACTTCCCACTACTTGTTTAAAATTTGAGTACGCTGTAATAATTCTTTATTTCCATGACATTAATTTTATGGGCCCATTCACTTTCTATTTGATCAGAACTTCTGCATATAATAGTCACCAGCATTTCAAACAAGAAATCATAGATGTCTGTATATATACCAGGATAGTCACTATTGGAGTGGTAATTCTGGTAATGGGACATTTTTATTAACAACAGAAAAAGCTGACAAGGTTTTTGAACTAGCGACAGGACAAGAGAACTCAATATGCACCAGGGGAGGTCCAGGCTGGACGTGAGGAGGAATTTCTTCATGGAAAGGGTGGTTAAACATTGTAAGGGGCTGCCCTGGGCGGTGGTGGCGTCCCCATCCCTGGAGGTGTTCACAGAACCACTGGGCATGGCACTCAGAGCCCTGGGCTGGGTGACAAGATGAGGATGGGCAAAAGTTTGACTCATTGACCATGGAGGTTTTTTCCAGCCCAAATGATTCTATGATTCTGATTGGTCATCCCCAGCAGACAGACCCCATCATTGCTCTGATAAACCACAGTGCCACATGCAGCTGTTTAATTAGGTATTGATATCAGCATTTGTTTCTATAGACACTGATAGTTACTGCATTTGCATTTTTGTGTATGTATTTTGATCTGTATATGTAAATCTGACCTGTGATAAATATTTCATCTCTTTCAAGCATTCCTGATTTACTTTCGTGCCTGCTGCAAAACTTCTAGAAACACAAATGGTTTCCTTTCTTGAGCAAGATCCGTCAAGTGTGTTTCTTTTTGTAACAGATTTACATTCTTCAAGATTGCTGCCTTGGTTTGTGCTACTCTTGGTGAGGCAAACCCTTGCATAGAGACTTGACGTCCTCACAGCAATCTCAGAACAATTTCAAAACATGCCTATGGTAATCCTATTATCACACAAGCCTGCAATGAAAAAATTATCTCAGTGCAAGTCTGCAGTGACCCTCTGGAAGGCAATACCACTCTAATGTGAGATTATACAGGTAAAATGAATTCAGTGAAAACACACATCGTGTTTGAATTTCAGTGTAGGGCCCCGATGAAATGAAAAAACCAAGTTCACCTTTATGCTAAATTATGTTTATGTTAAATGCAAAGACAGGGTGGGAGGAGCTGCACCCAAAAGTCTTGCAGTGAGAGTGATGTAAAATACAAAGGAGTTCAAGTAGCTCCAGAACAAAAGTCTGACTAATTTTCAGAAAAAAAAGCTTAACAGAATTGTTCAGGTAGGGTCAGTCCAGGGGGCTGCAATGCTAACACCAGCAGCTGCCCTGTACTCACTCAGCAGTGGAGCCTGTCACCTCTGCCCTGCTGTGTCACCTCCCCCCTGTGGGCACCATCCTCAGCATCTGGGAATCCTGAGCCACTTTAAGCCTTCCACCAACACATTCATGATTACTTCATTACGCCTTCCAACACTCAAAAGGGCAATGCAAAATCAGCACTGAATTCATTAATTTACTAATTAAAAGATAGAAGAGGAACACACGAGCAACCTCTGGAAATGGTTGTGCAGGAGCACACACTCCATAAAACTCTGCAGCCCTCACCTCATCCTGTGAGAGCAGAAAGATCCAAAGATCACCCCATTCAGTGACTTTTGGCAAGGATGCGGTGATCTTTCCTCAGGGAAACAGAGACCTTCCCCAGGCCTAATCTAGATTTTATCTAGCCTAACCCAGTTTTCATTGCACCACCAGCACACAGCACAGTACCAGAGGCAGCCAGGCACTGCTGAGGCCAAAGGAGATTTTGCTGGGCTGTCTTGCACCATGACTGGGTGAGAGAAGACCCTGACCAGTTCCCCCAGAGAGCCACCTCAGCTTCTGGCATACTGCAGATGTGGGAAATACAAGGGCATTGTGTAATATTTTGGCCAGTGATGGCTGGAATCAATATCCCCAGCATTAAGAATGTAAAGTCAGGTATGCAGCCTGCACCACTAGTGGTTAAGCTATGTCTTTTTTTTTTTATCATCAGTGGAGACCATAAATCCAATTCATTTGACCAATGCTAAGACTCTGTCTTAGCACAAACTGCCCTGTTTCACTCCACTGACTTTAAAGGGTAACTAGCTCAGACTTAATTGTCTAACTTTTAGACATCAGAGTCAAGGAAGATTAATATTATCTACCCAATATTCTATGGATGTCAAACTGAAATGAGCAAAAAATAAGGAGAGACTAGTCAAACTATTTCCCCTTTTGATAATTAGGAACTGCAAGATGTTTGCTTACAGAATATGCCTTTCAGAAATAACTTCAATAAATCTGTGAAGCTGTCAACTATTGCAGATGTTTTGTATCTACATCTGTAGGGATTTCACAACACTTATTAAAAACCTTCACACATCTAGCTTGGGAAAAGCCCTTCTGGATGAAAAGGTGGTTTCCAGGGATAGCCTGTTCTCCTCAAGATTTTCAACTACTTTTTGGTTGGAAAGTTATGATTTTTCTGCTTTGAAGCTGAGCTGCCTATGCAGTCATGAAGTAAAGAGAGAAGGAGAGTCCATAAACTTTAATTCTATAATTAAGAATTATCTAGCATTGATGGGCACATTCGATGAACCATTAGAAGTCCCCCACAATCTGTCTTAAAGGTAGAAGTTGTCTGAGATACTACAGGAGAGCTCTTTGTGGGTCCTGTCCTTCCCTCTCAGGGAAAGACAAACTGGATGCATTCAAGGAGTGTGGCTTGAGAGAGATCCAAGTTTGTTAAGAACAGGCCAAACAAAGTCCAAGTTCCTCACATCCAAATGATTTTCTCAGAACAGTAAGAGAAAATCAAGGATAGTTTTCCTATACTATTGCTTTCACAAGTGTCTTAAAGTGATTGACAGCATTCATATTCTCATTATGGCATCTGCAGATAATGAGGTACCTAGGCACAGGAATATCCACTGCTTAAGCATGCCAGGAATATTATCACTGACGTTTGAGCAAAAACATTGCAATTCCACACAATACCTCTACATCTTCGAAACGTCAAAACACAGCCAGATGCTGGAGCCATGGCTGCTGAAATCACATGGGTTAGCTGGTATATCTTGAAAGAATTATTATAAATGTAAGGTATCTATTTAGCTAGTCAGCTAAATAGTGGGTTTGAATTCTGCAGATAAGAGTAGGCTCCCCCCAGAATTTAAAGACTCCCTCCCCTTCCTCTGTTAGAAATCTTTGTAATTTTCTATAAACAAGGCTCAAAAGCTGTTTCAAGTGCTGGGAGAAAGACTTTCCTGAGTCAAGGAAGGAGTCTTATATATCTAAGCTGAATGGCAGCTAAAAACAACTTGTTCCAAGGGAAGGCAAATAAAGTGCAGTCTCAGACAGCTGAGATGGTCCTGCACCAACGGCTCAGGGCTAACTCTGCCACTATCCTGCTTGAGTGTGGCCTTTGGCATGTGACTTGGCCACAGCAATGCTCTCCTGCACATCACCTAGTCAGCTGCCAGCCCCCAAGCCACATGTCCTTCTCCCTGAGGAGGAGCTGCAAGGGGAGGGCAGGCAGACTAACCAGGCACACGCGACATGCCCGTGAACTGCAGGATGTGTCTACAGTTTCTGAACACAGTAAAATGCAGAGCAAGACTTGAAATCTGGAAATTAGGCACAGAAACTCCTTCAACATGCTGTTCCTAGAAGGTGTGGAGGTCACATCTGGGAAAACAGTGCTACCAGCATCAACAGGGTTGCTCCAGCTGTGCTGAGCAGAGCACGGGGCACTGGGTGAGCAAGCTGCTGCAGCCTGCCTCAGGGAAAATGCTCTGAATGCATAACAGAGCCATGCTGGAAATGCACACCTTCTGTGCTCCTGTCCTCCCTCTCTTTGCAGCTGTCTGTAGAGGTGGAGAGGGCACTGCCAACACCGACTGCTCCCTCACCCTTAACTCGTGTGAGATGCTGATGCTGGAACATGTGCCTTAACTAACTACATCTACCCCATTGTCACTCAGTGTTTTTATTGCCTTGGAATGACTTTTGAACACAGGTTTTTGAGCACAGGTCTGGCATACATGGCCTTAGGACAGGCAGCAGGCACTGAGTTTTCTTAGGAGGAGCAGCTTGTCCTTAGCCTGAAAGCAAGCAAGCAGGTGTTTGCACACATAACAGAAAGGATGTCTCGGCACAGCTTTGCAATGTCTTTGGATGTTACAGCTGCCTTTTTCCCCTACCACACTTCGGCTGTTTGACCCTTGTCCCAGCTAAAAACACAGAACATGGTAGGTGCAAACTAATAATCTCAGTCCTGCTGCTGCAATACCCAGTGATCCACAACAGCCTTGTAGTCAAGCAGTGCGCGTGGGGATGCGTGTGAGCAAACACACAGAGATTAGCAGAAGGCCTTTCTGCAAAGCTAGACAGCTCTGTGGAGGTCAATACAGCACTCAGTGTTACGCCTTGCTTCTAAAGAAATTGTTTCTCCAGGTGGATATCAAAACTTCAGTCAAATGCCCTGTAAAGGTGAAATGCTTGAAAAAAGATCTCTGTGGCTAAAGAGAAGTTTGTAAAAGAGCTGAAACTGCTCTCTGTTCTTCCGCATTACCCACAAGCTAAAATGCAGCAGGGGTACTGAAATGAAAATGTACACTAGTACATTTGATAAGAGTTAGTACTCATTTAAGAGACTTCTTACAAAAAAGTCCATATTAAAACCTCTAAACCTTTCCTAGATAGTAATCCAAAAGAATCTCACAGCAATAGGTTGTTAAATCCCCATAATATTGCATGCCAATATTTCTAAGGTTTTTTTGTGCCAAAAAAATCTGAAAAAAAAAAAAATCACAGTGTCCGTGATGAAAATTACAGAAAGATCTACAATGTTTAGGAAAACAAAGCAATGTGCTCTGGCCGGTCAGCCAACATCCTGACACGTAGTCTTTTGGTAAATACTGAATAAACCTTCCCTAATTATGGTCTGATGGTTGAAATGGGAGAAGTTTCAGTTCCCTGTGTCTCTCTGCCACAGCCTCTGAGTGTGACTTCAGTCATACCACTGACCCCTTGTTTCCCATCTCCAAACTGGAAACGTGACTCCCTTCACACACTCCTGGCCCAGCTGCTCTAATGAGGCAGCAGCTCTGCACCTTCTGCTCAAAGCTCAGATGTTGGTGAGGTCTCCATGCCTGCCTGTAACGCAGGCAATAACTGATTAAATGAGGGAGTCAGTTTTTCCAGAATTACAGGAGAATTCAGTCAAACAAATACCAGAAGCCTTAATCAATTAAATTTTTAGCACCAGCCTGGAAACACACTATACTTCTGTCAGAAACTGGTCTACCTTATGAAAATAATAAATCCTACATTTTGATGAGGGGTCTCTTTTTTTTCACCACATGCTTATAGATTTCTTACGCTTTGCCACTCTGCACCACACTAAATGTTGAGCCCTTTCCTCAGGTTGTAGCTAAAGGGGAAGAAAATAATGATGTCTCCTAATGACAGCTGTCGAAGGGATTTGTGGGAATCAAAAAAGCTTTCTGGAAAACCCAGTGTACAAAATGTTTGACCCAGCTGTCATTAATTCTGCCTGGCCCAGTCACTCCCTCCTGTAGCAGGAGCCTGCTCCTGTGCTGGCTGATATGAAGGCAGTGTGGGACAGGCAGTGAGAGAGAGCAGGGCAGCTGCAAACCAAAATCACCCTGGGGAAGGTTACAACTAGATAAAGTTTTCAACAATAAGATTCCAGAGACTGCTGACTGGAGAAAAGCTCAATATTTTAGTCTCAGTACAAATTTGCTTCAATCTTATACAACTCCCATGCAGCAGCATCCACAGCTGCATGCTGTAAACAACAAACAAATCTATTTCCATCAGCCCTGCTGATGCTATGAGAAAAGTGCCTGAGCATAAGACATGCACAGATGTAGAGTCTCACCTGAGCCTAGCGCTGCCCTCCATTTGGCCCCTCTAACTTAATATCGTTGTTACAAAGCTATTGGTCTCCTGGTAGCGAGCTGGCTCAATGCAGAGCCTCTTCTTCCAGCTAATCTGACAACTCCGATCCAAGAAGCATCAAGGGCCCAATTAAGAAGACACATCTTATCAAGGAGCTTATTTTGCATAACAGAATACAAATGACGAATAAAAATTTAATGTTTAATAACTTAGTACAAAGAGGGCTGTTGATATAGAATGCCTGGAATTTTTATGGCGGCTGTCAGACTTGTGATAAAACTGTTATATAGGAACACTTGGCAAAAAACAGCGTAGAATTTTTCAGTAATGGTGTGTGCATGATATTGCATTAATTCTTGATAGGAAAGTAACTGTAAGCCTGGGAATCAGCCAGTTTGAGTTTCACTGTAAGATGATATTTTTTTCTTTTGAAGGACATCTAAATACATTTTAATGAAGAGTTAGCTGAAAGGATAGTCGGTACTTCATAAATGCATTTGTGTGTTTGTTGAAGTCCAGAAATTATAGGCAAATCATCATAATTCCTCTGGGTTGAGAGTAACTTAGTCAGATTCAGTGATGTGGCTGCAGTTTGCTGGTACCCATCACTAATGGCTGGAAGGCAGGAATTTAAAGAGGAAGGAGAGGTTATCTCCAAGGTTTGCCCTTGCTGAAACAGGGGCATTTCTTCGATTTACTTACACCGTGTGGGAGAGTTGAACACTGATGCAGCTCTTTTCTGACTTTGAAGAGCAGAATTTGGAGGAAGGCTTGACTTGCCTTTGTTGCTACAGTTGCAATTTATACATTAGGAGTCCTTCATGATAATGAAAAAAAAAATTGTGCCTTAGGTTTCAATACAGAAATCAGTCCTTAAAACAGCAGGTATGCACTGTATTATCCAAGAATTATTGCAATATCTGTAACTACCATGTGCTGTAAATATATCAATACTAATCAGAGAAAAAAAGTGCTCAGATTTTCTTTCAAACATTTTCAGAAAGCTGATGGGTGAGTCTGAAATGCTTGCATTGTACTCTGATGAATTTGCCATATACCTTAAGCCTTAAGTTAAAAAAAAATTTAAAAATCTAAATATCTTAGTGTAGCAATTAAGGCATCTTTACCAGTGTACTTAAAATAAAGTGTCCATTAAATAATGCTAAACTAATGCTGAATTAGAGTGGAACTCTTCTAGAAAAGTAGGTATCACATCTATATGAACTCTAAATGAATTCCTTATTCATTCGATTCTATTGTATTAGTGTTATTGCAATGAATACTAAATGAATTCCTAATGATTGGATACTTAAAATAAAGTGTTACTCCTTTACAATAGTCATCAAACTTTAAGGACAAATTGAGATTAAAAAAAAATATGTACTGATGGGAAAAAAAGGTTGACCCATATAGTTCAGAATATTGAAAGGTATAATTTATCTGATGATGCTAATATTCAGATGCAGTCTTATATTAGAATTAATACTCCAGGAGTGGACCTTTATATAAGGAGGATTTGTTGCAGAAATAAAATCTATCAGTAACAGTTTCATTGTTCCATCATTACGAACTCATTTGGTATTCACTGTAATAGCACTGATCGTAATGAATTTGTTTGATATTCATGTGGCTCTCACATGCATTAACATAGGCTTTCTGTTGTAATTCAACATCCAACAAGCATTAGTTAATGCAGACTTTGGATTAGGCATGGCCCAGTGTTCCACAACTGGAGTTCCTTTTCAGTTTATAAGCAGCTAAAGGACATTTTAATTCCTGGGTCTTTTTTTTTTTCTCCCTAATCTGATACAATATTTTTAATGTGGCAAGCCTCCTGAAAGGTCCCACACTGCCTTTTCCTATGAACTTAGCTGTGTGCCACCTTCTATCTCAGGCCACAAGCCAGAAAGGCAGAATTTTATCACCCAGGCACATTACCTCATTATCCCCTTGGCAATAGTGGCTTTGGCACAGCCTGGAGCTGGCAAGGTACTAAGGGAGCAAGAAATCCTGACTCCTAGTATTAAACAGATTTTTTTTTTCCTCTAGGTTCAGAAATGCCAATAGTTCCCCAGTACTGGATAATATTTATTTGGCAAAATGAACTCCTGCCCTTTTCCTCAGAGGAAATTACTCTGTGGCAAAAAGCAGGGCAAATCTTTGGAAAGTTTTCACAAGGAAGGGAACTCAGCCAGGTTTGCAGCAGGTTTGACTCACTGGAAAATTTTCAGGCATTCCTCAGTCAAAGCTTGACTAATGCAGGCTCTGGTGTGATTCAGCCTCAGTCAGGGTGTTCGGCTCCCTTTCCCCATTGTGCCTCATGGTAATTATTCCTATTATATCTTCAAGAGATTATAGATGAGCGATAGATGAACTGCAATGACTATTAACAAGAATTATAGCAATCTTTATGCATAAGTGTTCGAAACACCAGGGGCCACACGCTCAGGTAATACACATGGATTTAGATCATGTAATCAATTCCACTGCAGTAATTGGTAACATGAAATTACAGAGTCAGGTGACCTGCTGATGCTGCTGCAACCCAAAGGGTTTTCAAAACACTGTCCCCATTTTGTTTCAGTATCTCACAAAGAAGGTTTTCCTTTGGTTTTCCTGGTTGTTTTACACAATGGATCTCCTCCTCCCACACAACCCTACTTTCTCCCACTGTTCTCACAACAGCCTCCAGCTACAAGGTTGAACCTCAGCCCTCCTTGGCACATAGGGCCCCTTTCCTCTCCTTGGGGCATTGGAGGAGTGTGGAGACCTGGAGGGCTCCAAATAGATCCACAGGCTGCCAGAAACCTGACAGGAGAGCACCATATCCTTCTCAAACCTACCCTGTAGGGCTGACCCTGGGCTCTGGGGAAGGCCAGGTCCCCACTGCTCTCTTGCAGAAGCAGAGATGGGCTGGCATCAGGCTCCTCACCTCACTCTTTCTTACAGGACATCAGCAGAGACCATTACTGTCCAGCCCAGAGGTGGAGCAGAAGTTTGGGATGGCTGTGCCAGATGTCCAAAGGGCATCAGCAGAACTGAAACTGGGAGTGCAACTGGGAAAATGAGTGCATCAAGTCCAGCAAGGGCTGGGTTGGGATGCTCCTGCCTGGTAGCAGGACACAGCCCTCTCTGGCTGTGTGAGGGTGGAGGCACAGGGAGCGAGGAGGAGCAGCCCTGCACCAGGAGGGAAAGGCTGGAAAACAAGGAAGGCTGCCCTGAGGGAGCTCTTAGAGGTGGTCTCCAGCCTCGTCAGTTCAAGAGCAGATCCCCCAGCAGAGGCTGTGAGGGGGCTGCTGTCCCTACCATTCAGCCTCCTCTTTGACTTGCAGACAGAGCAGAATTTGTCAGAGCTCTTGGAGGCCCTGATAGATGTAAACACTGTTTAATTAATTTGATTTATGATATAATTGCACCACTGTGCTTGAGGGTTTAAGGGAATTCCAATTCCAACGCATCTTCCTAAAAGGGATTTCAGGTAAAACTTTGTCAGGGGAGGCAGTGCTGCCCTGGCCAGTGCAAGAGGTGTGTCTGCAAAGGATGCACCATCCTGCATGCCACTCATCCAGTGCAGGCTCATCCATTTGGGCACAGGTATTTAGAGGCATAATTATTCCTCTTCTACCTACAAATACTGTTTTACGCAGACAAAGTCGAGGCTCAGCTGCACTAGAAAATGCATATTTGGGGGTTTTTTGGTACCAAGGTTGTGTTTAGGAAAGAGAGCTGTCTCACAGGACTATGAAAAACATGTATTTTTCTTTTTTTTTTAATTTGCATCACTAAAAAATTATCTGATTAAGTTCTTTCTGAGCTTATACTAAGTTATATGATTTTTTTTTCTTGAGATTCTAAGGAAAACGTATTTCTGGCTTTTTAGTATAAGGTATGCTTATAATTAGCTGATATATATGAATTAATGTCCTGTAGCACAGGAACACAGAGAAAGGATGTAAGTAACCAGCTACTTTATACCCTGTTTCATGACCAAGCACAACATTTGGGTGCATTTAGTGGAAAAAATGGTGGGGAGTGTTGCCTGGCCACTGCAGGATACCTGTGATAATGTACTTGCATCACTTCACAGTTTACCTAAAGCAAACATATGTCATTGCAGCGTGTGCCATAACACCTGGGCACAATAGAATGAATTCATGGACTGTGCACCCATAAATCTTCATTTCCTAGTTTTGTGGGTTTGTCAGGCCTTTAAAGTTATTTAACACGCTTTTTGCGGTGATAGATAGGTACTGAGAGTGTTATAAATACTAACTTGTGTCTGAAAGTTGGGCTGTGAAGCTATCACCCAGGCTTATGGTGTCTGTGATTTTATATCCAGCTAACAAGTCACTTTCATGGGTCGGGACATCATCTGGAGTCTATGAATGTGTAAGAACCAACAGTTACTGTATATATGCTAGGTGCTGTTTGATTCATATATACAGCATTTCTTTTAGGAAAAAATAAAAAATAAAAAAATAAATTAAAAAAAAACCATAGCAAGAGTGTTCCACGCCTTAGTTCTGAAAAATAAAGATCATAGACCTTACTAGAGTCTGGCCTATCAGGAATTCATAATGAAAATGAATGTTCATTTTTTCTTTAAAAGTGTCTCAAGCTAAATGATACTGACGCTTTCAATTTTTAACATCATAATCAATAAAGGCTGCTTATGCACACTTTGCAAAACCATCAGTTTAGAAGTTCGAAAAAAAAAAATCTGCATATGGCTGCAGCTTGCTGACTGCAAAGCTCTAGCACTAAATCTTCTGAGTTAAAGTTTTACTGGTGTGTTATGAGTAAAAATGCCTTGTCAGCCATCTGCCAGTTTTTCTCCTAACATCCATATTTTCAACCCTTGCTAAACATTGGGAGCATTTGGCCACAAGAGGCCAGCTCTACAATTAAACAGCCGAGTTCTGCAGCAGAAGCAAGGGCATGTCAAAATAGAACTGTCTGTTATTAATTTTAAAAGTCCATAAAGGAAAGCTATGACCCTGTCAGGGTGATGGACTGGTAGTTAAATGTATTATAAACTGTTAACTCTCAGAGACACAAAAGAAAAGGAAAGGAAAAACAATGCAGCAGTGTCAAAAGCTTCAATAAATGCTAATCATGGCAGATTAATCAGCCTCTAATTCCACTGATCCAAAAAGGTTAGAGTGTCAATTGTGTGAAATTAGCTCTTTCTCATGTGTCCCTTTGCATTTGGAGAATCTGTCTGTTCATTTGCATCTTTTGCCAATGTTTACGAAGAATTCAGTTCATTAGCTCTTAAACATAAAATCAGACACTGGAAGGGGGATTCATCGCCTTTTCCTGCTTAAAGTAGTACTTAAAGCAAATAGCATTGCTACAGTGTACATTTATAGATTCTATCAAGCAGCATTAATTACTGTATATCTCATATCCAGAAACCTCCTTTTCACAGGAAAGGTTTCATGTGAAGTGTTCTATTTAGTCTTGTAAGGAGGGCTTTTTTGATGGCTTAAGATAAAATGTTTAATCATAAGCTTGAAGTGGCAAACCAGAGCTGCTAGACCTTAGTAGAGTACATGCTACAAAGGGTTCCCAGAAGTATGTGCACTATCTGCTTTGGGAAATACCTGCTGCAACCTGCGTTTGAAAATCCTGCCGCTTGCCAAAGAGAATGGCAGTTCAAATGAACGACTGTGCAGAACACAAGAAAGCCCGAGGAAGGATTGCCTAATGGCAAATAAAGCAGGAGATGAGAAGATGTATTAGCTGGCACTGTTTGAAGTGTGCTGACTGAACCCAGGACCAGACAGGGCTCACCTGCTTTCCTTACCAAGCCGCCGTCCAGGCAGGACGCATCCATCATCTGCTGAGCTCTGACTGCTGCTCTGAGTTTTGAGGCCTCACACTGCTGTGACTCGAGTTACTTGGGGAGTGCCTCAGAGCTAAGAAATGCAAGAATGGAGACTCCAATTTCATAATTTACCTGAAACCTTCACCAACCATGGCCTCCCTTTTAGGGAAACGTGTGTGGTCAGCTGAGGGCAGCATCAAAGGAATACATGCATGTGCTCTCCTAATGCTGAGACTGCCTGCACTGCCTACATTGGGATGAAATTTATTTCTCACTCCTCTGAAGAAAAGAAAAATAATAAAAAATACATATATATTTTTTTCTTGTCCACAGCAAACAGATCTTGTGATGTAACAGAAATCTAGGAATTTCCCAGCTGTTTGCTCCCCTGCACATTCTGGATGAAGCATTCCTGACTTCACATTCAGCTCTCTGCCAGAATCCTACCTGAAGTTTTCCCAGGCATTGACAGGAGAGTGGAGATCTGTTCATCTCCCAGCTGTCCTCCTCTTGGGGCTGGCCTCCGTGGGTGGGTCGGGGCTCCCTCCTCAGGGAAGTTCTCCATGTCCCCTGCACAAAGAGAAGCCAAGAGCTGTTCCTAGTAGCTTTTCTCAGGAAGGGGCCCTGACTGAAACCCCACAGCAGCTGGGGGTCGCCACCAATCTCTGCAGTAAGTGCAAGGCTTTGCCTTTGGCTTGGCCCTCTCTGACAGAAAGACATAGCGTTGTACCTATTCATTATTAAAAACCTTCAAAGCAAAACTCCCTCAGCAGATGCACTGGCAAGGAGGACAAGAGAACAAACAGGAGCCAGAGGTTTACCCTGCTCCTCCATGAACTGCAGAATGGAGCTGAGCTGCATGGGAGAAGAGTCCCTACAATCCCAGTGGTGTTTTCCAGCCCCACACTGTCACAGGGGCACACTGAGCACCTCTCTCACCTCAAATAGCACTGCTTTGTTTAGTCCCACAAAAAACTTGGCTGTTTTTTCAGGGCCCACCCCATTCTCTGGATTTTGGCAAATCTTAGGGCATTTATTCTGTAGAAAAATAGGGTAAAGCACGTGTATGAAGAATCACATCACCATGGGCAGGGGTCAACTCCTCCCTTAAAATGACCCAATTTGTTTAAAGATAACTTGGATATCTGTGTACCATGCTTCAATGAAATATTTAAGTCTGGGGCTTGGTCAAAAGCCATTTATTGGGGTTTCATATGTTTGCTTCCTGTTGGTTCCAAGTTTAAATACCACATTTTCTCAAGAAACACCCTTGATTTGAGGTAAGTTTTATTCTTGGACACAGTCCAAAAAATTAAAATTTATTGAGAGAGACCTTTTCTGGAAGAGAAAATATAGTTAGATATCTTCCCTAAAAGAAGAAAAGCACTGCATGGCTCTAATTTTAAAGAATGACCCATGAGGAATCTAGCTTAAAATATGAAAATATAATATGAAGTTTAAAAGATAATTATGAGGCAATAAAACAGAAATCCACAAAAATATTTTAAAGGGAATGTAAAGTGTATATGGCACACTGCAATGGATGGACTGTCAGCAGTATTTCTTTGTGTGTGTATCTTTTGTATTGCAGTGAACTGTGTAACAGCAAGATTTGAATATTCTGAATCTGCCATCTCCCTCTTCTGTCAATCAGATCCTTCCAATTTTGAACATGCCAGGATGAACTATGTTGACTTCTTTGGCACAAGAAAGTGAATCCAGTGAAATTCATATATTCAATGGTTTCATGAAAATGAGAAAAGTCTGTCTATTTGCTAGAACAGCTTTGGGCTAGTTTTGAATGGCTGCATTTCATCTCTGCATTTTCCCTCCCCACAACTGTTATGATGTGAAAAGTGCCCAAGGCCAGGGGCTTGTAGGCCCAAGTCCACTGAAATTAATTGTAATTGGGAAAAAGGGCCTTTTGCCTAAGCCAGTCATATTGTACTCTCCCATCTGACCACTTCTTTTCCATTGATGGATATAGTTTACTCTACCAAATAATTTTTTTTGCTAGTGAAACTAATTTAATGCCACCCAAAAATATATCAGACAGCTTCTGGCACCTATTTCTGTCTTGGGAGCATTCTAAATGCTCAGGTATACAGAAAGGTCTGCAGCTTACAATTGCTCTTGCTTCTGCAAAGTTTTTGCTTTAATAATAGCACTAGACAAGTTTAAATCCTTCTCTTTTGGACAGAACAGAGGGGATATTTTCCTGCTGTAGGTGTGTCACCACCTTTTCCTTGTGCACTGGGTGCAGGTTGCAGAGGGCAGAAGACTCCTGCAGCTCCAGCCATTTTCCCTGGCATTCCACCATCTGGTGTTGTCACGAGACTGACCAAAGAAAAGTGCAGCTACCACTGCACAATTACATGTTCACACTCTAAATTTAAGCCTCCCAAAAGTTTTCTGCTGCCTGGATTAACAGGGGTGGTCTTTGTCCTGTTAAGAACCAGAAAAGCTCAGCTCCATTTCTCAAAAGTACTAATGCTGAGCTCACATTGGCTGAGCTAAATGCTAAATTGCCCCAGCTAAATGCAGTCTCACAGATACTTCATCCTTCCCAGTGCTGTCAAGCAGATTATCCTGGAAAGAGTAAGTCATTGATTTGATAAAGCTAGAGTTAGGAGACACATTTTGAACTGTTGTACTGGAGGTTGGCAATAAAACTTGAAATTTCTAGTTTCAGCCCTGATTGGTTTTGGATTTGCCAAGGTAATTTTTAATGTCTTAAGACTTTTTAATAATTCAGGTTGGAGTGGTGTGGAGCCCAGCCTATATCTGCAAAGAGTCTCCAAAACACACTTGGGTGCTGCAGGAAATGGGGAGAGTGATTCAAGAGGTCTCATGTCTTTTATGGGTCAATATGACCAAGCATGGTATGAAGGGAGGAACTTTATTGCTAATGGAATAAGCCTTCAGATAAGATGTAAACCAGAGTTCCTGGTGGTTTTCTCTGTGCAGCAGCCTTCTGGATACTCTCCAGCTTTTCTCTGTCTACCTACACTTCCAAGTGCCTAAGACAGTGTTTATTTCCTGCTCAGAACAGCTCAGTAGCTTTCTTGTTCACTATTAAAAGAGCAGCTGCATGGTAGTGGTGGGTGAAGAGAGCTTCTACCTCCCAAAGGCTGTTATTAGACTTACTTCAGATTTATAAATACACATTTATCCCAAGAACATCTTTTAAGAGGCTGAGGTGAGAGGGAAAATGATGAAGTGAACAGCCTGAGTGACAGCCACTGGAAACATTTTGTTAATCAGGCATGGGCTCTGACCTCCTTTACTGGGTGCCTTGAGCATTTGCATTCATGGCAGAAAGTGGCTGCAAATCCTTGTTAAAATGGTAACGTTTGTACCCAGTTTGGCCTATGAAATCGATCAAGGTCAGGATAACTGGCACCAGCCCCCTGTCAGTGGCAGTGACCCTGCCCTCTGCAGCAGGGAACAGTCCAGTCCAATGCAACTGGGACCCCCTCCTCTTCCCTCTCCAGCACACACTTGAGGAGATTGCTATCTGAGAGAGGCTCAGACCTAAATCTGTATGCAGATATTGCTCCTGGAACCTATTTCTAAACCAAACCTTGTCTGGATATCTCAAATTCTATTCTAATTTTGGCAGTTAGGCACACTATCGTTTAAATTAGAGGCTTAATCTTAGATTTCCCATGTTTCTCTCTCCTTATCTATTGCAAAATACTTCAATAAGAGAAGAAAAACTCCCAGAAAACCTTCTCTTTTCACAGATGAGGAACAGCAAATCGTAAGCAGGTTCTTTGAATACTCAAGTATATGATTATATATTTCACTGTCAACTAAAACCCCAGGAATAGGAAAATACAACTGTGAAAATACTGCCTGTAATGAGAGGACTTGGTTGTCACATTTGGTATGATATAATTTATCTTTTATCTGGTATTAGTGAATAATATCACTTTGCCATTCACTGTAGTGTGTTTGCCTTAGAAATCCACGCAAACTTTCCTTAATATTAAATTCTGCTTAAAGAAAACTGTCTTTTTTGGATGTCATATGCTTCCAATAATATATGGAATCTCCTCTGAGTTCCACTGGCTTTTCTTTTCTGAAATCTGCAAAATTCTCAGAAAAATATCTCTCCTTGATTCCATCCCAGTGAAGCTATGCTGACTTATGCTAGCAAAATATCTCAGTTCATCTGCTTTCTGTGCTTTCATTACCTTCCCACCATCCTGAAAGAGCTATTTCTCTATCTGGGTTATTTGTCCCCGAGCCAGGAGGTGCTACCTTATAAAGGGGGTGGGTTTTTTTAACACCAAACTCAGTGCTGGATGATTTCTTTCTTTATCTGCAGCCATACTATCCCCTTGTTCACACAGAAATAAAGAACCACAAAGGGTATGGATTATGCGATGCATTTCCTGCAGAATTTAACAATCACAGTAAAACACTGGCATATATTGCTGTCTACTTACAAATCTCTGTTTTCTGCAGAAATTACAGCTTAGTATTTAAGTCACCTGAGTAACCTGCTTCATACATCTGAACAATATAATAAAGCAGCTCATCCAGACTAGATGAATATCCTCTGGTGGTCTTGACACAAGGTCCAGATTCTGCTCTGTGTCACTAGTTCCAGTCTCAAATACACACTTATTTACAAATGGAATCAAATGAGGCATGGTCCTTTCTCCTAAACTGATGAAACCTGGATGTTTACAAACACCCTGACAGTGAGCCACACTTCCCAGGTCTCGTCCCTCCCCGTTCCCCATCAGCAGGATGATGCCTTTCCCAACACACACCCTCATGCCTCCCATCTTCAGGCAGAAAATGTCACTACAGCAATTGCAGCAATAGCTTTCCTGGGAAAGGAGCATTTGGGAAGTATTTCATGTATTTCTGACTGTTTTCCAGGGCAGTTGAGCAGCTGGATCACAGGTACAGAGCTGGAGTGAAGGGTGGGAAAGCAGCAGACTCATGAATGCTGAGTTATCAGAATATGCAGGGCACAACAGGCCCTGATCCTTGTCCTTGGCTCATGATTTACTTAAACAGGACTAATGGCATGTTCCACACTCTAGGAACCATGGACAACTGGAAGCTGAGCAGTACCTGAGAAACCTGGTTTGAGTCTGTACTGGTTGAGCCTCTGTTCCTGCCACCCGGGGAGGATGTTTGAATTACCTGATTGGAAAATAAAGGCATCGAGAAAAAAACAAAAAAAAAACCAAAAAAACCCCAAAAAAAAAAAAAAAAAAACCCCACAAAAAAAACCCCCCTACTTTTCCTTTCCTCTGTTTCTTTTAGAAAAAAAAACAAAACAAAACAAAGAAAACTGACCATTTGACAATCTACAGATTTCTTTTTATAAAACAAATAATAAAAATGAAGCTTTTAGCTTTGTGAGGATGACTACCAAGAAACTCCAACAATGCTGAGCAGTTATGTACTTGTTGAAAACCTGCATTCCTATTATGAAGCTCTTCCCATAGAAGCAATGAAATTAAAATTATTTTTGAAGGCTAACCTAGAAGATCAAAAACTACTCAGAGTTCAAGTGTAAAATATGATTCCCACTGGGAAGAGGGGTTGATTAACAGATGCTGAGTGATTTTTGGTTCAGTAGAACAGACATTTATTTTCACAGAAGACGAGAGGTTCAGTCCTAAAGTATAGACTGTTAGTATCTGGCTGTGGGTTACTCACTGAAAAATTCTTGATCTTCACTGAGAATAAGTCAAACACTGGTTTTGTTTTCACATCCCCACATACTCTCAGCAGGGTCTAAGCTGTGCTCTGAGCTGGGCTGTGTTCTTGGTGCCCTGGATGGGTCTGTGTGTGGGGACAGGCTATCCCGGGTGTGCCACGGCAGCTGGAGAGTGGGGAAGGCTGTCCAGCACCCCATGGGACCCAGCCTGAGCAGAGGCTTCCACTTAAGAGCCCAAATGAACTTAAACCAGGGCAAGAGAAACAGCAGAACAATTTAACGCCACACTTCAGCTTCCTTTTCACATATTGCAATTAACAAATAATGGCAAGCTGCCCACTTGCAAAGGTAGCTCTTTACTATATCTTGAATAGCTAAGAGCTTTGTTGTTGTTGATATTATTTTTATTATTATTATGATTATTTTGTTTTCTCTTAAGCTTTTTATTATCTCAGTGATATTTTCAAAAGATGACTTTGATTCCCTTAATGGCTCTTAAAAAAAAAAATCTAGTTAATATATAGTAATCCCCCAGTTTCCCCCAAATGCACATTGAAACTATAAAGTGTTTCTAAATATCCTGAGAATTGTCTAAATAGATTTTGTAAAATTCCCATAACCTTTCACTAACCACCAAGCCCATATTATCTAAAGAGGCTTCCAGGGAGGTGTTTCTAGGTAATTACACAAGAATTAATCATAGGATCAACATAAAAGGCAAAATATCATAAATAATCAAGTTCTTACATATGCAAATCATTGTGAGGTATGTTACCAATTTTCATAGAGGGGCCACTGTCAGAAATGCAATTTCATCTATCCAATTAGCAAGTTTTGCTGCATTATAAATCTGTCACTGCTTTCTTTGCACCAAACAGCTGCTTATGCAAGTAACTGTGTGAAACTCTATTAAAAACCACAGGTCTCTATAGAGGCAGGTTAGAAAAAAATAAATTCCCTGCAAAGCTGCGTTAAGTCTGGAAGGCTGTGGCCAAGAAGCAGTTAAAATTATTAGGAAGGGAATTCCATCATGCCATTAATGTCCTGCAATTCAGCTGTGACTGTGTTCTGTTCACTCAGTTTTCCCCTTCAAGTGCTGCTGTGTTTTTAAAGCTGCTTTGAAGGAATGCTCTCCAGCGGACTGCCGCCTGTCACTGCTCCCTGTCATGTGTCCGATAATTAAAATCTGACTGATTTACTGACTGGCATCAACCATCACAGCTCAAGAGTTAGAAGATGTTCATCCTTCCCAAGGCTAAATTTACTTGGTGAAAAGGGGCCGCTTGCTTCCAGCCCGAGCTGTCATTCAGCTGCCGTGGAAACCATAAAGATAGCTAACAGAGCCCCAGCCAGCAGCCTTTAGTTTATTTTATTCTAATATTTATTGCCACCCAGAAAATGAACATAATACAGACAAGTTAGTGAGAGCACTGCACTAGTGATTTGTGAGGCTGGTGTGGAGTGAGAGCAAAACAGTCCTGCAGTATTAAAATAAAATAGAACAGCGGTGTTTCCCAAAAGTATGGCAGGGCTGTAGCTGTGTTTATTTTAACCCTAATGGGGTACAATTTATTATTACATTTTAAGTAGATGCTCTCTTGGAGAAGGCTGGTTGGGTTGGTTTTTTTCTTTTTCCTTTTTTTTTTCCTAAGTGTGGACTGCTCAGGAAGTACAAAAAAAAAAAAAAAAAAGAAGAAGAAAAAAGAAGGGAAGGGAAGGAATATCGTGTCATCTTGTGTGAATGATCTAGCAGTATTAATGGAGTCTCCAGGATCTATTGAAAGTAGCAACTTCAATAGCTCAGGGTCATGATATCAGTACTTGTGATGGAACAAGCTATTTACAAAAGATTTAAACTCTGGGGAAGACGTCTCCTGCAGGCTCTCTGGCTTATTCTCCTTAGCCTTTAGGGTCATATCCTGCTCCTCGGGCCCCTGTTAGTTTCTCTGTTATTGTAGGTTGGATGTGACAATTGCCAGCAATCTTTAGCTCTGACCCTCCACAACACAGTGTCACCCCAATCCAGAGCACAGCACTGTTCCCCCAGTTTTCAACTTCTGTTTTTTTTAGTGCGCCACTCTCATTTTTTTCTGTTTCCTCAGCTACAGTATTTGTCATTTTCTGCACATAAATAAAGCAAACCTTAAACATATACTGGCTGGTAAGAAACTCAAATACCTTTCCAGCATGAACAAGATTAATCACACGTAATATTTACAGTACTAAACAAAACAATTATAACATCATATATACTCAGTTGAACAAACACACTGACAGTTCTTTTTGAAAACATAAAGTAAAAATCAAACGAAAATCCATATCAGAGTAAAGGAACTTATCTTCAATTTGTAATCCTCCTAAGCCATTTTTGAGACCAAAATTCAGATGCAGACACCTTCTCCAGAAGTCATCAAAGCCTGATTTACCACTTGTTTTCCTGCTGTGGTGGTGCAGCTGGAGGGACAGGCAGTGTACCAGAAGCAAAGGCAAGTTACAAAGAGGCATTAAAGAAAATCAGGTTTGCTCACCTACCCCTACAGCCCTTGGGGCTTTTGCTCTGGCAGGTAATAACACACGAAGACACAGAGTTCTGAGTGTGCACTGACAGAGCCTTTGTTTTCAGAAATGTGCACTGTGGTCTAGCCCTCCTACAGAGAGATGAGTCCTGTCTACCAAAGAGTGAGGGCTCAGCTCTGCAAATAATTTCTTACTTGAGCCTTAGTCATGCAAAAAGTCCTACTGGCCTCCATGGCTTCAGTCAGATACTCACGGTTTAGGCCAGGAGGTGTCTGCAGGGTCAGGTTCTCAAAACCAGGCCCCAAAACTCCTCCATAAGCTCCTCTCTGGGAGTCTTTTTGAAGCAATACTCTAAATGACACCATATCCCAGTCAGATGTCCTGGAGGTGAGGAAGACAATAATGTCATATTTTCTATGTGTGGAAAGTCCAAAGGTGCTCCTTTGCTGAGGGGGCAGTCAGGAAAAGAGAAGGGGCAGATATTCAGTACCTGCCTGTGCAGAAAAGCCATAATACAAACACAGATTTTTACTAATTACCCAAGCACTGGCACATCCCTGGCCACAATACAGGATTTTTTCTGATCAGCCGTATATCTGATGTACTGTAACAGACTGTAAAGGGAATTCAAAATTACTCATAACCAGCAACTTCATCATTCACTCTCAAAAGTATTTCATCTTCCCTTGTCTCCCTGCTTTCAGGAATTTCTCTCAACCTGGTATTTCTTAATCAGAACTTATTTCTTACAGGTCATCAATTTGATCTCTCAGTGTCTAAGGGCTTGGTATTCTCATTTGGAACAGCAATCAGTTGTGCCTATCAATCTTTAGCATCTTATATTCCATTTTCATGCAGGTGTTTACAGCATGAAGCAAAAAACTTCCTGGGAAATGAAAGTTTAACAGCAAATATCAGCCATCTTGTAAAAGCCCCAATGGCTTATAAAGGGAAAACATGCATTAAAAAGTGAAACTCAACTGTAGAAGCCACAAAAATAATAAAAACCCTGGAAATATCTGAGAACAGTAGATCTGCCTGCCATCTTGGAGCACGCACAGAACCAAATTTTTTCACAGTTAGTTCAAAGATCACTGCAGAGTCTGAACATAAGATGTGGTTAGATCACTCCTGTTTCAGCAAGTATAAGTGATAGTATCTGGACATAAACCTCTGCAGCTTTTCCAGCTACACTAGTGCTCCTTATGATCTGTGGTAGTGAATTTCAGAGGCTGGGGACATGCTGGGTGAAGAAAGATATCCTCTCATTTGTTCTAAATGCACCTCCCATTAATTTTTGTGACTGACAGGTTGTTGCTATATTAGGACTGAACATGGAAAGGAAGAACTGATCAGTTTTCACTGCATACTCCCAGCATTAAATACCTCAGTCGAGTTGCGTTGCATTTTTCTTCTTCCCAAATGCCCTTTTTCCTGAAACCTGTAATACAGTAGGATGAAAATTGGTTTCCAGTATGATTAATGCTGAGCAAAACTTTCAGCTCAATACTCGACGAAGATCACCTGGTTTTGATATAAAGCCTCTTCCCCTTTTTCTCTCACTCCCTCTCTCCCTTTTCCTCTGGGGATGCACAAAGCTTTCCAACCAGTCCTACCCTGGGTCCAGATCCCTCACCCTGTGCTCCTGGAACACCACCTCCACAATGGAGGGATTCCAGGAGCTGCTGCTCTCCACCTTTCCACCTCTAAGTATGCTCTGAAAAGGAAAGCATTTTTCACTCTCCTTTCAAAAATGTTTGGCAAGTTGGATGACCTCGCTCATATCTCCAATGTCACTTTGATCGTGAGGGGGTGACAGAGTATTTCAGCAAACATGAAATGTGATTCTCTTCCAGTCAATAGAGTCTTCAAGTTCCACAAGTTCACCTGAGCTTATTAGAAACCAGCATGAGAAAAATGCTCATCCTTGCTTTAGCCTAAGGTCCAACTATGCTTTAACAGAAAGGATGTTGGAAAATTACTTGAACTTTATGGGAGAAGAGGAAGAAAACATCACCCTGCCAAAGTATGGTCTCCTCAAAGGGCACCCTCAGGCAGCAGCAAACAATTAGCACAGCACCAGGGCTGCTCTTTTCCCTGTCCCCCCTGTCCACCCCCACGGGGTGGCAAACTCCTGCCCCTCAGAGCCACCTCTGGCATCCAAGGCTGGAGGCACGGGGGGCCTGGTTATAGACACCAGGATGCACTGATGATCCAGAGCTCAGGAAGGCAGGGGCAAGCAAATCCCCTCATTCCATCAAAACATCAAAAATTGGAGGCTTTACAAAATAATTTTGAAACTTCTAAGATTTTTCACCAGCCTTGAAACCTGAGTGAGCGAGCTTTGTTTGATAGGAAGCGTGGCAAAGCAATTTCCTTCACTCACGAGAACCACAGGAATGCCAAGAGGAAAATACTGCCCTGCTAGCATTGCCCTGCTATCCCACAGCATGCTGTTCTTCTGGGGCCTGGCCATGCCAACACACCCCTGAGATCTGGGGGTGCTGAGGGGTAGAAGACTTCATACCAAATGTGTCTTAATCTTTCTCCTTTACTGTGGCATAAAATTAATTAATTGAATTAGAAACTGTGACGAGGTAATAATAAATAAAAGTCAGCATCAGAAGGAAAGATTTTCAAAGCTATTTAAATGCCTGATTTGAACAAAGCACCTAAACTGTTTTAAAATGTGACCCATAATGTGTTTCACCCCAAAGGATATAAGCAGGATATTGAAGATTATTCATATATAGGAAATATTCAATTCATCATCCAAATGCACCCACTTCTGCAGTGAAATATAGCAGATACTTAACAGCACCCAGCAATTTGATATGCATTGAAGGTAGGGTGTGGAGAAAAAATAAAACAGTATCCAGATGAAATTGCAGATGTCAGGAATGGAATTCACCAACTGGGAGGAGACGAGCAAAAAGGGAGATTACTATTTTTATGTAAAATAAATCAGTCTGCTAATCAGGCTGGGATTTTGCTGCTGGGAGTTAAGGAGGGCAAGAGGAGAACCATAATTTTTAGAGCTGCCACTTTAAACTACAGCCCGTCTTGCTTCACCACTGCTTTGATGCAGCATCAGAGAGGGAGCATCTTGAAGTGCTGTAATGTCAAGACTCAAACAGGCATATTTTAAAGTAACAGGAAGTAAATTAAGCCAATTAAACCATCCTAATGCTTTGACTTTTTTAGAGTGCTTGCTTACCAAGCAGATTTTTCTCAGCTTCCACAGCAATGATCATTTCAGGAGGTAACTATTTCCCAGCTTTATAGGCTCACACCTAAATCTTTGGGTTATCCCTTTGCTTTGAAGCATAGAGTTTGTACATATAATGTGAAGTTCAACAGTCTTTGCACCCTTGTTGGGACCCCTTGTGTCCCAACTTTTCATTACTCCAGAGAGCTGGAGTAATGAAAAAGCTCTTAAAATGCCTGCCAGGCTGAGATTTGTGCCCAAACAGGGAGAACTCCCCTCGACTCTCCAGCTGCCAGGGTGCCAGTGCTGGCTGGGCCAGGACACCGTGCCCAGAGCCTCCGTGCCCTGCAGCAGCTCAAGGACCTGCAGGGTGCCCTGTGAGGGCTGTTCCAAGTCCATCAGGGATTTTCTGCTTGTCCAGAGCTCCGCAGCACAAGGTGGGGCCGCCACAACCTGTCTGTTTGCAAACTTCCCCTCCCTGCAGCTTGCAACCCAACCAGGAGAACAAAAGGACCCCCATGCTCTGACATTGCTGCTTATTGATTTAAAGGTAAAAGTCCACTTCTGGTGCAGATACTGGTCTGAAGCAAAGATTCAGCAGGTACACACCATATTGGGAAGCAAACCTAGAATGTGGGGAAGGATTTAAAGATTTGAGCTTTCATCTCTTGCAGATGACACACCAGCTTTTCTCTCCACACCACTTCAACTCAGGGATACCCAGGTACATCTATAAGCTTTTAAGTCTTCTCACATTACTAGAAGAGCAGGTCTTATAACTCAAGTTTAGTAAAAAGTCTTACCGCTTTTAACCTTGATTTTTTTTTTGTTCTTCACTCACCTTCCCCTAGCACTTGTTGAGCTCTCACATGGTGAGCCTGTAGCTCTGGCTGGGAGCTGAGCATCACACACATCAAGATCTTTACTAAAATCCAGTGTAGGTCACCACATGGCTCATTAAATGAAGGGACATACTCTGCATGCCAATTAAGAGATTAAATTATGGAACAAAGCAGAGGGAGAACTAAAATTTAAGATCCTCTTGTATTTTCTGGCAAGTCATCTGTCAACTGGAGGAGCTGTCCCACTAGCTGAAGCTTGTGAAGAGCCTGACGTAGCCACAACCGTGAATATCTCAAATTGTCGTGTCAGCTGAGGTTGCTGTGCAGCTGAAATTGTACTGGCAGTGGAGTTCTCCATTGTCATGATTCCTATACAGATTGAAAGATGAGGAGGGAAAGAGAAAAAGAGGTATAAATGTTTCCCAGCAAACTTTAGATGTGTTCTGCTGTTTGTGAATAGTAAATACTACCACATAGGTATCATAAATGCCAACAAAATAAACTTACAAGAACTTCAGGGGCTATTCATATATGCAGTATGTTTTATAGTGACAATTAAAGAAAGTATTTTAAAATGTTGTAGTTGAAAATTTGGAGGAAAAAAGTGGTTCAGATGTAGTTTAAACACACTGCTGAATTCAGGTTCAGCTGGGTGTTACTTTTGGACTTCCAAGTAGTTTGGATGCCAAAAAACTGCGTGTGGATGTGTGTACACAGGCAGAACTGCATGTGTCCTGGCAGCAGTGCAGAGCCCAGCATCCCCCCCAGGGGCCAGCCTGGCAGGTTGGAGCAGTGCTCCCCTGCTTCTGCAGAGTTTCTCTCAGAGCACGCCACCAAAACACTGCTGGGAGGACCATGGGGGTGCTCTGCTTCCAAAAGCACCCAAGGGTGGTGGGGTCCTGGCACAGGTTGCCCAGGGAAGCTGTGGATGCCCCAGCCCTGGAAGTGTTTAGGACCAGGCTGGAAGGGCCCTGAGCAACATAACCCAGTGATCCCCATCCCTGCCCTCAGCAGGGGCTTGGAACAAGGTGATCTTTAAGGTCCCTTCCAGCTCTAACCATTCTGTGATTTTGTAACACACAGACACACATGGCAACAAACCCAATCTATATTTCCCCCATAGACAGCCTTACCCAACACTGAAGAATTCCACTGAAGAAGTTTCACTACACAGAAAGATATACCATAGGGATTTTTTACACCAGAACAAAGTGCTCCTCTTCTCCCATCTCATATGTGGGCTACAGTACAATATTCAGGCTGGCTTTCTGGGGTGGAGTGAAACCCATTTTCAATAGTGAGCTAGCTACAACAGCCTGATGGCAGCCTTTTAATCCATTTTTTTAAACCCTAGGTTACTGCAGACATGAGTGCTAATATTCATAGAATGGCTACACCCACTCTGCAAGCCAGACTGGCAAAATTCAGTGCCTCTCTAAAATTCATAAAGCTGAATTAGCCCCTTGCTGTGTCCCCACTTGCAGCTGAGACTCACAGTGTGTTAGATTGGACTCTGAATGCACTGTAATAAATTCTGCTGTAAGTCTGGCTTACAGTTGAACATGACTGCTTGTGTCAGTCTGTCCAGATTATTCCAGCTCCTCACAGCTCTGAGCTGCATGAGGTGCTGGGTCCACAGTGAGGGAACCCTTAGGTGCCAGATTTGCATCACAGCATCTCCTTTAGCTCTTAAGACCCATAATAGAGCTTACTCTTCATACAAACACTGATCTTCAAATGTGACTCCAGGTATGTAGTCCATGAATGGACTTATGAATGGAAAATCTTAAATCACTCATCACATTCATTAGAGTAAAAATTGTGAAGGTCTCACACAGAGCTCATCTTCCAAGACTATAGGCACCACAGGGATGGGAAGGACACAGTGTGGACCAGGAGAGATGAGAGATGAGATTTTTTTCTTTTAAAAGAAGAATTAAGAAACACAGTAATTTGTGAAAGCTCAGACCTGCTGCTTCAGGTGTGACTGTCACCCAGCCCTCACTTGGGTGCTTTCAAGCAAGCAGGAAAGGCTGCTTTGTTTGGATAGTGCCAGCAGACCAGGCTGGGGAGCAGAGAGGTGAGGCTGGGGAGCAGCCCAGCTTCCCAGTCCCACCAAGGCTCAGAGCAGGGCAGGACCAACCCCTGCTCCAGCCCCTGCTCCTCAGCCCCCAACAGAGGGGGGCCCTGCATCCCTGCACCCACTCTGGCTCATCTGTCCTGCTGCAGAACAGGGAAAGAAGGGATCAGGAAAGATCCACTCCTGAGCCCTTCAGCCAGCCTGCACTGGGGCAGGAGCTGGCAGGTGTGGGTCCCCACCTGGAGTCCCCTGGGCCCTGCTGCAGACAGGCAGAAAAGCCCTGTGCCAGGCCTGTGCTGAAGGGTTCTGTACAAATAACTTCACCTCCCTCAAATGTCTCTTAAGCTCATCGTCCAGCCAATGTGAGCTGGCCAGTGGATTTGAAACAGTGAGGTTTTGGGGTTAATTAGAAATCAGAAGTGCTGTGTCTGTCCCAGCACTGGATCAGCAGCCAGAGAGCAGTTACACACAAACTGTGATTTATCCCGTAGTGCCAGAGTTACTCTGTGGCTGTCACATGTCATTGTGTGAGGTGACATGTCACATCATTGTCATGGTGACATGTCACCACATTACTGTGCAGCTATCATGGACATACAGTTAAAAGCTCTTACTACAACTGTTTCCACTTAGGTATTTAGTTTCTTAAGGATTACTGACTGTGATGTAGAAATTCCTATCAATCATAATGTCAGCTCTACAGAAATTAAGCTACTTTTAGAGGAGGATTTTGAAACAAATGTAATAACACAGAATAGTGCCTATTTCTCAAAATGTGGGTTACATCCATCAGGGCAATGACACAAAAGACTAGGTGGAGACAAGGGAGGGTTCTTTCTATTGTTTTCCAGAGATCTCACAAGAAATAAAGGACAAATCCAGCTGTGAATGAAAGCAATCTTGAAAACATACAATTAGTACTGCAACTGCAGAAATGTCTTTTCTAAATTTGAAGAGAGCCTTGAACAGAAGGTATAGAGCTATTCACCTATGTTGGCTTTCATGGACCAAGAAACCAAAAACTGTTATGGCTTTTCTGCTTACCCTGCAAGCACACATGGCCCTAATTCACAACCTCTAATAGTTACTACAGAGCAGCTGGGGAACTCAACCCCTCAGCTGTTACAGGCACACTGTAATCTTGCACAAAAACTTCACAGCAAACCACCATTTGTCCCCACCAAGGTTTAAAACCAGAGAGTTCTGCAGTTGTGTGCTATTTTTATTGTAAAAAGACATCATTTTTCACAGAGTATGTGAAGACAAAGCAAAGGAAAATGATGATTTTGCTAATGGACAGTATGGATAAGTGCACGTGTGTGTGCCTGTATAAGTACAGGTTTAATTCTTTATTTGACCAAAAAAACCTATAACTATCTCTTAGTTTTCCTGCTCCTGAACTTGGCTAAGGAAGCACATAGTAAGCAGGATGCAAAGAAGAGGTGCTTGTTCTCCTGGAACAGAGTTCATGTGGAATTCCATGTCCCAGAAGAAAAGAAAGAAAAATTGCTATTTTCATTCAAAATAAATCAGTTTCCTAATGAAAGTGGCATTTTGCTTCTGCAAATTTAGAAAGGGAAAAAAGAAAAGAGAAAAAAAATAATATTGAGAGCTGTCATTTTAATGAGCAGCCTTTGCTGGGATTGCACAAGGTAAAAGTCATAAAATTTAGCCCAGATGTTTAGTTGAAATAAGAAACTTAATGTCGTGTTTTTCACATTTCCATTGTGAAATCTTATAATAATTTATATTTAAAAGGTTGCACAAATGTTGACACTTCTTTAGTAGAGTTTCAAGCAAGCTAAAAAAGGTAAATTCACCTTAGGATCTCCTAAGACTTCTCCCAAAACTGAGTTCATCCTTTGTAAATTCTGCCTGTCAAAGACTGTTTGACTCTGTACTGGACTGCAGTGCTTTACCTCCACACACAGATGAAGCCTGAAATTTCTTATACACAAAAAATGAGCATTTTGGCATAAACAATGTGATCGAGACAGTTTCCATCCTCATCACTGAATCTTGATGGTTTTCTTGAACTTAGATGTAACAGTTCCCCACACACAGGATATTGTGTGTGATACAAGTGGTTTCAACTTGAAAGCTCACTCCCACCAAATGTCTGCATTTCTCTGTGAGCCAAGAAAGACCTAAACTCAACTCTAACATATTTCCAAGAAAAAGCCTTTGGTGTTATTCTCTCAGGCACGATTTGTTTCCTAACCAATGATGCTATTTAATCAAAACTCACACTAGTCTTCCTAAAAGCATTTAAAAAACAAAACAAGAAAGAAGCATTTCTGTTCCATAGCTTAGTTCTTAATCATCTAATCAAACTTGATAAATTTTCCACTCTCTCTCTCTCCCCTAAAATGAATTCTTGGCAGCCTTCAGTGAAATAAAAAAAAAAAAGTTCATGTAGAAGTTCAAAGCAGCAATTTATGTTTCTGATAATTTTAAATTAATTCCTAATCTATGAAGCATAAAGAAACTATGCTTGAGATGCAGCCCACATCCAACCATATGGCTTAAGGAGACAGTGTCTGTGATGTGTGGCTGCAGATCTTTCTGTCCCTGGCATACACACCTGAAGTTCATGCCCCCTAATGTAATTGGACAGTTTTGTTTGTGAAAATGGCCTGTTCTGCCAAATGCTGAAGTCCTTGCTTTGACAGATATATCACTTTTCCAATGTGAGTGTATTTTGAAGAGAGCTGACACATGATCAAGTTCTCTTTAATATCCTTCAACAAACCTGACAGTTGTCCAGCAGGGTCTTGTGCAGCATCCAACTGTCAGCTCTGGCGGAGGCATTATGGGAAAGCTGACTGAGGAAAACAGCAGCAAAGAGGAAAAATCTGATTTATGCTTCTCTGGGTACTCAGCTCAGTATCAAAACAAGTACCTCAGCTCATATGTATTTTAGCAGGCCTACATGGACAAAGTCTCCTTAGGCTCCAGAAGAACTGGAGAACAACCTATTTATATTGTAATTATTTATTTTAGGGGTTTATTGCATGTGTCTTTATAAAGCACCCCAAATCTCACAAGCACAGGTGTTATCCTTTCCAAATCTGAGCTGCCTCATAAGCAACAATAAATGGATGCTTTTTAACTGCTTGGGATGCTTCAGTTTCGTGTAGTTTTTAGAAGGGTCTTTCACTTAAAAGAGTCCTCATGTGGAAAGAAAAAAATGCATTTTATAGTATTTTGCTATTTACATATGCCACCAGTGAGAAAGTCCATGTTTCCAGAGGGGTCTGGCAATGTAAGCTTAGAATATCCTCTTCAAATTGTTATTTAAGCCAGATGTTATCATTTTGTCACCTCAAAATTTCGTTTTCCTGCAGGAAGGTAGAGTTTAATTGCAGTCATTTTGTGTTACTTACTGAAATGCAGCCTTGCAACAAGAAGGAATTGAACTGGACCAAGATAATAGCATAAGCCCCATCATCCCCACAGTGGAAAGTGGCATTTGTACCCTCAGAGTGCAGCTGATTTCTTTGCCTGAGAACTCCCTCAGCCTGTCTTTGGTGACGTGTTGCTGACAGACTGAAGCAGTCCTCAATGCCCCATTCCCTGCAGCGAATCCCTTGGGTCTGAAGCCTTGTGCCAAAACGCTCCCCCTGACTGTGGGGAGCCCACATCCCCACCTCAGCTTTAGCTACCTGTCTTGGTTTACAGGTGCGAGCTGACGGTGTTCAGTCCAGAGCAGGTTTAAACAGAAAAAGAGAAAGAAAACCCACAGTCCAGGGAACTTCTCTGCCTCAGCTAGCTCAAAACTAACTAAAAGCAAAGGAGAGCTCTGTCTCACTGTCTGTCTGTCCACAGACAACACAGTCCAGGAGAAGGATGTGGGGGAGCAAGTGATAGCAGTTCCTGATAACAAACTCTGCACTTCTCTCCTCTCTTTGCTCTTGGAACAAGTCTGAAAGGTGCAAAACTCATTATCCAGCCTAAACAGAGCAGATGACTGGGGATACAGGCATGACATAGCCAACCCAGGGCAGCACCCGAGACTGCAGCAGCTCTGAGCCTGCACAGGGTCAAACCCCATGTGGAGAGCCCAGAGGCAAGGCCAGGCTGGAGGGGCTGGGAGCTGGGGCCAGCAGCTCTGCTGTAAAGCAGGCTCAGCTCCCGCTCAGCTCGGCTGGAAATCCCGCACGTGAACGGCGCTGGGCGCGAGTCCCGAGGTTCTACATAAAAATGACAGAAGGGTCCCATCAGACAGAGAGACAAGTGTTATTGGAACAGCCGTGGAAGAGTTGGTCTGAGCAGGAGTACTGCAGAATGACCATGTTATCTCTGTTATTCCTGTGCCCCTTTAAATATAGTGCTGAGGTGACTGCCTACTTAGCCTACGGTGAAGGCCACACTTGTCTGCGGTGAAGTCCCATAATCTTAGTTTATTGCATTGCATGTATTGTATTTGCTCAAGCTGCTGCCTGAGGGGGTGCTTGTGGGAAATGTATAGCTTTCTGCTCCCCCCTTCTCTCGCAGACTATTTAGGCTGACATTTATCAATAAATTGCACATATTGTTATACATTTTTCTGTCGGAGCAGCACTACAGGATTATGTGATGAGCACGTTTTATCAATCTAGAAACATTTTTTTTTTTTTTACCATACAAGGATTTTTTGCTGCAGAAGTGACTGGAATGTCACAGCTCCAGCATGACCTGATTGCTAAGTCAAACCAGAGATCCGGACAGTTTTCACTGCAGGCCCCGTTTCAGGAAACACTTCTGTGGAAGGCTGTTCCTGGCTGCTCTCCCTTCTCCAGGTCTGTGGTTAGAAATCCAACATGGCCCTCTGTTACCCACAAAGCCCATAAATCTCCCACAATCAGGCCATTCCTACATTCTGCAGTTCTGCACATCGCATTTTTCCCCCCATGGGCTAAGCTGCTAAAAGCCACTGCCCTGACCTCCTGTTAACATTTTTTGTTTGTTTTATTTTTTTCCAAGGTAGCAGTATAATGACCCTATGATCAAGATCATGTCAGTTAATCCTCCTTTCAGATCAGCACAACTCTTCCTCATGCATTACATTTAAATTTTCTTTTAAAAATGCCTTTGCCTGAAAGACAAATCATTTGTCTTCAAATTTCGTCTGTCAAAACCTAGACAGGCTATTTCCATAGTATATTTTTAATCTTTTTCTGAAGTTTGCATCTTCTGTTTTACTCTCCTCATTAGCTGCACCCACAGATCTGGACTATTTCAAAATGTCACTATTCTGGACAACATGAAGGAAGCTCCTAGTCATATCAGTAGACGAATCAGAGTTAAAACTCTTTTGAAAAAACGAGCAAAAATTTGTCCTCGTGTCTTCTGCTAAATACGTGGGGAAGCCATGACCGGCCTTCTTTCACATCCCCTTGTCCACATACAGGTGGGAAAATTTGGGAAAAATCTATTTTGAGCCTTTTGACAGAAGCTGGGAAAGCTGCTGGACATCACACACGCTTAGCTACAAGATTTGTTTAAACACAAGATGTGGTTGGCATTGTGAGTGCCACTCATTTTGGAAGGGGATAGAATGACTTTGGAAGGTATTAAGACCCTAAACAGAGCAGAAAAACAATACCAAAGTGATTGAATTCAGCCATCTGGAGGGAGCTCCAAGGCACACCCACCCCACCACAGCAGCCCTGTCTAAGCCTTCACTGGAGGCCACGTGGACATGGCCCAGTGCAGTGCTTGAAAACCTCCAGAGGAGCCCTGCTGGCTTGGACTGAGGTGAAAAACGTGATTTGGACACAGGTCCCAGTGCAGCAGAGTGTGACAGCCACAGAGATGGGACTCTGTGGGACCACCCATGCCCTGCTGTCCGCAGTTCAACCCCAGGAAAAAACAGAGCTCATCTTTGTGCTGGTCCTTGATCTGCTCCACTAGTGAAGAGAACAATCCCAGTGGACATGTCAAGAATTACTGTGGAGGTCCCCACAGAGACATTTGGCCCCAAGTGCCAAGTCTCCTCCATGGCATGAACACATGGGCAGGAAAGATTAAGGAGTGCACTGCATTTGTAACTGGCAGGAAGGATTATTGGGCAGACAACCTGGCTTTTCCTTCTCCAAAGTGTGGCATTTTTGCTCAACAGTCTAACTACTGCACACTACTACTGCTGCTGCCTCTAGCTTTAACCCACAAATACAGAGTCTTTTTGCAATTATGAAGAATTACCCAATAAACTGTTTTAACTTTAAGCCTTAACGAAGAATTTCAATCCATTTCAACCAAACTATTTTCTTTGGTCCACACTGACTAGCAGACATTAGTCTGAAACAAAGAAAAGAATAATACTATAACAAAAAGAAACAAAGAAAGAACTCATTGGTTATGCAAATTTACTGCTGACATTGTTTCATTATTAAAAATGTTTTGGTAAGAGCATTTTGTTGAATCAAGATTGATTGCAACAAAAAGTAAATCCAAGAAAAAAATCTAAAAATATGTCAAATACTTTAACAGAAGGATTACAATAAGGAGAGTATTTTATGAAACATGCTGACTCTTTGTTCGTTCTTGATGGCTAGACACACACATCAATGAAAGATTTGTCAGAAGCAACCATCTCAGTTTCTAGTCATCAGTGAGTTATGTGCTAACTGAAGCCTCTGCATTTGTGAAGTGTTTATGATCACTTCAGAATTAGCAGTTTCCCATGAATGTCAGATTTATGGACAATCTGTTAAATATTTGAATCAGATCTGCTTACCTGAACTAAACCATCTGAAAAAAACCAACTGTATTCTTCTCAAATGCCAAGGGTTATGTCATGTCATTTTGTCAGTGTGAAAGAAAACAGACTGTTATCAAAAAGAAATTTGCTAACAATCTGGAGGTTTGATATATAGAAGTATTTGGATTATTGACTCTTCACTGCAGCTTGTTTTTCACATTCTTAATTATTGGCTGGTATATCCTCACCGTGCATGGAAGAATAAAATCAAGTCAAAGCTACAGTTCTGAATTTAACATTAAAATTCAAATAGGAAAATTTCCCAAATATTCAGGAGCCTGAAATAGTGTAATATATATGCAGTACATTGTATGGAATCTACTTTGCACCAAAACCAGTGGAAAGCTTTTGTATGTGTTTAGCAGACGGACTGCCCTTCTAGTGCAGCATTTCAGAAGCATTTCACTGCAGGCATTAATGAAGTGAGTCCCACAGTGAGGGACCAAATGGGAGAGGACAGGAAGAGGAAAAGATTGGGAAGGAGGACAAGATGCAGGAAATTATAAAGGGGTACAGCAGAGAAGAAAGCTGACTGGATGAAAAACTGACAAAGAGAAAACCACATGTGAAAGAATTGAAGTATGTTGCAAATAACATCCCCAAAGTAGACGTGTATTTGAAACTCTGAGCTGAGCCTTCTTTTTTGTCAACGTTGACTTTTTCAGCCTAACTCTTCTCAGTATTTCTCAGCTAATTCTGTTCCATTTCCATCCACCTCTACAATATAGGGCATTACTTTCTCTCAGATCTCCCCTTGAACTCCATTTTCTTCCCAAACTCATGCAACAGCTTCTGCCTTGATTTTTACACTTTTTTTTCCTTTTCTGTAGCAGTTTGTGGCTCTGTTGATTCACAACATGTACACACATTGGAAGGATCCACTCCCTCGCATTTCACCACATGTACTCAAAAAACCTTAGCCATGTGAACTGTTCCACAAAGCAGCACAGTGCTACAGCTGTACAGTTATATTTCATCTGTGATCTGATATGATCACCCTACACTGTACCAAAAATAGTGACAGTTTCCTCACATTGTCCTTTTCCAATATTCCTGGAGACAATTCAAGTTGTTGGAGTTACAGGCCATCCCACTCATTCAAAGTACCCCTATGGATGTTTCTTGCAATGCGTATCTGTACTTAGGCTTTATATCCAGCCCTCAGTATATACCATATGCACTTAATCAATTTATAATTTCAACATTTTATTATCACATCTCCCAGGGAACTGGTTTAGCTAATGATAATGAATGGTCATGACTGTCACGTTACTGGGATGGCATTTGAAGGGGGAAAAGAAAGAAAGAAAAATCCTACCCTCATATGACCAGTGTCACGAGGTTAAATACTACTAGAGCTCTACCCTCTTGCTTTTTAATGTGGAAAAGACTAAATAAAACATTTTTAAAAAGAGAAAATATGCATGAAAGATAATGAATGGCCATTTTATTAACTTTGCTATTCGTTTTTCATCTCTGTAGGATAATAAAGGACACATAGATCAGCAAAGCTGTGATGTGATGAACACACTTGGAGTTCTCACTGGTCTCTGACAAACTGAGAGCCTCCTCCTCCTCTCTTTGATTCAGTCTTTGGATGCTCAACAGATCTGAAAATCATTTTAGACCACAGAAAAATCAGGCATTCAGAAGAGAACTGTTAATAATTCAGGACTAAATTTTCCAATTACGTATCCAAAGCAAGTAATTAACTTTCTAAAAACACAAGTTGCCATAGATGGAAAACAGCACATGTGCAGATTAGGTCTCTTAAAAATAAAACCTGAATTGCTAGGGGAAGTAACACCATTTGTTAATTCTAAGGCTACATATTTTTCTGGAACATGTTTTACCCACATGAATTTTTGTCCTTAACACTATAATCTCTGCAGATATGCATGTCAGCAATTCCTGCCTAACCTAGCTTGCACATGCTTCTCAAGAGGAGAGAAAGAAAAAGTCGTCACTAACAGAATCTATATCATTTCATGAGAAATTCACCAAGCAAACCTCTTTTCAAAGACTTTTATGAAAAATGAAAAATTCAAGGTTTTAATAAGTTTAATAACCTTCTGATAGGCATTCAAATTTGAGGTGTTTATCCAAATACCCTCAAGCTTCAGAGAATCCCTTATCACTGCTTCAATTCCTAATAGCTGTCATTCCAATAAATATCAGAGCAATTAAAATCTCTATCAATCAAAAATATTGCTTTCTTACAGGCCTGTCATTTTTTTAAAAGCAAATCCTGATCTACCTTTTCTAACAGCTCTTGGATTTTATAGCAACATATAATAACCATCTGACTGCCTTTATTTCCATTTAACTTTTATCTTTAATGTCTCTGCTGTTTCAACCAAAATATTTATAGCATTTTTTCCTTTGCACACTTAATAATATTGTCTCGGTTTCCTGCTGTGTTTTGCTCTTCATCCTATGAGGAGGGAAGGCAAAGCCAGCAAAACCAGTTCTAGAAGAGAAAGACAAAATTTTTCATTAGTGTTCACAAATCCTATTGAGAGAACAAAGACCTCTTCCCACCATGAAGATGCAAAAATATTTCCACAGGCAATGCTGACTATTTCAATGAAACTGGACAAATATCCTAAAAAAACCTCCCTCCTTTCTCTATACTGTCATATTGCAGACTAAAATTGCCACTTTTTCTGACACAACATATTGAAACCCCTGTTTAGACCTTTCTTTTGGTGTCATTTGATTTCTCAGAGGGCAATGGGGGTTAAAAAGGCTGTGGAGAAGCTTGTAGTACTTGTGACATGAAACTATGATGGCTTGGCAAAGAGATTTAGCTGCAAGAATTGGAAAGAATATCTTGGAATTGAAAGAGGTTGAGACAATAAGCATGAGAAATTAGATATGGTCTGTAAGTGGAGTTGTAGCAAGGGCAACCAGAAAAATAATTATTCTTACTTAATTGAGGAAAAATTAAGAATTCTGCTCTTCTCACGCTGCATTCAAATTGAAAGGTGGACATGCACAAGGAAATATTACATAGCTGGCTTCTTTCCTGGAGGAAGAGGAGGCAAGCCAGGAGAAAACAAGGAGATATACAAGTTCTCCTGTATTCTGCAGGAAATCTGGCAGATCTACACAGAGCTGAACATCAATGGAGTTTGGAGAAACATTCTCCCATTTTGCATTTGCTTTAGTGCCTCCAGGACATGACCAAGGAAAGATTTCCACAGCATGGTTTAGGGGAGTGCCCTTCTTTATTAGCCTTTTTATCCTTCCACCAGGTCACACTCTTTTTTCCATCCCTTCCTATGTCCTGCAGGTTTCAGTGTAGCCAAATAAACCCATTTCTTAATCAGAACTCTTGTATTTTGGTTTGCCTTTTTTTTTAATCTTCTATTTTAAGAGCAAGCCCAGGGGTTATTGCCCACTTATTTGATCTGTCTTAAGTCCTATGGGCCCTATTTTCGTCTGTAAAAACAAGCATTAAGGGCTGCCTAGGCAGATGACACTCAAAGGTTAAGAAGGTTGGACACAGTTTAGAGGACAAACTATCATTCCATTTTTTCAAACCCAAGCCAAGGTTTTGCAATGCAAATGTAACAGTTTTCTGTGTATTTGGTTTATTCTGTTTCATGTTTTGGCCATTCCACACTCTCCAGAGCACTATTAAGATTAGGAGAGTGGTGTGCAGTGGTTTTAAGAATGTGAAAAGAGATATTGTCTAGTGCATGAGTGAGCTTCTGCAATCTGTATCCTGAAGTCACTTTAACCTTGAGAATTTTATACTGATGCCAGATAGGTATTTTGGGTAAATATATTTCTTGGAAGCTCATAATATATTCAATACTCAAAATCTACTTCCTAGGTAATTTGACTGATTAACTATCCAGACACAGGCGTGTGTGTGTTTGTGCACGTGTGCTTCAAAACAAGGTACAAACTCAAAATCAGGGAGCCAGACAGATGCTTTTTGCTTGATTTGTGTATGTTAATCATACAGTTTTTATACACATAAATCTGTTGCTGTGGGTTGATGTCCAGTTCTGTTTATTCTGCCAGTACAACAAAAGGTGATAGTAAACGTGGTGTATTGCAGCTCCAGGGATGGTGGATGAGCAGCCAGCAGGAGAGTCTGCAAGCTGCAGACAACAAACCCTGCACCAGTGCTATCAGACAGACCCCCCAGTGTTATCTAGCCCTCCCAAAATGTCACTAATATAGTTCATGAAAAACCCTAACATTCACAAACCTGCTCAAACACAGGGTGACAGCACCAAGGTCTGGTGCCAGAAGAAGACCTGGGCTCCTCATCAGAGACTCTTGTTACACAGGCAATGCCCATCTCCTTATAACAATACTTTGAACTCTGTGTTGTACATTATGTTTTAGCATCCCTTGACAAAATATTTACTGTTCCATTTAAGCACTGCTGGTCAACACCATTTTAATTATTTCCAAGACTATTTCTCTGGATCAGGCTTTTCACTGAACCAGATTCACCTCTTCCTGATTTATTCATGCCCTGTCAAAAACAAAAGTTTCAATCCCTTAATTTAATTAAAATGTTCTTGACTGAGATTGTTACATCTTAGAGAGGTGTTTAATTCAAAACTTGCTGTATCCACAATGGTAGTGATTGAGAACAGAAAATCAACTTATGTCATAGTAGTTTGTTAGAATATTTGTTTACTCTTCAGCTGAAGCATGCTAATTACAATAAGAGGTCTTCACAAGCAATCCAGTTAGCAAATATGATTGGTTAATAGATAAGGAATGATTTGTGATTAAAAACATACAAAAACAGCATCTGCAGAAGAAGGTTATTAGACCTGGCCCCACATTGTAAAGCATCAAAAATTTGGGTTGCCAGAGATACTTGGGCTGCTGTGTGGATGTGGAATCAGACACATTTTTATCACATGTACAAATGGAAACTCGTATGTGTATTTGTCCCACCGGAATTGCAGTGGCAGTGGTCAACGCCGATACAAACAGGGGCCTCCTCTGAACCATGCAAATGTAGCATTTTGTCTCTCAGAAAAGAGCCCCACAAAATCAGAAAATTTGGGAAGGGATCATAAAACTATTTGACCAATCTGCATCCTAGATATAGTTTGAGCTCTTTAGAGCATTTTGATTACTAAGAAGGACTGACTATAAGCTCAAAAACCTTGGCCACAACTGAAAATCGGGAACGACTCATCTCCAGTGAAGTTAGTAAAGAATATGGGTTCCAGAGTAAGGATTTTCACAGGAACAAAAGTCCTCATTGTTGGCTACTCTCAGAGACTCTTACATGCTCAGTACATACAGGCTGGTGAAAGGCTAAACAAATAGGACATCAAAGGCAGGTGGTATCTCATTTTTGGCTGATTTGTGCAGATATGGGAAATCTATCTGTTAATTAATAAGCAGAGAAAGTCCATTAAGTATTGTGTTCTATTATTGTTAACTCAGAAATTACTGCTTTTCTTGACACAGGCCTATTTCAAGTTTGGGGATTTTGAAATGAGAAAGGATTTTGCTTTCTTTTTCCTTAGTCACTGGGGACCTGCGACTGTATGTTTTAATTAAAAAAAAAATAAAATAAGCATTGCTTTTAGCAGGTCTCCTGTACACAAGCAGCTCTTGAGTAAATACATTACACCACAATAGGAAAGTGAAGCTTATTATAACATATCCTGTTTTGCATTTGCATCCTCAGTGCGTGCAGTTCTGGTGCCCCCAAGACAAGAAGGACGTAGAACTGCTGAGCAAGTCCAGAGGAGACCATGAAGTTGAAAAGAGGACTGGAGCACCTGCCCTATGAAAACATATGAGAAAGTTGAGGCTGTTCAGCCTGGAGAAGAGAGCTGTGGGGACCTTACAGTATCTGAAGGAGCTACAGAGAAGCCACAGAGAGATCTTTCAATGCGAGCTGCAGTGACAGCACAGGGAGAAATGGGTTCAAATTGAAGGAAATTTACATTAGTATTAGGAAGAAATTATTTACTGTGAGGGTGGTGAGTTGCTGGAACACTTTGCCCAGAGAAATTGTGGATGGTCCATCCCTGGCACTGGGGTGGGGCTGAATGGGGCCCTCCCTGACCCACCTGGTGTGCTGGAAGGTGTCCCTGACCATGGCAGGGGGTGGAATGAGATGATCTTTAAGGTCCTTTCCAACCTACACCATTCTGTGTTTCCATCATTCCTGGACTTTCTCAAATGCATGCACCATTTTTGAATCTGTCATTTAAATGCCAAATCTTCATTCCCCTGCATCCTGCTCACTCAGTCTGCATCCCTGACAGCTGATTTCCTCTCTTTTTCCCAGTGAGTCCTATCATACTCAGATCTGGTACTCTCTTTTCTTCAGCTCAGCCTACGTAAGTATCTACTCCCAACTTCTTTCATTTTTTCAGTATTCACCCAGCACCACAAACGTGGTCCCTCAGCAGTAACCCCAGGATCTCCTAGAAATGGGCACAGCTTCCTCCTGGCAGGTCTCCACCAAGACCTGACCCCAGAAAACTCCTCAGTCAGGGGAGGCTAAGCCTAGGCACTCTCAGCAGCCTGTGAAGCATAAACCTGAGTCAGAACTCACACGCCTCTGCCCACAGTTTACATTGTAAATGTGAATCGAAGCATTTTATTGTAATTAGCTGGAAGAGGTACAGATTGTAGTTGTTTTATAGAAGCAAAACTATGAAATCTATAAATGTAAAACTGTTATGGTGGCCATAATACATTCAGAGCACTAAATTAAATTATGTCATAATATATAGGCCATTTATAAAAGATGTAACTTCTAATGGATTTTTTTTTTTAATGAGGAGTTCCAGATTGAATATCCTGGCAGCTGAACTTTTCTCCTTAGTCACAGAGGTGCAGAGTGTGACAGGATGATCCCAGCTGCTGTTCCAGCCTGGTGCCAGCAGGAGTGGTGACCCAGGTGGCCCCTTCATCCTTTCATGGTCTGGAAGATGAGAAGGATGATGTGGGGCACAGCCCCAGGATCCTGACTGAGCCCACAGGGTAAATGTGTGCCCACACCCTGAGGCAGCCCAGCTGAGCTGATGTGAGCTATTGCAGCTCACATCTTGCCCACAGAGGAGGGAGAGGCTGCCTTGGGGCACCTCCCCCCCCTTGTCAGAAGAGGACCTGCAGAAATCATTCCAGTGCAAACACCCCAGGACACCCCTGCCCTCTGCTCCTCATGAGTAGTCATCACTCAAAAGGGCACTGGGAGCTTGGTGATTCCCTGCTGGAAGTCACCAGTGACTGCTGCTCTCCTCAACTCCAAAACAAAGCCTTTGCTTTTCATTCCCTTAACTCAGAGGTCTCTGAGAAGTTGTCCAGGGGGCATCAGCACATTGAGCACACGAGTGGCACAAACCTTTGTCAAATACTGGCACGGTCTAGCTGGGGATCTCGAGCAGAGCCAGGATCTTGTAATCCTTTCCTAGGTGGATAATTTACTCTCAGAATTGTCTTGATAGCTCCCTCAGGGCTTCTCTGAATATGGATTAGCAGGAGGTTTCTTGCAAGGCTAAGCTCCTCACATTGAAGGAACTGAGTCCTTTCATTGGTGTTAGCTGGTTATTTGTAAAGAAAGATGGATAAATGCACAAAGTCATGAATTGCTGAGCACAGGAATGCTAAAGCCACTGATTTCCAGTGTGAAGGAGCAACATCCTTACTAGACCTACTCAAGGATTTTCAGCTGAAATTATTTTCTCTGGAAAATTTTAGGATTCTTCCCCAAAATTATATTCTTTTTAATATCATTGTTCTCAACACACTTGCCACTACCTTTGCAGCCCTCTGCTGCCACTTAGCAGCAATCCATTTAGGAATGGAAAAAGGTCAGAATTGCTTTTCCATAAAAACATTCTCCCCAACTAAGGAACAGAAACGTAAATTTTTCTTTGTGGATTACCTTGACTTAATTTTTAAGATGACATTTTGGGGTGCTTTCTTTTGGCAGTCACTTCCTGATGGGACAAGAGACCTGTACACAACCCATAATTTGTCCAAGCAGGAGCCTGTACAGTAAATGTAATGCAGAAGAACATGGTGCTCTTGGAGGTTCTGAACCAATGTACTAAGCAAGAGTAAACTAAAGCCTACTAAATCTCAATTCCACCCCCAAATCATCTGATCTTGAGTATCAATAACATATCTTATATTCAAAAGCAGCTTGGGCAGCAGATTAAGGGCAGTGATTCTGTCCCTCTACCCAGCTCAGGTGAGACCCCACCTGCAGAGCTGCCCCAGCCCTGGGGCCCAGCCCAGGAAGGACCTGGAGCTGCTGGAGCCAGGCCAGAGGAGGCACCAGGATGAGCAGAGGATGGAGCAGCTCTGCTGGGAGGAAGGGCTGGGAGAGCTGGGATTGTTCAGCCTGGAGAGGAGAAGCTTTGGGATGACTTCGTTGTGGCCTTCCAGTGCATGAAAGGAGCCTACAGAGAAACATGGAGAGAGACTATACACAAGGGATGGAGTGACAGGACACGGAGGAATGGCTTCACACTGCCAGGGAGGAGGTTTAGACTGGATATTGCAAAAAACTCTTTACTGTGAGGGTGGTGAGGCCCTGGCACAGGTTGCCCAGAGAAGCTGTGGCTGCCCCATCCCTAGAAGTTTCCAGGCTGGATGGAAATCTGAGCAGCCTGGTCTGGTGGAAGGAATCCCTGTTCCATGGCAAAGGGAACTGGATGATCTCTGAGACCCTTTCCAACCCAGGCCAATCTATGACTTGCTGTTCCTGCCTGTGCTACCCCATTCTTCTGAAGCCAGGTTCCTGAGTGCAAGCAGTATCTGTGACCTATATGTGCAGTACTAACCCAGTGGGACCCTTAAGTCCCCTGCAGCCTCTAGATTCTGCTACAGCACAAATTAGTAATGACAAGGATGGTCTCTACATCATGGGAGCATAATACACTGTCACCACTTCATATTTAAATGCATTTTTAGGATTCCCTGGTTCACAAGCATATACCAAAACTGTCAGATAGGCTTCCAGCTATTCCTGCTAGGGCAAATTCATGGTTATTTTGCAAATGTTCATTAGATTTTAAGCTGTAAGGGAGCATCTCTGAAGATTCACCTTCCAGAAGTGCACAAATGGTTTGTGCAAATAGTGCTGCACTCATGGATGCAGATATTCCTAGCACCAATGACTTTTAAATGGTACTCACAAGAAATGGCTGTTGAATAGTATTCAGTATTGCTCAACTCTTGCATTTAGCCAAACAGTCTGGTCTCATCAGAGAATCATTAAAACCTTGACAGAAATAACAGATCATTGGGTATAGAACAAATCAAAACAAGCCCTTTTGGTGGCAATCTATGCAGAAGGAAGCAGAGGTTATCCAACAATAAAGGGAAAATATGCCATTTTTATCAGGTGAGTTTCACTCTCTGCAGACAGAGAAACCTGCCTGTTAACAAGTATGAGAAAGAATATGTGGGGACAAGGCCAGTGCAGAATAGATGGGGGTTGAGGCAAACAGAAAATATCTTGCTGTCCCTCTACCCCAGCTACCATTGTATCACATGTGGGATTGCAAATCAGGATAAATCACTGCTGTAAATACTAAAAGCAATTTGATCAATGGGGTACAACAGACCCACCACACCAGGAACTCTGTTTACAGCATCCAAGGTGACATTGCAGATGGATATTTTATTTGCTGGAAAGCTTTCTTTTACACTTCCAGTGCTGCACTTGGGGTTTATTAAAGGGTTTGCTAGAATTAGCCTTATCAAAACAGTGGCAATAAACTTTACCACTGGCCCCTTACCCTGAAAGATTTTGTCTTTTCACTGGTCAGTGCTATCCAACCCCCCTGTTTCCCACTACTATCTTCCCTTTGTCTGGTCTGCAACATATTTGTGACTAAACAAATAAACAGCACCAGCTCAGTAGATGGATCTCTAGACACAAACTCCAGAGTAAATTCCATAATCAACCAGGCTGAATGATGCTTTCAGCAGGCCAGGGCTGATACTCTCTATAATTCACATTCCCTGGGTACACTGTTCCATAATAAAGCTTGAATGTCAGGCGTGTCAGCCAAGAGCTAACATACCTGTTTGAACTAGTCCTGTGCCAATGGAAACATATCACAAACTGAACACATTTAGCCCACTGTATAATTGTAAATGGATTCTTTTTAACCAAATGAAGAATAATCACTTATACATAAGCACACAAATATGTTAAATGTTAATATATAATAAAGCCTTAAACCACTCCTAGTTGGCATGTTCAGAATAATGTCACTGTAAATAAATGCATTGAAGAGGTTTCAGAGTCCAAGACATTTTTGCCCATCAGTAGTATTAGTTTAACAGGACAAACTTTCATTATATTCTGACATTTGGTACATACAGTACGTTGTTTATGCACTAATGTCAGAATATAAAGACAGTTTAGCCCTTTTATTTATATATTTAAGAGTTATTAATTTAAGAGTGACCTTATTTAATGAAAACTGCTGTTTAATAAAAATCATGTTCACAGATTTCAAAATAGAGCTTTTGGTTCTGAAGAGACATTAGTTGTTTAACACTCAGATATGTGCTTAGCCTTCCTAAGAATCCTTTTTTCCCCTCTAAGCTTGCAACTCCAGCATGCACAGTGGTTTAATCGTATATTGTTCTCTGAGTACTAACCCTTTACAAATCATATGACATAAAAAGAAAAATAAGTAACATTGTAAAGACAGTAATGAGAACTGTTGAGCTAAAGTGCCTCTTAAAGAAATCCTAATAAATTCCAGAATTTCTAGTCTTCTGGCAAGCTTTCCATTTAGAATAAAATCAATGATCAATGGTTGCAAACAGTCAGCATCAGGCTTGCATGCCTCCAGAGCAGAAAAAACTCATAGACGAAAGATGACATTTAAAGGAAAAAAGCTGACATTGACTCCATCACTGTCATTGCTTCTGCCATAAAGCAGCTTCAAATATTAAAACATTTTTCATCTGTGCTGCATTATTGGCACCAGAAATTGTTTTCTCTCTGTCTGATACTCACTTGAACTGCAGCAGAGCTCCCCAGAGACTCCAGATTGTTACCAAGGCCTCATAACATATTGGCAGTTGATGTGGTGGTGTTCATGTACACTTGCCACTCACAAAGGAGCCTCCCCCTCCCTCCACACTCACAGGAAAAGGAAAATGCTCCGACAGGAATTTCAGTCAAGTTCAATGAGTTCACTGACTCGGATGTAGGAGCTGGGGTGCATCATTCTGAGTGGCCTCCTTGAGCTCACTGTGGCTTTGGCTGTGGGGCTGGGGTGGGAGCCTATATTCTCCATGCTTCTGATGTTGTGCCAGTGTTTTAAAAAGCTGACCATCTGAATTATTTTTTTGAAAATCTCTGCCCTCCCTTTGCATAAATGCCTCTTAATTCGTCTCGCGTGCAGTGCTCAAGCTGTTCCCAGGTAAGTGTCTCACAACTCAATGGGAAAAGCAGAGCTGTTGCTGATCAGAGCATTTACAATCTGTCACTGGGAGGAGTGGCAGATATAGAGGCACCATAGAAAGTCTTTGCTAGGATAATCTTGGCATAACTTTTAATGCAAACACACCAGTCATTGAGAACTGGTAGGCAAATAAACCCTAACTAATGCATCAGCTCATCGACAGAAATTAGGCACCTAAACCTTTACTAGTCTTTAAAACACTGCTGAAATGGATGGATATGCTGCATTTCACATCACTAACAAAGTCCCACAAACCCAGTATGTTGCCAAGCACTGGTACACACTCAGTTTATGAAAGATGACACAATTAAATGCAGCTTCACATCATCAGAGATGATTCACGCATCCTCCTTCTAGGATGAAGGCTGAGCCTTTCATGAGCAGAGACTTCTGTCAGAAGCACTTGCCCAAGATCTAATGTTCAGAAGGATGTGAGGCAGCAGGACAGGTGAGGCAGCTCTGCCTCCAGTCCCTTTTGTGCATTACGACCATCACAGAGGCTGGAGCCTGAGTCACCTTTGACTTACTATCAAGTGAAACAACAAAACAGAGCAAAGACAGGCTGTAAATTATTTTCTGTTATTTTCTACTGTCTTTACCCTCTTTGTCAGTGAATACACCCACTTGGATGTTCCAGTGTAAAACAGAATGAATGTTGCAATTTGCAACTCTGTCCAGCAATTTTTTTAAGACCCAGGTCTCTGCCCTGTGACATATAAGCAGCATTGTCCCCCAGACCCTTTGAGACTATTTGCAGTTATGGGAAAGCAAAAAATTAAGGCTCACACTGACAGGAAGCAAAGATTTGCTCACTGTTCACAACTTCACCACCTCCATCCACCTTTTGACCAACAGAGCCAAGGGACTGCTACTCAAAACATTTCCAGCAGCTGGGGCATGACAGCACACAGAAGCTCACTGTGGTCTCTGAGCCTGCAGCACACCTCAGCTCTTACAAGCCATAAACCACTAGTGTCAGCATCCCTCACACTACCAGGCTGGGAACTGGCCTGTGATACTGCTCCTAGTGTCACACTGCTCCTTGTGCCATATTCCTCCCAGTGCCACACTGACTGGCACAATCAGTGTCACAAACTGACACAGCTGCAGAGCAAAACAGGCCCCTAAGGGATTGTCCTGCTGCCTGGATGGCTGTGCTGCTGCTGCACCCTGGCTCCAAAGAGAGATTGAGCTTCTGCTGCCATTGTCTCCCTGTGGTGCCATCTCACCTCCTGAGACAGACTGTTAAAAGTCTGGACAACCAAGGGACTTAAAATGATTAAAACACATATAACCTGCTCTCTTCCAGAACAGAAACCCTGGAAAATCCATGCCCACTTTGTCCCTGGGGCAAACCATCTCACACATGACAAGCTGCTTTTCCCCCTCCTGCCTGGCCCCAGGAGAAGGCTCAGACACCACAGCTCTGTGCTCTCTCACATACCCATGACTTCATTGTGCAGCCCATTTTGTGTACAAAGTCAAGTCATAAAGAGGAAACGTTGCCAGTGGTGCTGCTCAGGGCGTCAGGGAACCTGCCAGCTGTGGATAAAGTCTGCAGGTACCAGTGCCCAAACCTGCAATAGGATGGTCTGTTTTACCAAGCTGAGCAAGCTCTGGCAATGACTGGATGACTTGACAGGGCCACGTCTTTGTCTATCATCTGCCCCAAACACAGACAGTTACTTATTTTTCCCTGGAGATGCTAGAGACCTGGCCAGCTGCATGAAAGCCATGGACAAAGGAAAATGCAGTACAGAACTGAGGTACTGGTTAACTCCTACCATAGGAGAAGCAAACCAGAAATGTAAAAAGCTTTATTGGAGCATAGGATGGTATAAGGGGCAGAAATTAACGTGAGAGAAGGATGCTTTTTATTGCCAAAGAGTTTGGTTTGTCTCAGAGGAAGGCATCCAGCATCCCTTCCTTTGGGATTTTTTTTTTTCTCACAATGTCACTAGGACACAGTTTCCTGGAGACTGACAGCATTAAAAAAATTATAGGGTTTCAGTCTATGAAAAGGAAGTAATCATTTGCCGCAGACCTTTTACTGGATATTATCTCATGAGTCATGACCCATATCAAGAGAGCAGCCGTTTGAGTCTGACTTGAAAAGCGAGTGGTTGGTAATGTTCCCCATATATTCCTGCAGGTAACAAGTGATATTTAACTGAGAAGGTCTGCATAACTTGGCTTGCTGGCCCTTTTAACTCAAGTAACTGCCTGAGAGTGAATGACAGACTAGAGAGATTGTGTTGAAAACAAACAGAAAGAGAAATCAAATAAAAAGTATCTGTGTGGGTTGTTTTATTGTAGAAGTGAATGACAGCATTAGGATTTAGACCTCCTAGTTTAACACATCCTGCCTTCCCTAGTTTAATAACTACACACACAACTAAAAGACAGCATATAAAAACATGTAGCGATTTAGTGGATCAGGGTTGCTGTATTTGGATTATCAGGGCATTTAGGGGAAAAAAAAAAAAAAGACCACACAGGGAGACCGCGCAAAGAGCCTCTCCACAACCATCTGCCACAACATCACGTAGCTCTGTAAACTGACAGACACTCCTTTAGCAGGGCCCAGGCACGTCAGATGAATCAATCAATCAAAAAAATTCTTATGAAACTTAATCACGGAGGGTCGTGTTAGGGAGTGGGGAACAGATTAAATTACCACGGTATTAGATACGGGAAATGATTTCTGTCAAAACCATCTTTACTGCAATTATAATATGTTAATTATGTATTTCATTAAGTAAGTGGATTAGAGTCTGCACAGATGAAATCACGCTGAAGGCTTTGAATCATTTGCTGAGCGGTGTGGGAGGACTGGTGTGAATGGAACTCAGTTAATTTTGAAAACTTTCACATGCTAAACATGTCTCCCCCCCCAAGTGCAGGAAATAAATGCCTCCCAGATTGTTGTGTAAAACATCCAAAGACCACATTAATTTTAGTGATGTAATCAGATCATGGCTGATGTGGTCCAGGAGCTTGTCAAAGATGCCATAAATGTGTTCGTGTATAACGAAGCTGCACTGCTCCTGAATCTCCCAGCCACTGAAGGAAGAGAGCTCACACAAGAGACCAGATTTCTTTTTGTCTGTGCTCCAGAACAGAGCAGTGCACAGACAGAAGGGAATCAGAACCCCCCTTATTTTAGGTGCTGTATAGTCATGTATGCAGCTGCCAGCACAGGCTGACTGCAACATTTAGCCTGCAAACGTGCTGGAGCAGCACAGCTCTGCAGCACCCTGCATCTTTTGTGCTCCTGCCTATTTCTCATCAGATGGCAAAAAGGTATTGGCTTCATAGGAAAGGGCTACTTAATGATGTATGAGCAGTAGCCCTGGTGAGCCAATAACTTGCCATGTGTGTCTGAAGGGACTCATGCTGGGTGACAGCTACTGGTGTCAGTAGAACCAAGCTGATTTACACCACGGGAGGATCTGGCCCAACACTGTAATCTTTATATTTTTCAGAACAGATTATTGATGTCTGTAGGTACAGCAAGAAACCACCTGCAGAAGCTGTGTGCAAACCTTTTCTTAGTTTGAATTCTGTGTGAGTGAATGAGAAGGGGAAGTATTTCTGTCTCAGTAGCTGGATGTTCCTCGTGCATTTAAAGCTGTGCTCTTGACAGAGAAAAGAACAGGAAATAAGGGAAGATCATGGTAACTATTGTTCTCCTCACTCCCCAATAAATTAAAAGGCTCATTTTAGAGGTTTATCTTGGAAAGGGAAATTAATGAATAAATAAAAATAAATGTGTCAAGCTATAATTAACAAAAAGAATTGGGCATCTTGTCATGGGATTGTACTCTTAGCAGTAGGTAACCTTCCATTCATAGGAGACTACCCCACATATTAAAAATAAAAGGGCATCAGTGTCGCAAAGGAATAAATCTTCCAGCTCTTGCATATCCCTCTATTCTTTGGAATAGCTTCCAGGGTAGCAGAGTTGTTTAAAATATATCTAAAAAAAAAAAATAGGAGCTAAATAATTAATCTTAAAAAGAAGAACATATACAATATACATAAATTTGCCTCATCCCAATTATTTAGTTATCAGTAATAATCACAAGGGATTTAAAAGGAGGAAAGAATCTGAGACAGCATAACACCCTGCATGGAGTGAACGTTGGTGTAAATGACTGGAAAAGGTTGGCTGATTTGATGAAAACCCAATCAGACTCTCTAGGGAGATATTACTTTCCTCATTATTCCACTGATTGGCCTTATTTCATCTGAAGAATGCAGCACATTCTTTACAGTGCTGGCAAGCCTCTTTAACAATATCCAAGGAAAAAAAGCCCTATCACCTCTGTAATCGAAACAACAAGGAAATTAACCAGAGTCCCTTTCCTCAGGGAACTGTTACAGAACCCCCAAAATCTCCTGATGGATTGGCACAGTGAAGCTGCAAGGCAAAAGGGGTGGGATTTTCTCAGATTTGGCACACAGCAAAAGCCTTTCATAAATTTGCTAAAAGCAACTAAAACAGCAGGCTCAAGCCATAACTCCTCCCTCTGCACAGGAAAAAAAAAACAAAACCACTCGAGTTGTTTGCTTGTAGCAACCTAATCTTAACCAACAGTGACATAATTTACTAAGGGAGTTCGTTCTTGTGATACGAAATTTGTTATGCCCACATCACTGTGCAGGGCTTTAGAATAAAGCAGCAATTTCAAGTCAAGTACAAACACACTTGTGAAATTCAGTCTGAGAACTATGTTATCAATGGCCTCAAGCTTGCAATAACTGTTAATTAAGTGTATTTTTCATTATTCTTTAGCAAAGAAGCAAGATTTAATGATGTAAGTTAACAATAGATGATAATTTAGAGTAGTGACAATAGTTTAATTATTCACACACATATAAAAGTTAACTTCATAACTTCTTTGTAAGAACAAATTCATTTAAAATATTTTGAGCAGTGCATACAATTGCCACATATGGTATCTTGGACAAGTCAATTTGCTACAGAAGTATCTCCTTCAGCAGCAATGCAGGAAAGGAATTATTAGCCTTAATTTTTGTTGTTGTCTGGGAGGAGAACTGACTGTAGTAGCAATAGATAGCAGTGGGGCCACTTGGTCAGAAACTGAGTCAGTGTCCTCAAACAATGGGCCTCAATATTGCCTAAGCTATTTCCAAACCTTCCACCAAGGCCTTTGTTGAATTACAGGAAACACTGTGGGCAGAGAACAAAATTACAGCCTGTGATAAGCTGGAAAACGGTGCTCAAAACCTACCTGAACACCAAATTCGGAATACATTTGGGTGTCTTGAGACATCAATACCCTAAACTAAATGTAGATTAAATGCAGTCAAGAGCACTTTGTAAGGACAGCTTTGTTTCTGGTGTTTTAACAGAAAATCAAAGGGGATATGACTTTGACTCAAAGACTGTGAGTACCCAAGAAAATTATAATTGTAGTGCATTTGAATATAAAATTATTCCAAAGAACCACCTATTGAGTAAGCACCAATGTTTCATTCAGTTCAACCAATTCTTCTGTTACAATGCTATATTTTGTACATTTTGTTCTCCTGGCAATGGACAAACCTAGGCACCCAAATAGCCAGCAATTTTAGGCTAGGTTTCCTGACTGGGAATGTGGAGATGTTCCTCAGTTATCACTCAATAAAACTCTCAAACACGTCTGTCACACAGAGAATTAGAACTCAGTAATAGTATGCAGTATCTATTTTCAGCCAACTCTTTGATTTACTGTTTTCCAACGCTGTGCCTGAAAACCTGCAGGGATAATATGCTGGTAGCCAGCTCCATTGGCCCAATCCAGCTAGTCTTTCTCTCTGCTAAGACCACATTTTAAAAGACAGGTTTTAAAAGACAGATTTAAGACCAATTAAAGATTTCATGGTGTCCAACACCATAAAGAGCTATGATGGTGTCTAATTTCAAAGAAATGTTCCTTCCCTCAAGACAGAAACACTGAGGAAAAAAAGCCACTGTAGATGCATCCTCTTACACCCATAAAATAGCAGCTGAGTTGGTGGAAAGGTTAAGATTATGAAGAATACTACCTTTTGCAAGAACTGTCTTGTTTTGTAGGAGTTTTTTTTTCTAAGCAAGGCCAGCTGAAAGTGAGGTCAGGCCAAGCTACTCATTTGACTTAAGCATGCATAATTGACACCCACGTTTTGTACTCACACATCCCTGAAGGTGCTCTTGGGAGGCCCCCTCAAGTTTTGAGTGTTTGCAGAGCAACAATGGAAATGTGGGAGACATTACATTCCTGCTCTGAACTGGCTCAACTGCAATTAATGAAACCTTTTTCTCCTGCTGGATTCATATTACCATGAAAGCCAGTGCATTTGTTCTTCCAGCAAACACAAGAGCCTTCTTTTTGTCAAGCTTATCAGAGTCACACAATCCAATATTGGATCTTCTTTGAATTAACAAACATTCTGTGTATTATAGAGGCAGAAAATGTGGGTACCTCAGGATATGCTTGTCCATCAGGGCACTGAAAGCAAGGAGAAACTGCCTGACCTTTGGACCTGTGTTTAGGGAAGTACCTTTGTTAGAAGGTGCTGCCCATGTTCTGGAGCCAAACATCTGTTACTTTATACTAAAACTCTGCTGCTTTTAGCAATATCAAGCTTTGTGCCCTGTGACTGTTCACGAAATTCAGAGGATAAGACAAAATTCACTGTTTTGCAAGTGATGTTTATTGGAAGCTTCTGAAACCATAATGATAGTTTAAAAGGTGAACTAAAATAAACTCAAAGATTACCATGCTGTCAAGCAGCAGCCCCTTTCCTCTCTGGCCCTCAGAAGAATGAAATGTGAAAAAAAATCTCAGGATGAGTAGAAGTGGAGGACACAAAGGAAAAGAGGTTCACTACCACTGAGAACATCTTGAGGAGAAGACACCAGCAGCTCCATGGTTTGGATATCCTGGGGCATCTGCAACCTGCATGTTCTTCTTGTGTCACTCTGGTTCTTCTTAAGACAAAGAAATAAATATCTGTTCTTGATCTCTTGCAGACATATTTTCTCCAGCAGGCTTTGCAGGTCACAACCATGCCTGCATTGGGGATGGTGATGTTTTCCCTCACACAATACCTGAGCTGTGGGTGATTTAGGGCCCGGATCACTCTTTGGAGACAGCTCTGCAGGGTGTTTTGCAAGCCTTGCTCAGCTCCCACGCCCTCCCCTCCTTGCCCAGGGGCTCTAAGGAGGAGGCAGACACAGCAGCAGCCCTGAACAAGATCTCTCATCTGAGCTCAGTGCTCCTCACAGTCACAGGGTTCAGGCAGCCCTTCCTCACACCTGCCTGCAGGCAGGCAAGGCTCACCTCCCCAAAGACATGCCATTAGCCTCTGATGGTTTTATCAAGAGATACATGCTTTTATTTCCTTGAGAAACAGATGTGAAAGCACATTCCAGGACACTGTAAACCAGTGATCTCTCAAGACCACACCTTGAGCTGCAGCATCGTGGAGAATTTAGCTGGACAAAATTACCCACCACCTTTGATGATGCAGAATGCTATGTATCACTTATTGCACTGTTCACTAAAGAAACCTCATTTTGTAATGATGGAAGATCGTGACATCTGATTATATTGCACATGACAGGGCTCATATCCTATCCACAAAATGTTTCAATTAAATATGGCAATCTTGATGTGCCCCTCTTGATAAAAAAAAAAAACAAAAAAAATCCACAAAAAAACCCAAACTGATCTAGGAGATCATAGATCATCCAGATAGTACAGAAATCAAGCAACAACATCAACAACTTTAGTAAATACAGCAGCTGAACTGGCTGTACAAAATGTTCATTCAATTCAACTCCATCCCAGCTTCTGAATTTTAAATTAAACTAAACCAAAATATGCCAAATTAGAATAACCTCTGAAATTCCCCCTATATAATTTATTTAGAATTTCCATCTAAAATGCATTAAAATCACTAGCTTGAGCAGAATTTCAACTTTCAGCATAGAAAGATGTACAACTGAATAAATTCATTTTTCCTGTTTCATTTAGGTATGGTGTTTAGCTCCAGCATTATACAGAACATCTCACTAAAGGATGAAGTAAAAAAAAAAAAAAAGAAAAAAGAAAAAAACCCTCTTGTTCTCCTGTTAAAAAAAAAAAAAAAATGAAACAAACAAACAAAAAAACAAAGTTAAAAAAAACCAAAAAAAACAAAAAAAAAAAACCAAAAAACACCCAAAAAACAAAAAAAAAAACCAAAAAGAAAAACAAAAAAAAAACAAAAACAAAAAGCCACCTGCTTTCAAGCCTTGTGAGGTCATTTACGTCCTTCTTGTAGAACTCAATCTGACCCACCTTCTAATCCTCCCCAGCTCTCATTTATCCCAATAAACAGATACTGATTCTTGTGTGTCCTGACTCGGGTTGCTGAGCTCAAAATGTGTGTGGTATTTGAAGAAAGCTCTCACAGAGCTGTTTTGGGTGAGGTAAAGTGCTTTGAGACCTGCTCCTTGTTAGGCCAAAAAAAAAAGAAAACCAAAAAGAAACCCCTGCAATATGTGCTGTCCCAGAAGTGGGAACAAAGCTAAATTAACCTGTGCTGGTCAAGAGGTTGGTTCCTGGAGGCTGTGCGAGCTCTGCTCTTGTTAAGCACTGACAAAAAAAAAAATAAAAGAAAAAAAATCAAAATTAGATTTTTCTATTCTTCCTCAAGTGGTCTTAGAAGATAAACAAAGAGATGAAGCCAATGGTTCTAAAAACATTTGGCCAGCAAAGCAGCCAGTTTTAATTTTTGCATACTGATAATGTGTTTGGGCAGTTTAGAAGCCACGTGTACCAACCTCCAGTCAGCTTGTGAGTGGCAACTTCAGACCAAACCCAGCTCTCAGTAAAATCACTTAAGCTTGTCTAGTTTTTCTTTGAAGCCTGGGAAAAATCACAGTTTTTGACCAATTGCCATGGAAAACTATAAATCAGACTCTGGTCATTGAAAGTTAGACTCAGGTTCACCATATGGTTTGTAAACCTGGAGAATCACTGAGTAGAGTTTCTGATGAAATCTGAAACATTAGCTGGTTTCACATGGTTTCAGATTCCCTTGCAAACATTTCAAACTCCCCATTCTCTCAGAGCATAAATTCTTTCATTCATTCCAGAATGTGTTAGGAGATCACAAAGGAAACTTAAGATTAAAAAGAAGAAAAAGGTAGAAACGTACAGTTTTCACAACTGTGTATACAACCAGCTTAATGACCCGGACAAATGCACTTAATTAAGCATTTATGTGCACAATTACCCAGTTTGTGAATAAAGTCTTTACAATTGCGTGTACCAACCGGATGTCAGATGTGCCTGGACTGTACATAACCTATGGTAAAACTGACCTTAGCAAAACGTGGCCTTCAGCCTAATCAATTGTTTTATCTGTTTCAAGGCATGTATAAAAAGTCAGATATATTCAGCACATCAGCTCGGTGTAAAACTCAACAGCCAGCCTGGGAGGTTGGGTTTTTGTTTTGCAAGATTGTCAGTGTAACTTGCTGTAGGTGTTTGGAAGCTGAGAGAGGTTTTCTTTTTTTATAGCAAAGTACGGAAACAGTTTAAAAAAAAAACAAAAACCAACAAAAACAAACCTGCAGTCTTTTTCCATTTTGGTGAGAAATAGTTAATGTTCCATAGTCTTTGATTTATTTATTAAAAGTATTTTACCAGGAAACACAACAGAGACAGGCCTTCTCATTTACAGTGAGACCCCAGAGAGCAGTAAATTTACATACACAAAGGACTAGCATCAACCCCTGAACCTTTAATGTTTATTTTGATAGCCCACCCTGCTGGTAAGGCCTTTTGTTAAGAAGCCAGGTACAACAAGGCAAGGATCCAAACAAACAACAGTGGTAGCTTTGTTGACCAGGTCATATGATGTGCTGCCCTTGAACAGTACCCCTTGTCTTTTTACCCTTTGCCCCTAGAAAATGAAGTTAGTTAGAGTCCCTGTGGCAGATTTAGCATTTCCTTTCAGTGTCTGCCAATCTATCAAAATTCAGCTACCGCTGTGAACCCATCAACTCAGCGCAAAAAAGAACAAGGCTTACCACGGACCCCCTCAAAGTAGCAATCATTTATCCCTTCCTGAACTTTAGCTGACCTTTGTGAGCACGCTAGCAGTTGAAGCATGCAGCACCTTGGCGGGGATGGTCAGGGCTGTGGGTTTTTCTCTCTCCCCACTCAGCCCCAAACCCCAGCGTTTACCTCGTTTCACCAACAAACGCGTTACGTTTAGGAATAACCGCGCGGAGGGAAATAAACTCTGGAACAAGAGGATGCAATTGTGCAGCACCACGCAAAAGAATAGAAGCAAATATAAATACTCTGCATTTAGGGAGCCAGTTCACATCACTTTGCAGAGGAGATAAACAAAACAAGTGGATTCCATTCACAAAGATTTATCGGAGGGAGGAGGGGAGATATTGTTCGCAGGACACAAAGATGCATTTATATACAAATAATTGCAAAGTAAAATGAATCATACAGAGCATTCAGCTCCAAAAGTGAGGCTACCACGCAGCTACAATATATTGGCTAAATATTGTGGTGGGTTTGTTTTATTTTTTAAAGCAGCAGGAAAATCTAGATTGCAGGAAGGGTTATACACAGTGTAACTCCCACTGTAAATTTAAACTGACCTAAGGGACATAATTACATACATCTCATCATGAGACAATATACTTTTTATTTGTTTGAATTTTATTTGTATTGGTGAAACTGACCTGAAAGTGACACAAGTTTATTAGAAAAAGGACTCTCAAAAACAGAGTGGGCTGGTCTTCTTACTCAAGATGGATGTGCCAACTTCTAGTATGATTAGAGAAATGGATAACTCACTAACATCTGTGCAAACTACAATAAAAAGGGATTTAGTGTTACCCCAAGGAAGGTAAAAGAGGCTGTCTGTCCATTAAACGCTTTATTACAGTGCCAGCAGCTTTTTTCTAACTCAGTTATTCCTGCACAGAGCTCAGCACTGTGACTGCCTGTCATCCTTACCAGACAGTGCTTGGGGCTTGGTAGTTTTTTTGTGCAAGGTAGATGACAATCAAATGACTCATTGAGCAGGGAAAGCGCCTGACCCCTAGTGAAGGATTAACTACGGAAAGTGAGTGTGATCATGTCACACCATTACTTAGAATTTTCACAGTCAATTTCTGAAAATATGAGATAAGTCCTTAAAGAGACAGCTCTTTCAGGAAGCGCTATGAGCCAGCAGAAATTCCCTCCCAGTACAAAGGCAGACAGTGCCATCACGGAGACATCTGCTCAGCTGCTCAGTGTAAACCAAACACCACCCTTCTCATCACAGCAGACAAGGTTAAGAGCGAGCAAGACAAAAATCAGATGGCTTAGACCATTCAGGTAGTCTAGGCAGAAAGCAAAGTGCTAAGAGAGAAGACTGTTAAATCCTGTGTAGTGACACAGTCTCTGTTTAGGTTAACACAAGGACTTTTAAAATGTGAATTTTAAAATCTCTATGCAAACACAGGTGGGCATTTCATGGGATCCTTCTATCATATCAAAAAAGAAAATCTCTCTCAGCATACCACACAAATGCAACTGCCCAATAAATCCATTGAAAAGAGCAAATGATTTCCTTTGCTTGCAAACACATCCCGTGTCATGGATGGGAATGCCTGTCCCTCCATGGCACAGCTGGACTACTGCAAGGAAATATCAAGAAAAAACACAGAAATACTGTTGGGTTCACCAGCAGCATTAAGCCCCAGCTTGTTGTCTCTGTGAACCTATTATCACTTTCTCACATTAAAACCCCCTCATGGTATAAGAAGAGAGGCCTGACCCATTAATCAGCAAATGAAGGGCCCATTTGCTCTGTTTTTACATAACACATTTTTTTCATGCACAGTTCTAAATGTGAGATTCATCAAGTTTCCACCTAAAAAAAAAAAAAAAGTAATTCAGCCTAAGAACCTCAAAGCTTGGGCGTGCCAAAATGAGTTAACATCTGCTGCTGCCTGAATCTAATTGAAATGATTCATTATAAAATTTACAGATCTGCTTAATGATTTTGTATTTCTTTTTCAGAATCACCTTGTTCATTACCTCACTTTAGGTAAGCTGAATTCAGCAGAGCTGTAGTCTCCCTAGCAGGCTGGAGTTTGCATACAACAATTCCAAATAAATGGAGGCTGATTTTTTCCTTTGACATTGTGTTTGTGATTTTTTTTCTTTTTTTTTTTTTTTTGTGAATATACTCCCTCAGAGAAAAGCTCCATTATCATCAAACAGAGACCCATTAGGGGCACCTTGGAAATTTGGACCCTTTTACTAGAATCAGAGCTTAAATAGCACTTTAATTTATGGCAGTTTTCTGGCTGATGGCATTTTTGCTCTCAGGTAAGGTCATCCCAATATATATCTGTTTAGAGAAAGCCAACACAAGAATCTTTTTATGCTTTTTTTTATTTTCGAGTAGCCAACTACTCAGCTGCTAAGATGTAAGTCACACACAGAATGTATGCATGCTTGATTCTACACTGTTTTTTAAAGGGAAAATGCTTTATGTGTGTGAAAAAGAGAAAAGTGAAAGAAAAAAATGAATAAGCATGTGAATAATTAGATCAGAGATAGATGCCACCTTTTCTCAGTGTTGAAACTGTGAGGAGAAAAAAAGTGCTACCATATAATTGACATAATTGATCTATTTTTTTCCCTTTTTTGCTGCAGTAATTTTTTATGCATGCCATTGTTGCTGTTATTATCCAAGATGTGATCTTGTGTGGTTGATAATACTGACTAGATATGAATACTGGTAAGTACCAGCCAATCACAAATCTATAGTGTCTATTTCTGCATCACCAGGTGCTATCTCATGGGAAATATCCTCTTTTTTGGCAGGCACACAGCGCTCTGCATTATCTGTCATTTTCATTAGATTCAAGCTACAGCTGAGCCAAAAAGACTTAGTTCTAGCATATGTGCTCAAAATGGCCAAGATGAGATTGTCCAAATTCACCCTTTCAGGATTGTATTAGAAAACAACTGGAGCTAAAGCTAAAAATTAGAGCTAGCAAAGTATCTGAATTACATTTGGGAAACTGCAAACACCATAAGCTCAAAAGATTTCCAGCTTATCACAGTCATCACCTCCAAAAGCTCCAAGGAGCCTAAGTCAGCAATTTCTATGTTTTTCAACACTTCTTTTGTACAGACTAAATGTGATGATGTCAACAAAGAAGAGCAAGGACATCACAAGAAGACAAAATCCTTCTGTTTTCCTGTGGCTCTGAAAACTACAGCTAGAAGCCACTGATTACATGCAAATGCCATATTTAATAGGTCAATGTTATTATATTCTGAGTCAGCACTAATATATTAGTTGGGACTGTTGTTTATTAATAATTCTGTAGCTAAACTATATGAAATGGGACCACGAGCCTTTCTTCAATTACAATAAAATAGTAATACTGTATCCTCCATCTAATGAGGACAGGCTTAATTGGGATGGTTGCTTTATTAAGATACCTCCCAGGAAACTAATTTGGTATAATGTTAGTGAATAGCTGTGACTGCTGTTTAATTGGGATGGTACTAACAAAAACTCTGCTTAATGGGGATACATTTGGTCAGTACCAAGGGGTTAAGTGATACTTAACTTGGTGTTAAATGGGTGTGAAATTCTGAGTTTTGTTCTTTTAATGAAGACATAGCTAACTAGGGGTCAGGCAAGTAAAACAGGCAGGAAAATAAAATTCTATCACTATCGTTTTTGTCCTCTCATTTCATTGCAAGAACTTTCAAAATGGCAAATGACTCCTTGATAGCATTCATTCAGTTCCTCAGACATAATCTCCATATTCTGTTAAAATTTATTAGTCTCTGACTTTCAACTTAGTACATTTTCACTGAAAGAAGATTTCACATGACCGAATTCATGTGATTTCATCTTGCATTTAAGAAGCATTTCTGAGTGGTCACTTAGCCAAGGGCTATGGAGAAGCCTTTACCCCACTTAAATCTGTTTTAGTTCCATGAGCGACTCCTATTCAAAGGGATGGAACTGGCAGAAAGGCTCAAAATGAAAATCAAAAGCCATTGCCGTGTCAGTTCTCCCACAAGCCATCCATATGCATGAGAAAATGTATTTGTAGTAAAGTTCAATCTCCTGTAACAAGCAAATAGCTTACACAGACCTTCCTCCTGCATGTAAGCCTTTTACTCAGGGAACCAGGGAAGCAGAAACAGTAACTTGATCTCAGTGATCAACACATATATAGGAAGTTTCCAATAGCTCTGGACCTACCAGTATCTGTGGTACATATTAGCTAATAAATGTTTCATATCAAGAAGTTTTGGTCTATGGAATGAAAACCCTTAATTATGAGCTCTACACCACATCTAAAACATTTATCAACCAATATTGAATAGCAAACATCTGTAAAAATCAATCTCTTTTTGTGGCTCATTTGCAAACCAAGAAAGAACTAAATTGTGCATAATAAGCACAAAAATGATCAGAAGATCTGCAGAACTGGCATAAAAAGATAAAAGTATATCCCATTATGGGACTACTGCATATCTTTACCTACAACTAGAATCCAGGCATTATTGGTGACAGGGAATGAACCTGTTGGCATTTAACAAAAATATTCACAAGAAATCAAGTTGAAGTCTACGTTTTAAAACCAAACTTGAAGTATGAGTCCAAAACAGATTTTTGGCCATTGTAAAAATTTAGTGTTGCCTGGAATGTTGTTTAATCCTATCATATATTAAATCTCACTGCTTGATTACTCTTGTTGTACAGTCTCTCTATTTGGATTGGGAGGGCTTTGGGGTGTGGGGAATCACATGATACTTTCTTAGGACCTTTAAATAAATAATCAAATACCTTTAAGCTACTGGAGTTCAAGTCAAGGCATTCACTATAATCCACTAAATAAGAAAAATACAGAAACTGTCTTATATTTTGAACTAATTCATTGGCATGATAATAGAGCCAAGATGAGTGACTCTCAAAATATCAAAGAGAAAGAATTTACAAATAAACTTTCAAAGAGTCTTTCAGCAAACAAGTTTAAGTTACCCAGTATGTAAATTGCCTTATTAAAAGAAGCATTGTCTTTTTCAGCAATCAGTTAAATTACATTGAAATATGCCAATAGAGAAATTTAGTGGTTGTGCACAGGAAAAGCCCTTTAGAGAAGTGACTGAGGTGTGACATGAAAACTGAAAAACATTCATGAGCTGAGAAGGTATCAAAATGCACAGGATCTATCAGTTCTGCAATAAATTGACAGCTTCACCAGTGTGAAGATGCTGACACCATTCTCAGATTGCATTTGGCCTTTTTGCCACGTGTCTGATCTTCCATTCTCATAATGGGCACATTTAAAAAGGAGATTTGTATGCAACTTGTCTTCTGAAAGGAGTCAGAGATTCTGATGAGAAACACTCCTAACCAATCCTGAGGAGTATAGGAAGCTTTTTCACTCTTTCTGCAGTGACTTCTTAAAAATAGTTCTTTACATTCCACATTTCACTGCAGTAGGGTGAGCTCATTTTTGACCAGAAAAATCATCATGCAAAATTCTACCTCAAGATAAGGGACAGCTTTCTCTGGAACTTCAGGAGTACAGTTTGGCCCTAAAAACATCTGTACTTACATGTTCTCTGGGATTTTTGGTAGAAACTCTTAAAACTGAAGGTCCTGGCTCAGCCTTTCATTGGGCAGTGGTGCCAAGAGAAAAAGGTGAAGGACATGAGACCCTCAGCAGACCAGGGCAGGGGGTGTACAGGTGATGAGCAAACTCAGAGATTATCCCATGCAACAGCCAGAGGATTAATGATCAGTTCACCACCAGGCCTGATGCCCAGCAAACTTCACTGATTGGAGGACAAATGTGGCTTTGAGGGCACAAGGAAGATAAGGGACCATAGCTTGAGAAATCAATTTGTTTTTTTCCTATGTGGACAAATGAGCATTTTGCTGCAGCAAATCTGGAATATTATATTAGCATTAGGGCTAATAAAGGCTCTGGAAGAGGTAAAATACTGCCTTGATTTTGAATAACAGGAGAATATGGTTTATAATTGGCCTGGGTCTTCAAAATTTGCTTACAGTCATTGTTAGCTAAATACTTTTTTCCCAGATTTGTTAGCTGGGATTCTCAGTGTCCTATGATCTGTGGCTGATGGAGGTAGTTAGGGGAAAACATTAAAATGGCAATTTCTATCTGAACAATTGCTGCAAAAATTAACAAAACACTAAAATATTATACAATAGGATCTTAGAAAACTTCCCTTGTTAAACTGGGGCCATTAACTACACTGCAACTTTAATTTGGAAGAGTTTTGTATGTTATAAAGTCTTGGGGGTATCATACTGTTGTAACAAACATGTCTCATATTTTTAAAACAAATACACACAATGAAACTACAGACAAAGCAAAAATAACCAAGCAAAATTAACAGGCAAATTCATTGAAGCTTATATTCCACATCAATTTAAATATCAAGTGCTGAAAGTGACGGGGTTTTACACAGTACATAGAGAACCAATAAAACTCCATTTTTTTTCTTTTTTCTTAGTACCGTATGTAATCCCTAGAAAACCACCAACAGCTAAAGCAAAAACAAAAGCACACTGCAGACCTGTGTGCTCTTTGCTCCTCTGAAACTAAACAAATTCTCCATTCTGTTGGGGTTAAGGGTTGGTGGTCCCATTTGAGCCCACGGCGAGCAGCGAACAGTGCGCCGCGGCTGGCGAGGCCTTGGCACCATTCAGAGTGATTGGCAGCACTGGCTCAGGAGGGGCCCAGGGCTGGATGATGAAGTAACTTCCATTATAGAGTACAGACAAGGTCAGCTGCATGCAGAGAACAGCAGCAAGAAGTCCTGGTCCCCAAAGCCTTTGTCCTACTCAATGTATGCTTTTGTGTTTTGCTGATATGCTTTAACCAAAGAAATGTTTTTCGGCTGTTAACTGCTATGTGCACAGAGGTTATCAAAACTGTGGAAAAAATTACATCCCATGTACAAGTTAAAAAACAACTGTGCCTATCTACTGCATCTAAAATAATCTAAGGCTGTCATAGATGTTTTTGCAATACTCCAGATAGAATGATTGATTTTAGAGAAGTTGTTTGGACTGTGTCTCTCAGGAAAGCTGTCCATAGAGCAGGAACTAAGAATAACAGTTGTGTTTTAAGAGTTATGCCCAGGTTTGAGAGGCCCACCTGCAGAGCAGCTCAAAGTCCACGAGCTTGCCTACAGAAATGGCATTGCTTAGAGCTGGAATGGAGCATTTGACTGTGCTGAATTTTTCCAATGAAAATCAGTTACAGTAAAACAAGTCTGAAAATCCAATATGAAATTAGAGTTTGTAGGAACGCTCACAGGACCAACTTAAGTACTGAGAAAGACACTCATGCTACAGCCTGGGTTGTATTACCCAATAGTTCACATGACAAAGACATTTAATAAACTGAAATTCAGCTTATGCAAGTGGGCAAGTACCAGTTCCAATCCTTGCTGTAATCTTAGTGCTTTGGTACCTTCGCTTTCCAGGAGTCTATCCAGGAGCAAAACCTCTGCTAAGACAAAGCAGCCAGGAAAAGCCTGCAGAAAAGCTCATGGAAGTCAGCTTTTCCAGTATGTCCCTTAACAGAGCTCTCTTTAGAATTTTTTGTTAACAGCATTAAAAGGTTTCCTTCTCCTACCTGGAGAAACAAAGGCCCTGCTGCCTGGAACTTTGAGTTATTAATTACAGTCCATTTTCTTCTCGGCCAAGGTCTGTTCCCAAGGTCACCAGGGAACATTGACAATATTCCACACTGTGTATTTAGCAGGCCACCTAATCCCTTTCTTTCCTCCCCTCTGTATGTTCAGCCATCTCTCATTTGCATGCTGTCAGACAGTACAGCTTGCAGGGGTGAAACCAAAACGTACAGTAGACAAGGTACCAAATTTCTTTTGCATCACAGGCAAGTAAAATCCCCCAAACTACCAAATTATATTCTTAAGTTAAGAAAGAATTCACCTTGCTGGAGCCTCATGATGCTGCTGACAGATTATTCCCATTATATACATCTATTTACTTTGCTAATCAATTAAAACACTGAAGTTAACATATGCCATATTAAGTGGTACATATGCTATGAAACAGTCTGTTAAAAAAAAAAGAAAAAAGAAAAAAGCAGAAATACTTTTGTGAACTTCTGTTCCCATCTGATGTTTTAAAACAGTCTTGAAAAATTATCATTTTCTAGCCCAAACACAAAAGCATTTCTCCCACCCTCTGCTGTGGCAGCTGAAATTAATGAAGGAGACCTTAGGGGAGAAGAGAAGCAAATGAAAAAAATCCCCTCTTTGACAAGATATTGGCCATCAAATCTTGAGGAAAGGTCTTAAAAAACATTTAGGGTTAAGCAAAGACAAATTGTCTCAGAAATGAAACATCTTGTCTTTAGGCAATAGAATTTGGCTGTGACAATCTCCTGATGACAGAAGTCACTTCTGAAGCTCCTGTGTGACACCATTCCCAGCAGGACTGGACATCTAAGGAGAGGGCCATCCCCAGGCTGTGGTGGGACTTGATTGCTCAGGATTTCTGTCACACAAGTGAAAACAAGGGAAAATGAGAGGGGGAAAGTGGGGATCCTCTGCTTGAAAAGAAATGGTAAAAAGAAAAAATAAGAGTGATTGGTGGTGAGGCTCAGGTTTCCAGGCCTTCCCAGATGGGACTGACAAGCAAACTGAGTGTGAATGCTCACTAACTCTTTCCCACCAGCCCTGAGCATCCAGAGCATGGATGAAGACGTGCAAAGCCCACCTTTCCTGAGTCTCCTTCCTGCCTCATTTAAAACACCCATACATCAATCCCACTGTTTCTCTGGCTGGATTCTTCGTGATTACCTATTTAGTAAACAGCTACTCACAGTCCTTGAACAAGACCAGAGCCTAAAAAATTAAAAGAGCATTTTTTAAGAGTAGATATTCTAGTGTGGTTAAACAGTACTCCTGAAGTGCCCCAGGCTTCACACATCATTCTGATGAGGCCATGTCATATTCTGATACTGACATGTCAAGCTTAGGAGGTTTAGACAGGTACAGTTAAATCACATTGCAGCGTTGAACTCCCACTTCTAAAATTTTTATCTTGCTTGTACAAGGAGTCAGGATGGCTGGCCTTGCAAACTTGACCAGCCACAAAAATAAAAAAGGGGGAGGGTGGCTTACCAGGTTAAAAAAAAAAAAAAGGGAGGAGGTGAGCAGTGGAGAAGACCTATATTGTTTTCTACTCTTTCTCTAGACTTGTGTATCCTTGTGTGGAAAAAGAGGGGGGCAGCAGAAGTGGAATTAACTGCTCTGAGGAACAGCTGCTCATCCCTTGCCAACACACCCATTTCAATTTAGAGTTCCAGGCTGTCACAGACCACTAGGCTCACAGACTGTTCGTTTCATTGGTGGAGACAGTTCCCATTGCTGGATAAATCCAACTTCAAACCACCTATGCAGCCATGCTGACCAGATCAAATTTGAAGTTTTAGTGCATGGCAGGCACCAGCAGACTCAATTAAGGTGAACTGCTAAGCTAAATTTGCCCTGCCGCCCCCTGGCAGCAAAAAGCTCTCCCTCTCACAAATTTCCCCGGTCAAAAAGCAACACAAAAAGCCTTTCAAAGGCTCCTGGATGCCAGGCAGGAGCAATCAGTGAGGAGAGCTGCAGGGATTCATGCAGTGCTATTAGCTTGAGCTGCAAACCAAGACACCCAATGATAAAATCTGCGATTCTGCAGTGAGAAGTAGAAGAATGTGTGTAGCACCTCTTCTTCCTCACATTCCACCTCAAAATACCAGTGGGAAGAAAAGCAAGAGAGGGCATTGAGACAGCCATGGGGGTGTGAGCTGAGGATGCATTTGGAGCATGGTAGCAAGGTCCACACGCTGTCCAAACCCTGCTCTGCAGCATTTCATCTTGTGCTGATGAATTTTGCTCCATCCAGCAGCAGCCAGTTACAAACAGAACTGGATGCTCTGGCCAAGACTGATGTCAGATATTCCTGTATCTTTGTTTGCCATCTCCAGTGGACACCCTCTATTACAAAATCTGCTGGAAATATTTCCTGGCAACATCAGAAACTGTAGTTATTGGGAAACAAGATATAGTCTGCTGTGCTAGAGGGAAGTGCTAGCAGTACTAGACCTCTTTTTCAAGAGCTTTTAGACTAAACTAAGAATACAAAAAGCCTGATGAACCTCCAAATGAATTAAAACAATGCAGCTTGTGGATTAAAGCTTGCTTGAAACAGCTGAACTTTCTTTCAATCAGAAACATGATGTATTGCTAATCCTTTAAATCAAGTCTTGTTCAATAATGCCCAGGTGTTTTTCAAACTGGGGAATATTTGACCATCTTAGCAACAGAAACATATAAAGCTGTTCTCTAAATCAGGAATTTTCACCACCAGCATAACTGAGAACAGAATATAGACATGACTGAGTCGTGAAAGGGTTTCATTTCAGGGTTGAAATGAAAGTCTTGGACAACCAAAATTCCTAGGGGCAAAGCCTTAGACCATTCAATTGGTCTGTTTTCCATGAATTTCCATTCATTCTCCATGAAATTCTTTCTCCCTTTAAACCAAAATTTAAACTCTGTACATTTTAGGAACATGACCCGTTCAAGGTGGCAAGGTCTGTGGCTTAGTACTTGAACAACTGTAATTTCTGTAAGGTTTACAGCTTTTTCTAAAAGGTCATCTCCCTGAAACTCAGCAACATGTTAAACCACGATGGAAAGTAACAAAGTTCCTGGGCTGATAACATCACCTCTTTTTTTTTTTCCTTCCTAAAGTTTCCGTCAAAACATATTTCAGTCCCAGCACCCGATTTCCTTAAAGAATTAAAGATGGCAATTTTGTGGTTCAAGGCTCAACCTCTGGTTGTTTGATGGCAATCAGAGGTCAATTCATTTTAAACTGCTTGATCATGTCATTTTACTTGACCATTTTTGCCTTAATTGCAGATCACATTGGCTGTAGCACAGTATTCTATAAATACTTGAACAATCTGTTCAATAGAGTGATAAAGCTAAGCAATTTAAAAAATAAGTTGAGCTATGTCACCTTCTTGTCAACTAAGCTACTAATTTAACTATATGTAGAACTTATATAATGAACTGCTATGCTGAGCACTGGGTAGAATTTCTAGTTATTGGCTTTCAGTGCTCATTAAGGTGAGAGATGACAGGACTGGCCACGTGTTCCTATACAGCTGGATATCACTGAGCTTGTAACTAACCTGGCTGCAACAGAATTAAAAACACTTATCAGCACTTAAGGAATGGAGTATTTCAGCAGTAGCCTAGTCCTGCTTGCCCCTCATGTTTTACTGTTCCTACTGTGGATGACAGTAGAGTTTTAATTATCACAAACATTTTTATATACAGTTGCTAAAATTGTTTCCTGTGCCCCAGCTCTGTCCAGGCCATGATGTCCCTAAATCTTCTTGCTGTTCTCATCTCACCCTCATCCTTACATTCCAGTTCCTGGAGGCCACTTCTACCTCCTACAGCACATTCTCATTACAAAGGTCATTTTTGAAGGACCTAAACTGCCTTCAGCTGTCCTTCCCCATCTGCCACTCTCAGTCATGAGCTGTCAGGGGAAAGGCTTCTCTTCAAACCTGAATTCCCATTGGTGTGCAAACAGACCACAGGGAAACACATGGCATCTCTGAATCCAGGAATCCTGGAGACAGTTTATAACAGTTAGCAGGTGGTTGAAAAATCACTTTGATAGCAATTCAGTATTATGCTTCAAAAACATCTTTCTTAGGATCCCTTCCTGGAAACACTGCTGCAGCAGGTAACTCCTGAAAACAACTAACCCTTTCCAACTTGGGAAAATTACAATTTAGACATCAGAGACAAGAACATCACATCATTGTGAAACACACACACATAGAGAAATGTGCAATGTCAACCATATATCTAGTACCATTCACTGGACAGGCCACAGAAAACCATAATTTCACAATTCCAAGTGAACAAATAGTTCCAGAACACTGTTTCCAGTAGATTTGTGTCTTGGACTCTTAACTATGAAATCTATGGAGACACAAGGCCCATCCAAGACTTTTCCTCTGCTGGGATATTTAGCAGAACTTCCCATGTAAATGCTCTGCTCTATAATAAATTATGAATATCATCTAAAATTTTTCCCTCTGGTGAGGACTACGAGACTCTACCTGTCTGATACCTGGAGCTCATGGGAATGAATATCCTAAAGCCAGTATCCATCTGCTGGCCTTTGAACCCCAGTGTCCCAGGTATTTAAGCATGGAAGGCCTCACAGAACCAAACAGGCTGTGTGACTGTGCACAGTCTGTTCCAGAAGAAACTAGGCTAAAAGATGACCAGTTTTAGTTTGGCTTGATTATAGTACAAAAGAAAAGTCTCAATATACAGATGTATTACTTGATGGAAGTCACTGCTCCCTTCTGGAGAGCTGTTGAGTTCTGTTTGCTCAGGGAAAAGGCATGGCTTAAGTTTTGATGTATACTTCATTTTCAAGGCATTTGATTGCTAAGAGAACACCTGTAAGCATTAAAAGGTACTTCTCACGTGGATTTAAAGCCATTATATCAGGACTGATGAACCATTTATTTGCTGAGCACAGAACAGACCTTCTCAAAGCATTTGGCAAGCCACACCAACACATCTCCTAATGGTAACCCATGCTAACATGAAAAGAGGAATATGACAACACAGGACACAAGAAACAAAGCCAGGGACTGTTGCAAGCCCAAAGGCTTCAAGTAACCTAACACAATGCTATTAACAAACAAACAAGAAAAGAAAATAGATTAAATAAGCTTCTCAGGCCTTATTCTCACAGATTTTCCTCTAAAAGGATTCCCCAATCACTGGGCATACTAAATAGCACCTTGCAACCAAGGTTTTACAGCGCAGGACCCACAGCACGCAGAAAGTCTGTAGGAGTCAAAGTATGCAGGTTTATAACCTCTACTGAAATCTTACCATCTGTTAAATCAGTGAAAATTATGGACCAGGATACATTTAAGAGTCTGAGCCTTTCTCCTTCTGCTTCCTCAGTAATACGGGTCAAAAGCATTTCTGAACATGTTTCGGACTGAGCAATCTTCTTAGCATACTTTGAAAATCTTGAAAAAAATCGACAGGAAAATAGAAATAAGAGAACGAGCTGATGGTTTGAGTCTAAACTCTAAAAATGCAGACTTCTACCTAAGACACAGTTGTGAATTTTTCTATCAAAGGCAGTTAGGAACTCCCCTTCAGTTTCCACCTTTCATTTAAAAGACTCTTTTTTTCCCCCTTGACTTTAGAAACATTCTTACACACCCTTTCTTTCCATTCAGTTTTCAAAGTATGACATGGAGAAATTGCTGAAGCTAAGGAAGTTCTTCGACTATTTCTTTAGTGCAGGGGGAAAAACTGGTTGCAGCTTGCACTTAACTCCCTCCCTCCTACAAATATTTTCCTTCCTGCTCTTGACTATCTACTGGATTTTCACAGAATTCCCAGTACTGCTGGAAAATGAACATTTTAAAAGCCAAATGACCCCACAGCCAACAGAGCAATAATACACACGCGTCCTGCAGGGGAACAGAGCCTGTATTTAATAGGACTTTCTCACACATCCTCTACCTCTGTGTCCCCACCAGCAGAGGAGTTTCCTCCAGCATGGGGAGGTACACAGAGCCAAGAGAGCATGAGCTTGCATGCACAATCTGGCCTGGGTTCCCTGGCTCAGCGCAGAGCTGCCACAGCCCACCCTTTCCAAGACAAGAACCTTTTCTTGCTGCCAGTAACTTAAAAAGTCATGTCATTCAAATAGTTTAAATCTGTCCTGAGAAATCAGAGTCAAATCACATGCCTGATGGGAGCTGTTAAGGCTGTACAAAATAGAACTTTTCTTCATTCCCTCCTTCTCGAACAACAACAAAAAAAATTCCCAGGAAATTACACTAAGACTATTGAGAGATTGTAATTTATTTTATAAAAGTTAAGCACTTACAAGATAGGAAATACTAAAATTAGGTGGTCCATATGACTTCAAATCTGCTTTCTTTTTAAGTGTAACACAAACTGTCTTTAATTATATTATTACTGTTCTCCACACAAGCCCTGCCTCATGCAGTGTATGGGGGGCACCACAACTCAGGGAAAGAGGAGCTATTCCAAGAACACCTTTTCAGCTCTCTACTTCACTTTCTGCCTCTGATGCATTTGCTCCAAGGAATGCTGAATTGCTCTGACATCTATTGCCAGAGTATCTGCATGCCTCAAAATTACTAATGGTGTTTCCCCACAGGGAGATGGACAATGCTATTTATCCCATTTTGCAAAGTAGCAAAGCCCCTGGGTAAGTCTGGGGCATAAGTTAAAGCCTCTTGTCTCCTGGCCACATGCTCCAGCTCCCAGATCTGCACATGTAATCACTGCCTGATCGACTTGACCCACCTCTGTAAGAGCTTAGGAACTCTGCTATTCAGGCCCCATACCTTCCATGCTGAGCAGAAGGATTTGGGACTGAGTTTTCTTGCATGTTATTTGTTCTCATGTTTTGGCCATGTCTTTTCTCTCCTCGCAGTAAAAAGTGATATTGTTAACTTTCAGCTGTTACAGCCACTAAGGCAAGGATAACTGCCTTGTAGACAATGACCTGATATTGTGCCTGATTTTATGTCCAGAAAATAGTTCATGCTGTGGTTTAGAAGAAAGGGGGGGTGGGGCAAAATCCCACAGGAAAAAAAAAGTATTATATGATCAGGGAGCTAAAAAAAAAATCACATATGTGTGCCAAGCAACACCAACAACGTACAGTTTAAATGAGTAGCTTAAACTTCCAGCATTTTCTAAAAGTCAAGTGTTTACGTGTGAGACTGCAATGGTCTTATGGGAGCCTGCTATGTGCTCAGAGTCCTACAGATTCTTTAGTTCAATCATTTTTAAAGGTAAGTTGTTCCTAGGAAAGCAGCACAAAATAACATAATCTTATTGTTTTATATTTTATTTTTACTTCCTTTATCTCATTTTTTTCCAAATGGCAATCCATCCCACAGAAGATATTCTTTTTCTACCGTAGATCTTTTTCACATGACTGAAATTTCTATTACGGCTTCAACTCTGAATTTGCAAAGAAGGAAGGAACAGGATGTGAAAGTTGCAATAAGAGAAGCAATTTATGTGCCACGAATATTAGCTCTTCTACACTCTCGCAGTGAGTGTGATAAGAAGCAGGCACCCATGTACTGTATGCACAGAATGAAACCTTTCCTTAGCAAACAGAAACTGAAATGTTTGCCCAAAGGATCAAAGATTCACACTGCAAAAGACTAATATTAGAGGGCAAGATAACCAATTAGTGTTTCCAGACCAGGTGCAGAACTGAGTATTATATTTAACTCAGCTACAAATTTCATCCTTTGCCCTCTATAAACTCCCACGGCAACACAGACTGTGAATATGGGAGAAGCGAGCAATTTCTAACAGGATCTATCTATGGAACCATAGGCAAACTCAGATACAATTCATCATCAAAGAATTTGCCCTTAATATAGGAACCATGTTTCTATTCTAACATCTTATCACTTTTTCATATGCTTAAATGCAGCTGAGAGAAAGTCAAACTGCGGGCCTTTAACAGTGATTTCTGATCACTCAGCCTCAGATACCCTCTGAAGAGTAAAGTACTAATCAAAGCCAGGTTTGGCTTTGCAACTTGATCCTGTACATAGTACACTGGAAGGTAAGGTACCATAATGTCTTAAAATACCACCACAGATTGTTTCTATCCCTTCCAGGATTTCCAAGCTCATCCTATCATCTATGCTTGCTAAATACATTCGGCGAGCAGTTATGTAATAAATATGGTAACATCTGGAAGCCTACAACATTCAGCACTGTTTAGTTAACATTTGAAAGTGTGGGCTGTGTAGAATTCAGGTGGGAGAGAACAGATCCATCACCAAGGATATCAGCATTAAGGAAATGGAGAGGGCTGTGTGGACACTGACAACTTTCCAGCATATCATTATTGTCATCATTATAAATGATAACTGTTACTTCCTACTTAATTTCCACTCTTCAGAGTACATCCACCCCCTTCTGTTGGCTTCTGATTCCATTTTTTTCCCCCCCACATTTCTCCTCTCCAGAAAAGGGAAGGTGCACAGTTGGCCTAACAGGCAGATACCGTCCCCTCTCTAATAATGCCCCCTACATTAGTGCCAAGCAGTCAAGCTTTCCTAAAGCACTGAAGTAATTCCACAATACCCTCACTGCTCTGGAAACTGCTGAGCAAAACCCTCACACAATGGGTCTCCCTGGCATTCTTTAACCCTGTTGGTGATGATAAAGTCTCATAAATCTAGGTAAATCTTTAATTATACCTTAGGAACACTCTGATATTATAACTATGAAGCAGTAATAAAGAATATGCTGACAATTACCTCCAGTAAGTCTACAGTTTATTGAAGAGGGGGAATTGCTTCTAGGGTTAATCTAGAGTAGCATCATGGGTTCTTGCTGCTATTTTTGGTTTGCCTTTGCTAAACCAATTTTTATGGGTTAGCATATATGCATAGAGCACACAACACCTGCACTTCTTATTTTTGGCATGTATTTATCTCCTCTAGCTTTTTCCTTTTCTCTGGAACATTTAGAGTTCTTGATATCAGAAAGCCACTTCGGATCTGGTAAAAATAAAGACCTAACTACATTTTTGCTGTGTGTGCCTCTTTCCACTGGCAGATCTTGTTCACTCCAACTCTGGTTGAAAATTAGCAAAGGTAGACCTCTTACCATGGCTTTGGGGCTCTGGTGATATTGGCAGAAAATCAGAACACGTCTGACTGTAGGATATATCTTTGCTTTTAAATGTCAGTGTTACATTTGCATGTATTTTCTACTAGTTTATGCAAGTTATTTATATCTTAAAGCAAAGTGTATGTTTTCACTTGTGTGAATAATGCTGGAAGAATAGCACGTTCTTTTACTTTGCTAATTAAATCATCTTGGAAAACGGTCTAGGTGGTAAGTGACAGGATTAACAAGGGCACTTTGCAGGATTTTGATGTTTTCTTGATTAGATGGGGAGTATTTTATATAGAAGCAGTATTTGATGAAGTGGTTTTAGCAATGTGAATGAATGCACGGCCCCAGTTTATCTCAGTATCTCCATGAAGAAGCCATCTCTGCTGTCAAGGAAGCCCAGCCAAGAGTGAAAATGACCTTAGCTCACAGCTAAGAAAAGGTCAGCTGAAAAGAATAGTGAGAAACATTATTCTTAGTTCTGATCCTTTGGGCTAGCCACTGTTATTCCCAACAGATATAGGGCATTGCACTGAACTTTAATAGGTGAAAATTACAGAAATATTAGGTCTAAACCCCACAAAATTATTTTCACTTTTACTTTGTTTCTCTAAGAAGTAATGACTTTTCTACTAAACCAAAAAAAAACAACAAACCCACACACAAAAAAAAAGAGCTTGCTGAAAAGATTATGTGAAAGAGAACTATATTTTAAATAGTTGCTTGTCAAGGGAACTTTTTGAAATAGGAAGAGAGAGGTCCAAATACTTCTATTGGCAACAGCCACAAAAGTCTCAGCCTCTTTCAAATGTGATTCCTAAACCTTTCTCTTTTTAAGCTGGAAGAAATAATAAAACTGTCAAAATGTTTACATATAGTGCCTACCACCTGAGGTCTCAGACTGCTCTGTCAATATCCTATTAATTGCATTATAAATTTTATAGAGCTGGGAAGTATAAAAATTCCCATTTTACAGATGGGGAAATGGGAATATTAAGAATTCATGCACTCAGTCACACAGGAACTAGCAAGAAAGAAGGGCTAGAATGAAGCTCTTCAATTGCCCAACAGCAGAGCTCATTAGACAGAAGTCGAGCAAAGAAAAATATTGCATTTGTCCCTGTGATTTCAGTCTTCTAGATATGAAATAGTTTGGTACTAACACAATAGCAACACATTTCCATGGATTGCTCCAGGAGGACAGCAATTTGGAGCAAGTTACAGTAACTCTCTGACCAAAAGCAACACAAATAGACTTTTACAAAAATAAATTGCAAAATAACCAATTGTAACAAATATTTTTTTTCATTGAAATATTAAAAAGGAAAGCAAATAAAAGCCACGGAGGATTATCAAAGAGCTACCCTATCTTCATAAAAATTCAGTGTTGGTAAATGCAATAGCCTGGATTTAGTTTGCATATGTTATATTAATCCTGGTCATACTTAGAATGGAATATGGAGGGTATAAAGAGATCACATCCAAAGCACTCTCCTTGAGATTTTTAAAATGACAAAATCCAAAATCACCCACAGAGAAGGAACGGGGAAAGGTGACATCCACTGATTCTAACCTCTGTGACAGGTGCCATTCAGGAATTGAATTTGATTTGGTTTTATTTGCAAGACTCCATGTGTCATGTATATTTTAACAGGATTTGTCCCATACTCTGAGATTGTGAACGGGGAGAAACCTGACCAATCTCACCATAGCCACCTCTTAGTCTGTGCATATGCCTTGCAGAGAAATTGATTCCAGTTATGCAAAAAACCTCAGTCACTAAAAAAAGAAATATATAGTAGTATCTAAATCTCAAAGTACCTCGCAAAAATTAACAAAATGAGGCTCAGAAACCCCTCCAGAAACTATTTCTCCATAAATGTCTTGAAATATTTTTTTCCACATCGTTTCCACATGGAAAGAGAACAGTTTCTCTGGGAAAACATTCCTTTGGCAAAACATGAAGTCAGAATTTTGTGTTTTCAAAAGAAATTGCCAAAAAATTTAATCACCCCAAAAGGTAAATCTCAAATGAAAAGAAAAAAGTACAAATCCAAGGCTTCCTTCTATTGGAAAATCATTTATACTTACTTAAACCAAACCAAACTCCACACTTTATTTACCTAAATAAGAGGATACAGTATCAATAGCCAATATCCTGTCTGCTAAAGTTCTTTTTAAAGTTATTTCCACTTCCTGTGGGATTTCACTTTGTTTTTATTCCCTTCCTAACTATAGTTCTGGGAATAGTTTATTGATTATGACTCATTGCTTGAAATTACACAGATTTGGAAAGCCACCACTTTCTCCACTTCTGACAAGTGAATTCAAGCTATACTCAAGTTTAAGAAAGCTTGAGGAACATTGTATGTCAAACTTTGGACAGAGAGGCTGCCTCCTGAAGCCTAACTGCCCATAAATTAGTAAAAAAAAAAATTCAGAGTCCATTAGACCAGGAAGAACTTTTTGCTGCTTCGTTTTACCTTATGTATTTTCTCAACAATATTTGAACTCACACTATCAGGCAGGTTCCTCAATCCTACTTTTTTTTTGTTAATATATTTACTAATATATCATTTTTCCCAGGGCGGTTTTGAACAATTTACATCCAGCTCCATGTTGGATGAATTTCAGCTAAGCACAAACATTGCTTGTGTAATCTGGGTTTTGGAAAGTTATTTCCTAATCTGAGTAGGAATAAATGAATGTCTGCAACTTAGCACGCTTTTATCAGTCTGAAATTTCAATCCAGCTACAGCCCCTGCCCTGCACAGTTTCTGCTTGACCCCCCCACAGATGTGGGGTAGGGCGAAACTGCTTTGCAGAGTTTAGTGGGTTTGGTTTGGTTTTCCTCTTCCCTCTGTTACAACAGACTGCCCACATCTGATGGGAGGATAAAGGTATTAACACTGGCATTACTGTAGGTATTAAATTCTCACAAAAGTTTGATTGGTGTCTCTTGCTTACATTCCCAGGATTACTGCAAATCAGGTCTTGTACCAGGAAAGAATTCCCTTGAGTGAAACAACAAGGAACTTGGGGCTAGCAGAAGTTAGTCTCTTCTGTCTATGAGGATTGACTTACTTCATAAGATTGTTCGCCTTTTTTATCTGCAAGTGCCTCAGAAGTTCTTCTTTGTAATATTTCCACGTTTCAAAACTGTGGCACTATTCCGATAGTGAAGGCTTTATGATTTTTAGAGGTATATTTACATAATTGATATGTATTTTTTTATCAGCAAGTACAGTGCAGTTTTGGGAGTGGTAGGTGCATGGAGGAGACATTGCTTAGTCCCTCCCACTTCAGCATTTCCATGGACAGATCCAGAGATTCCCCCTAGCAGATCATCTGCCCCATCTCACACACAAGGCCATCATCACTAAGTGCCTCTAAGAGCACCAGGAATCACCCATCATGCACAGATCCCCAGCTAAAAATGCAGAAAGCTTCTCCAGTCTGCCAGCACAGCAACCTCAATCCTACTTCAGATAACCTGCAATTGCAGTTGCAGTAGATAACCTACAAGCACACTGGTGTAACAAAGCAGGCACAGCCTTTCCTCCTCGAACTCTTACATTTTAGGAAGCTCAATACCTAAAGTTAGCCTGTGTTTGCTGCTTGGAAGTGAAGCCCGTATTCTTCTGAGAATATTGACAGGTTGTCACCTTTCAACTGCTTTCCAGTCCTCCACACCAGAGCTTTCAGAGAGCATTTTGTATGAGTGTGTGCGCTAAGCACACATCCCTGGAGCTCCAAATAGGTCTGGTGATCCAAAAGCACAGGTAGTCCAGGTTTTGGACAGTTAGTAGAAAGATGTGTCTATTTTTTTACCCTGATTTGTTCAGTGTCTGTGATTTAAATACAAGATCAAGATAGTTGCATGGGAAAGAACTATTAATGCAGCATTTAAAAAAGATTTTATCTATTACATTGAAAGTTAAAATTGAAAGTTAAATTAAAAGCAACAATGCCAATGATAAAAAAATATGTTGATAGAAATGTTAAATAGGACAATTTTACTGTAGGCAAGTGGTTTCCAACTTCAATTGAATTCCTAATTAAAGCCATGACTGCTATTTATTGTGCAATATGCTTATTTGGTGCTGCAGCATCTGCTGCTTGAAAGCAGCATTCACCCTCCTCTCCTGGGTTAATTTAAGTTCACCCGCCTCCCCTCAGTTCAGCGCTTGCACTGGAGTTTCACAGAATGGGAATTCAGCACATTGCAGAGATTTAGTACCTATTCTAAAGCCCAAATCTCCTTTAATAAACACTCTAGTACTAGCAAAGCTTGTTTGGAAGTGGCAGGGCTGCACACAGAACACCGAGGTGTCCCCGTGCGCTGTTTGCACGATGCGCCCGCGAGTGCCCGCGGTGCGACGCTCCCTCTTAGGAGACTCGGGTGCTTGAGGGGAGAAACGGCCCTGTGCAACCCACAGCTCCCATCCCACAAACACAGCCACCCCGAAAATAAAAGGCAGGGCAAAGTGCTTCCTTTCTCCCCCCTTCCTTCTTCAGCAGCCTCAGGCACAGTGATTTATCACCAGCAAGGCTTCTCTCCTGAGGAATCCTTTTGGAGCAGTACCACGGGGTCCCAGCAGAGCCAAGGGCTGCTGGGCTGCTGCCCCACAGACACAGGGCAGCACCTTCTCTTTTCTCTGCTCTTCTTTTGGGATTTAAATGAACAGACAGAAACAATTGTGGGGTAAAGCTGGGGTCAGCGTGGCAGGCCTGTTTGCCCACAGTCCCACACAGGAGGAGGCCACGGAGGGGACAGTGCTGTGCACAGCGGTCCCTCTGGGCCAGCACAGCATCCTGGCCTGGCCCTCACCACGCACAGCAGCTGCTGGACACAGCCTGGCACACTCAGCAGCTCCTCCAGAAGGGCCTGTGGGCAAGACAGACATGGTGCCCATGCCAGAGCAGTGTCCCCAGACTGGTTGAGAGCAGACACCACGGCTCCTCCAAGACCTGAGGCTCTCTGAGAGAGAGGGAGAAGATAAACCTCTACATTCACATGAGCAAATACTTCTTTTCTGCTGTCAAGGGAAGAGTGCAACCATTTGTGCTAAAAAATCAGGGATTTTGCACTGTCCTCAGAGAGGTACAGCCAGTAGTGTCAAGCCTACAAGCTGATGTGGAAAAAGGTGGAGAACAAAGAGACAAGTTTAGCTAAAGTCTCCCATGAAGAAGCTGCACAGACAACTGGCAAGACCCACTTCACTCACTGCAGGTGAACGAATCAAGAAACATCACAAAAAATCAAAATTATGGCTGGAAAAATACCTACACATTTTCCAGGTAAGCATTAAAGGAAAGGAGTCTCTCTGAACCAATCCACACACGCTCAAGCATCCCAAGGTTTGGTTATGCAGAAGAGAGTGTCAGCACTGAGCTGCCAGCTGCTGGGGCCATCAGAGAACCAGGGCTGGAGGGCACTCAAATTGCCAATCCTCTTCTTCCTGTCTCCAGTCCTGATCTTTCTCCAGGTGTCTCAGCACAGCTGAGGCTTCAGCCTTTGCTCCCTGCACCCCAATTACCCCACCAAGGCAGGCAGGGACCGAGGAAATGCTGAATCAAGGCTCCTTCTGTACAGCCAACACTCTGCATCTCTCTCTAGATGCTAATTCTGCTAGTGGCTTTTTTGTTTGTTTGTTGTTCCAGGTCTTATGTAAAGCATCTTGTTTGTTCATGTGACAGCCTGGAGTCCATTTGGCTGCTCTGTCCAGGGCTGGCTGCTCCAGGGCCAGCCAGCAAACAGATCAAACAACTGAAAACCTTTGCACGAAGAGGCTGCTAATGCCAAGGACCATAGAAAATGGCTGAAACATTATGGAATTTTTGGTGACTGTTTGTGGGGAAGGAGAGAATTATATGTTAAAACTTTAGAATTCTCTTCCAGCATAGTTTAAATTGCTTCACAATACTGATTAAAATAATAGAACATTATAGCTTGCTTAACTAAACATTATATTTCTAAATCCATTTTCAATTGTTTTCCTTCAATTTAAACATTTTGAGTAATTTTATTGCTATTCATACCTTCTTGATTTTTTTTATTAGAAATTAAAATGCATGTTTTTTATCTAGGTTACAGAGTGCTGCTACATTTAACTCTTTCAGATCTGCAGACTGAGAACAGGAGAGTTATCAATGGCAAAAAAAGTGTCTGTCCATTGGATTAAAATATTTATATTGAAAGACACTTTTTTGGGAGGGAGGGAGGGAAGGCAAAGGGTATAAGTTGCAGCATCAAGACTAGCATTCCATTTTCTTCATACATATCCCTTCACTGTATTTTGGGGGCTTCTGTCCCTACTCCGATCTTGGCATTAAAAAAAAATAAAACAAAAGCTCCAGCACTTGTAAGAAACAAAAATTTGAACCAATTGTGACTAAACAAATAGAAGTATCTTTTAGACTGCAAGTTGCAAATACACTTCTGCAGCAAGACAGGCACCTAGAGATCTTCTCATATGGTGAGGCAATTCTCATCAGTGCTGAGAGACAGCCAGCCCTGGCTGGAGCCAAGCTGCACATCAGCTGAAATCCCCTCTTTCTGCTTAACACCTTTAACATCTCCCACCTTTCCTCTTCCCCAGCCACCCTTCACCAGCAGGTTTCTCCCTGCTGGCACAAGCCCACACCACCACCACCCTTCACAAAGTGGGGTTCCCCCCTGAGTACTGGGGCAGAGATGGTTTAACTGGCCCCACCACATTCATACCCAAATATTTCTAATTTCCCTAAGTCAGCAGGGAACGTTCAGAGACCACTAAGTGCTGGTAACCACATCAAAACATTAATTAACACAACTATATTCCCACACAAATAAAACATTAATATGGTAATTTCCAGCCTATAACCAGCTGGTATCTTTTCCCCAGCTATATAGATAGTAGGATTAACAGTGCAAAGCAAGTATTATAACAAAGTCAAATTAATATCACCTTTTCCCAGTTTCATAATTCAGAATCAAACAATAAATTATACAAGTCCTTTAGAAACCATCCCTCATGAAATACTTCTCCTCAATCCATGCCCAGGGTGTAAATCCCTTTCCACAAGTTCTCCTGGTTTCTATGTATTTCAAGGCTCCTCAGTGACAGAATCTTAGTCTGGACACCTGTGATTGTCAAAAGGCCCAAGATAAAACCAAAACAGAGGAGTTTTCTACAGGAGAGGTACTTGGTTAATACTTAGAAATTGTTTTTTAATTTTTTTTAATCATCTCAGGCTCAAGCTAAACTTGTCAAAAAACACACAAGTATATTTCTCTTCACTCTGCACTAACTTTGGCATTGCCTTCAATGATAAATGCATTTCATGAACATTAACACATTATACATACATAATTTGAAAGAACTACAGGGAAAACAAGCAGCAAAAATATGAGCAATGTCAGTTAATGAAAAGCTCACATTTTCAAACTAGTGTTTGGCTAATTAAAATTGAATTAAGTGACTACAACATTAACTATATCAACTATTTAGCATAAAAAGTTGTTAAATATATCATATTGTATGTAGGAAGATCCTTGCAATCTTTAATTGTAAGATATAGTCATGTACTATTTAATTGCACAACTTGGTAGGCTATAAAATTCAGTTACATGAATTATATTTAGTAAAATATTTAAAACATGTTGTTTTTAAGATTGTGGAATTTTATGGGTAGTGTAATAGGACTGAAGCACATTCTTAATTACATAATTATTTGCATCAAAGTCCAGCTAACAGCATAACTGGTCTCATTTTTACCATCTAAGGTAGAAAAAGACATCAACTGCTTTGAATTCACTAACTAAGAAATAATTTTGAATCCTCACTTGAATAAATTTTTCCACAAAACTTTGACCAAGTTAATCCAGTATCAGACCATAGAGACTCCTCCTATTATTCATGGAGCAGGTGTGCAGTTTTTCATGACCATAACCTACAAACATACACAAAAACTTTCAGCAACACTTTAAGCTGATACTAACATTACCACAATTGACATATTTTAAAAAGACTACAACAAAGCCAACCAACAAGCCTGAATGTGTCCAATGAGGATTATTTTATAAATACAATTATTGTAGTTAAACTTCTGACATGGGGAAATTCAAATCCTTCTGGTTTTTCTTCATGCATAAACAGTTGTGCCATTTCTTCATCTACTATTATGATTGTATTTTGCTTTCAAAATTAGAATGGTTTCATATCCCATTCACCTCCCTGAATATACAGGCAGTTAACAACTTTCCCAAGATGTCCATGCTACTCATTGCTATACAGAAACACTATCACCAGCCAGGGCAAGGATTAAGGAGGAGAACCACACAAGAAAAAAAAAATCAGGTAATACTCAATGTTCATTAAAATAATTAATTTTAAAAGTGTTTTCCACACTACATATAGTGTGACTCACCAAGTCCAGGCTCCTGGTGTCACACACAGGAAGAAGCTCAGAAGCACAGCACCCCTGGGAGGCTCTGGCTGCTCCTGGAAGATCCCCAGGGCCCTCATCTCAGCAGCACTTGTTTGCCCGGTTCCACACAATAGCACCTGTCCTCCCTCATTATCAATCAGCAGTTTGGCTACCAACTTAAAGGGGAAGTAGCCTGACTGATAGAGGATGATGGAATAAGAAACATGCTTCCCACAGCCAGGGCAATAAACACAATCTCTTAAATTAAATCTCTCTAAATTAGAAATTTCCAGCTCTCTTTTTAACACGATCCTAAGCAGTAGCAAGAGCTGTCATTCCCAGCTCTGCATACACCACCCTGGTGTAACTCATCTATCACTAACTCATTTGAAAGCCACATTTTATGAAGCCTTGAGCTAAACTGCAGTTAATCATCTGGGCATGGCCCAGAAAACCTATCAGCGATTGCAAGGAAGTGAAGAAAAAAACAGCAGAGAAAAAGCACATGAAAGAAACACCAAAGCTTCTAGTTTGTGCAGGAATTTGTGTTTGTACAGGCAGCAAGGTGCCACGAGCTGCAGGCACTGGTGCCAGCTGTGCATCCACAGCACTCCCGCTGCAGCGCCCACCAGTGCAGCACACACAGCCTCAAGGGCTGCCAAAGCACTGCCTGATCACAGCCCCTGTGCTGCACACAGCCCCAGGCCCGTGTTGGAGATGCCTTTGTTAGAGCACAGCCAGTTCAGTGGCCACTGGAGGTTTCCCAAAATTCAGCGCCCAGGCTGCAGCTGCCCCTCCCTCTCTGCACCTCAGAGCCCTGGGACTCCCTGCAACAGCCTCATGCTCAGACTCAGCCTCTCCAGAGATCCAGTGAGGCACTCTCAGAGCACAGTTAAACAAGCAAACCCAGGGCTTAACCCCACTGCATACAATCCACACGCAAGGAAGGAAATTAAAAAAAAACAAAACAACTACCTAACAATAAAACAAACAGCAAAGAAACTCAACTGCAGTGCACACATATCCTTGAGTCCTTCCTTGAGCCTCAGCAGCTCTGTCACTGTGGGTCAGCTCACGGAGCTAGCAGACCCATCCACATTCACTCACTGCCTCCCTTAAATTCCCAAGCTCCCTTTCTTTCCTAAGAAAGATCTTGCCAGATCAGCTGCTGTTACTCAGGCAGCTCTTACTGCTGTAATTCTGTACAAACTCCTTTTGGGTTTGTTGGTTTGTTGGCTTTTTTTAACATTAAACTCCTTCTAATCATCAGTTTCCCTCATCTCAGTTTTCCCTGACTGTCCTGTTAAAATCAAAAAACCACACATTGTTAGCAGAGTGCCACATGCTGTCCTGGAGAGTCTCACACAAACAAAATTTAACTATCAGAATCAAGTGGTCTTTATAGCACTTGTTGAACCCATTCTACCTTAATAAACCAAGGCCTTGATTCCACATTTCATATCAGTTTCCAAGTTTCATAAAGAACACAGACAAATGAAAGCAAATTACGAGGTCAACTGATACATTTTATTGCCATCCTTTGTAGACAGGGTGATCCACTGGATGATAATGCTGTTTTAAAGTGCTGTTTTGTGATCATCTCAATTTACTTAACACTCATTCTTACATTAATATTTATCATGTCTGATGAGAATTGATATAAACAAGTATAATCAAGATTATTTTAGCATCCTTATTACACAAATGCTTTTGGGTAATTTTATGAAAGAGAAAAACATGGTTGTGTATTTATTCAGAGCTACAAGTATCCCACAGGCCAGTCGTCTTAATGACAAAATTACTAATTTTATAGCTACAGATAGCATAGTTCAGTTGTAATGGAGAGTTCAGTGGACTGAAGACATGAGAGGAGAATTTGAGGGTACTAAGTTGGTTTACCCTGGAGAAGGAGAGTTTAGGATAATCTAACTGGTGTTTTATACCACCTAAGGCAAGGTTATAGGAGGGATTCATCTCAGCAAGAGAACAAGAAGCAAGGGTCACAGACAATCACAAGCTGCAGAACAGGAAATCCAACTGGGCTAAGAGGAAAAAAAAAGTCACAGCAAGACTATTTACACACAGGGACAGTTTTGCTAGAGAGGATGCAGAATCTCCATCCATGGAGATTTCATTTTATGCCTGCACAGGCAGACAAACAGACCTTCAGCCACCAGCTCTGGTTTTCACTACGGCCTGTGAGGAACAAGGGGTTGGGTTCCCAGCCCTACAGATCCCTCCAACCTGAGATCTGATCCCAAGGCATGTAAAACATGCCAGGAGAGCACCTGCACACCTCCTGCCTTGCATGGGATGAGCCCAAGCCGAGGCAATGCCTCCTGAAGCACTCCCTTCCTTGGATAAACCAGCTGCAAGTTTTATATATGATACACGGGAGAAAACGCTGGAAAAAAGGTAACAAAAAGATGGAGAAACTTGTTTAGTGTGGGACCCTGCCCTGCATATTTTAACAAGTAAAATACACCCAGAGTTTATTTCAGCCTGAAAGAGCTCTGAACTAGCTGAGAGAGAACTTTAGGGTCTCCCAGGGTCCTTGGATGCAAAAACATGTTGGAAATGCCAGGAAAGGAACACAACCCTCCCTTTGGATCCTGCTGTGTTTCTCTGGTGGAGAACACGAGGCATCATTTTCTCTGTTTGCTTTAGCAATTATTTTATCTTTCATCAATAACCACGACATCCCTAGGGCATTCATCCCAAAATCTTAAAAAATACAAGAGTGCTCCTTAAACTAAAAAAAATCTTCCTCTGCTGACTTTTCAGCAAAAATAACATCATATACTGTTATGTACTTACCTAAAAATTTTAACACAAAAACCTTTTTCCTCCCTGGTAGAATAGCACATCCTTTGGTGTTGTGCTGCACTGTTTTCTGGGCTATAATCTATGAGTGGATTGTCACTCAAGCCTCTGTACATCCAGGTTAACTCCTGCCTCTCAAGCAGCAAGGAACACTCTGCAACATGGATCAAGGCAGGTACTTATGCTAAAAATCACCCTGCAATGGGAGCTAGGGACATTTAAGTTGTCAAGCAAAGACAGAAGACACACATTAGGAGACTGCAACCCAGAATAACCAGACTTTCCCTTTGCCTCTGAGGGTAATGGCATTAGAAACCCATACAGCACTTTACCAGTTACCAGCCATTGCTCTCGGAGGAAGATCCGTGTCTTTCACTTGAATTATTAGTTTGAAAGCCAGACCTTACAAGGTAGAAATCATTCCTAAAATTTGGATGAAGAAATGGTTCCAAAATGAATGGAAGCATTTAGAGTTCCTTATTTCTCCAGGCTTTTTTTTCTTTTTTTCTGAAACTGAAATGTAAGAGTTACTAGCAGAAGAAAAACTACTTTCCCTTGTCAGACAAAGTTTATGAGTTATGCTTGTTACAAATGAAGAAAGTCTTGATGAGAAGTGCTTGCATTCAAAAGCTCCAAGCAGATGATGAATAATTTTTTATTAAATCTCTGATACGAAAAGTTTGCAAATCCATTTACTGGAAAAAAAAGAAGGAAAAAATTTGGTTCTCTTATAGTATGAAAAAGTGCAAACACAAGGAAAGTCATCTTCCATGATTATATAATGATATATTCCTTTTAAATGAATATTGCAAGCCAGGAAGGGGGAAAAGGTCAGGAAGATGACTAAAGATGTTAGCAAGAGTTTAAGTATCAGTACTGCTTATTACTGCTTATCATTAGCATCAGTATTACCACCAGCCACAGCTGGGAAATCTGAGCTGGTACTTCAGCACACTCTGTGTCATTATATTCTAGAGATTATGGAAGAAATCAGGCTTCACACCCCTCTCTTCACACCCCTCAGTGCTGGTGGCATCATGCAAACAGCAAAGCTGTGTCCAGGGCTGCAGCAGGACAGGAGGGCAGCAATGCAGAGCTGGCAAAGTGGCACAGTCTCCTGCCATCAGCTTTGTCTGCTGTGCTGCAAGATGACATGGCTCCTCCTGGAGTGAGACAGATAGCACTTTTTACAGTTTTTACAGATTTTCTCTTCTTTACATCCTGCAGGCTGGTCCCCCCTCCTGTGCCACCCCCACGCTGGGACAGCTGAGCTATGCAGCACAGAAATATTGCCCTGCCATCATGCTGAAGGTGTCTGGGATGGGGACCCAGGAGGAAGGACTGCCTGCTCCTTCTGCCATGGACACCATGGCTTGGTAACTCATTCTCAGGTATCATCACTGAATGAATTCTGAGCTGCAAGGTGACCAAAAGCCCTATTTAAAATCCAATGTTTTAGGCTTGAATACCCACTCTTGACACAGCCTCTGGGTAACATGGATTTGACTAAATTGGATACTATGCCTGTAAATTATATGATGCATTCTCCCACGTTCAAGGCTGGAGTAGCATTTATGTATTTTCATAGAGAAATTCCAGTTCCTTATATGACTAGTAATGTCATCATGTATAACCAGAAGATGTGGGTATTGATATGGCATTATATTTCCATACAACTGGAAAGTAACTTTTATGCATCTTTGTCATCTAATCTACCTCTATATCTTTTGTACCTCAGTATTTTTATTTCTCATTTTCAGAATACAACTCCAGAAGAAAAGGGGGTGATGAAATTCTTTAACCAATTTCTGTGATTTGGAAGCAAATCACCAGGGTATGAAAACTGTAATTATCTCTGGTAAACGTGCCCGTAAATCAGGCAACCATACAACTGCACTTGGGCTTTCTGAGATGTGAGTTTCAGTGCAAGGGAAATATTCTCAGTTTCTTCTGGTGATTGCAGCCACTGGAGCACAGCCTACTGAGGTGTTTAGTTCTGCATTAGGATCATGAGTTGGATTTCCTGATAATGTTTGCATTCACCAGTGTGGCCCATCTCCTCCTTTCCCACTGCCATATCTAGCTCAGGATTTCACTCTGTGCACGAGCTGTCAAGGTTGGTGTTCTCACAAATTCCACATCCTGGCATAAGACACAGCTCCACCTCCAGCACAAGGCTCCCCAAGTACTGCCATTTAGCTTTAGGGATAGGACTTTATTGCCACTCAACTCTGTCTCCTATTGAGAACCAAAATTTGATAAGACAAAAATCCATGACAAGTAGTAGAATAATATTTGAAATGTCTTTGAATAGGACTCTCTGCATTCAAAACCACTTAAGTTTCTGGTTCTTTGTTACTCCTCCTGGAATCAAGCCCAGATTTTTCTGAGCATTGCCCCTGGATTCCAGACCTTGCTGGAGAATGGGGAAGGTTGGCTCAGGAATCTGCAACCACTTCAGAGGAATCAGACACAACCTTGCCTTTTAAAGCAGTTTATTCTAATGCCTTTAGACAACTGCCAGGTCAGTTGCAGGCCCACACAGTTTTACATTGCTTCTCAATGAAGAAATTCAGTCAGAGGTTTTTCTCTGAGGGACTGACTGCAACTCACTCAACGGCTATTTGGGATATGAGAAGATAAAACAAAAACATTTGTCTAGCGTTTACAAGAGAAAAATTGCAAGAGAACTTTGTTATTAAAGAAATGTAAGTATTGGAAGGGGGAAAAAAGGTTATATCTCTGCTGGATTGTAAATCCAAAGGGAGATAGGAAACTAAAAAATGCAATTGAAGGCTTCATAGATAAGCTTAAGCACTTAACAGTGAGGGATGACCTTTCTGTAATGTTTGAAAACTGCACCATATCCTGTCCTAGTTTATAACTTGGAATGATTTGTCCCGGAATGCTTTGATTAACAACAACACCAACAACAATTTAAAAATATTTTAGCATTTTAACACACTATCTGCCTTCCACTGGTTCAAAGGCTTTAACAGCAGCATTAAAAACTCTCAGAATATTCCAGGTAGTTACAGTTTGCTGTGGACTGTATTGAGGCTGTAGTTACTGAGGAATCTAGCAAAGGTTGTCCTATTTAACCATGTAACAGGCTGTGGGAATGTCCACTCAGTGCCTAATTTTGATGGTACAGTCGTAATAATTGTAACAAGTGGAAGCAGAAGCAACCTTTGATTCATGTTGCACAGCTCTCACTGTGGAAGACTTGGCCACCAAACAAAGCCTGTGTAGCTGCATGACCCCTTGGAAGGCAGCTCTGGCTCCGTGGGATACTGCAGCCAAACAGATGATGGCTCTGAAGCAAGGACGTAGGAAGAAACAAATCAGAAAAAGTGACTTTATGACTCCTGATGCAGCTCTGCAGAAATCTTCTCTGATGAACAAAACCTGTTTGAGACCATTCCTACCCCAGTCACAGGCCCATGCTACTGCTTCAGCACTGCTGCTCACTCACTCTGCAGTCTGGCTTTAAAGAAATCCACTCCTCTCTGCTGCTGAAAATGTCAAAAAAGCCTCAAAAAGCCAACTTACCCAGCCCTGGTTTCACTCTGTTATGCACAATTGTCCCTTAGACTCCTCTGTCCCTAAATGACTTTCCCCCCTCCCTTCCTGCCCTCGCTCCTGCCTGCTGCTCCCCTCAAAGCCATCCTCCACATCCCAGCTCCCTCCTCCTCCTCAGCACATCCTGAGCTCCTGCCATGCAGTGATGCTGCACAGCGAGGCAGAAATATAAAATCCAAAGGATCAAAAATGGCCAATAAAATGTATCACTATATAATTACTGTGTGACATCACTACAGGGCATAGTGAAGGTTGTTTACTTGGCTTAATTAGGTATTTCCCTACTTCAACATGTTTGCCTTTCTTTTAACTTTCTTTGTGTCTATTGAATTTTGTTGTTTTAGGGATAATTACAACCCCCTCTTTTTTTCTTTTACCCCCAAGTTACCAAAAATGTACTCTCAGTTTCAAATGTATTTTAACTCAACGTTTCCATTAGGGAATATACAGAGCTCCTTGTATTCCTGAACTGAATTCTGAAAAATAGCCAATTAAGGATTCTGTTATAAAAATTAGTGGCACTCATCTACAATTCTCAGCTTGATATTCCTGGTTAATTTTTTAACCTCCCAACAGCTGAATTCTAAAAAAATATTTTGAGACACAAGATATTTTTCACTCGCAGGTGGGTGACAGGAACCTGTTCCCAGGTGAAAAACACTGTCAGAATCAAGGACAGCTATACCTTCTCCCTCTATCATTTTTCTCTGTAACAAGTAGTTTTCTGACTTGGATACCAACCCTCAGTTCTTCCCTTTCTTGTGCCTTTGCCCACTGAAGGAGGCAGAAGAGCCCAGTGTCCACGGAGACCTGCTGCTGCACCCTGGCTGGAGTGCCTGAGCTCCTGGAGGCCACCCCAGCTCCTGCTGAAAAGGCTCCAGAAGAGGCAGGTGTGGGACCTCAAACCCCACATCCAAGACCTGCAGCTTGATGGGAGCAATGGAGGTGGGAGGTGGAAGAAAAGGGAATGCAGTACAATGGCAGCTGCCCCATCTAAAGCACATTTTTTCTTCTAAACAAGAGGTAAGGGAAAAAAAACCCCAGTTTTCCACAGCTGTGGAAATGCAAACCCACCACCTCCAAATCAGCATTAGAATTTCCAGTCACCCAGATGTGAAGCTCCTACATAAGCTCTAGACCAATCTCATTCTCTAATATTTGCCCCTAGACCTAAGCTCTGCTGTGGGAATAAAAATTGCTTTGAAAATTATAAAGTGAAAAGTGAGGATTTTTCCTAACTCCTTTTAGTGATGTCTGCATACACCTAGAATATCACTCTTTTTTTTTTCTTTTCCTTATCTAGTCATTACATTAGTGGAAAGGTCTGTTAGACTATGGTGTTAAGTTTTTTAGGTTTGAAGGGGTTTTAGGGCTTTTTTTTTTTTTTCCTTGTGGATTTTGGCTCCTTTAGAAGGGACAGCCTGCTATAACAGGTGCATTGCAGACAGGTGCTGCATAAGGTTCCCTACACAACTCTGCCAATGCTTTTCAATCATGATCCACAACACCCTGTTACTCCTGTGTGGGGCCTCCCCTCTGCTGCAGTTGCCAAGGTTATGAATGATGCCATGGTGCATGGATTTGGACAAATGTCCACTGCTGACTGGTGGACACCAGTGATCCTGGCTGGCAGGCAGCACCAGCCCAGCCTTGGAGGGCTCGAGCTCAGCCTTTAACCCACTGTGCTGCCTCTGCCACAGCTTTCCTTTTGGATTCAGGCACACATTATGTACCCTGACTCCCGTGCAGAAGATTTGTGGCAATTGCATGATGTATGAGGTGCCATTTGTGAAATATTATTTAGTGTAAAACATGATGTTTTTTCCGTTGATTTACAAGTTGGATTTATAAATCTGAACTTCTCACAGTTTGAGTTATATATCTTGCCTCTGATTTATAAAACTCACCAGTAAATCTTTAGCAGAAAGTTTTGATTCAGAAATCATTATTTTAAACATTAGATTTAGCTAAAACATTCAACTGCTTTATAAGTCATGAAATGGATTTACATACCCCAATCTGGATTTACAAATTCTACAGCAGATTTACAAATCACCCAGAGAAATTCCTAAATAAAATGCTTTGATTTATAAATCTTCACTTTCCACTTAGGATACAAGTGACTGATTTACTATTCTGAAGCTATACAATAATGATTTAGTCATAAAATCCTACTTTTACTTTGAGTTAAAATTCTGATTTATAAAAAGTTTACTGCAATATAGACCACAAAAAAAGTAAAGTTGTTTGGTGCAGGACTGCTTTGCAAACAGCTCCCTGCACACATGAAAGGCAAGACATTTCCGAGAGGTCATAGGGAACCAACTGATCAGACTTAGCAGCCAGGCAAAGAAACAAAAAAAAAGAAATTGGGACGAAGAAATTCTTTATTTCTCAGTAATAAGCCCAAGGTTTTGAGATGGAACATTTTGACTACCCTGTCAAAATCATGTCTCAGTTCAAAAAGCTTCCTGTAACCCTGATCTCAACCTCCAGCTATAGGAAAATAGTTTGAGTGCCTCCAACAACTCCATGAGTTATGGGGACTTCTATTGAATATCATGAGGAGTTCCCCTGAACACTGCAGAAAGATTGTTCCTCTCAAGTGAACTTAATGTTTTCCAGCTTTTAGGATCAGATGCCATTTATTTCCACCCTTCCAGCCCAGGTGTGTTCAAGTATTCAAAACTGAGTAGGAAAACAGGAAAGTGTGAGAGTGAAGGAAACTTCTGCAAATGCCTCACTCTTTGACGGGCTCCAAAAGCCTCACAGGACCAACAGGGCATTTCAATATTTCAGAAACTTGAGCAGCAGTTCATCATTAATACCTGTCAAGGACTCAAATGAGATACTGGGTACATAAAATGCAGCAGAACAGGAATTCAACAGTCCATTTTTGATAAGAGCCACATATCCTGGGAATGTTTTGGCAATATGTTTTTAGAAATGACTAAGAGCAGGTTTCATCCAAAAAGGAACATTCAGAGTAACTATCTGGACTCCCCTGAAGAAAGCCAAGTATCCTGTCAAACTGTGGGACACATCCGACCATGGTAGAAGTTCCCTCTCAGAGCTCACTCCATAAATCTTCAGGAGCTATGAGCAGGCTGGAGGACTCCATTGATCTGAAGGGGATTTTCTTTATCCAGGTGGCTCTAATAGAGGCTGTCAGCAGCACTGATCCTGGGAGAAGCTCTCCCTAACACAACTGCAAGGATTCCACAATACAAGCTTGCTGGAGCACAGAGTTAGAAATGAGGACTGTTAACTCATCCTCACTTCTAGCACCAAGTCACCAAGACCTGAATCCTTCCAGACATTTGGGTTCCTAACTTCTAAGGGAATGAAGGCATTTGCTTAACTCTGAGGTTCTGACCACAAAGATGTCTTTAGATTACCTCTTCCTGCCCTGTCTAGGAGTTTCCACCCCTGTACAAAGGCTCTGATCACAGCAGCAGTGTGCTGGGACCTGGGAAAGACTGGTGTTTTGGGGCACTGTGGGGCAAACACTGAGCCTCCCCTCTCCCTGCTCTCTCTCACCTGCCCAGATAAACACCCAAGATATGAAATGTACTTCTTAGGGAGTGTTAAAATGATACAAATGAACTGATGCTCTTTGTTAATCTTGAATGGTTCATTCTATTAAAATAGCACGTGAGAAACTAAGAGCTTGTACTGTGTTCTCCTAATGGCAGATACACTACTTACAGTGTTCAAAAATTCAGTTTATTATTTGTAAAATGGAGACTATATCTTTAAAGCACTCAAATCTATAGATGAAAATGAAATATAAGAACAAGGTATTCTTTTATTACAAAATTATTATTAAACTGACAGTTTTCTGAAACTATTGCATATGATTTTGCTGTCAGATTTTTGGAGCAGAAGAAATAGTTACACAGTATTGAATCTCTAGAATTTAACAAATAAAATTAAGATCTAATCCGAAGCCAAAGAGGGGAATGACAGTGCTTTAGTTTTCATCACCGAGCTCTACATCAGGCCTTTCTTGCTGGTACAGATAATATAGTTGGTACAAATAATATAGTTGGTACAAATTCCAGTAATCTCAAATGCAGGTGAGAAATGATAATGCCTACATGCACATATAGACCATCCTTGCTGCAGCTATAACCAAGTGAATGGCTCTAGCAGGGTTGACAAAAGAAACCACACAAGTTTCATTTGTGATTTTGCATCTATATTTTCTCCAGTCAGATTCTGGGAAGCCATCTGAAAGTGAGGCTGTGTAGTGGGAGGTACCTTTCTTGGTCAGACTGGCACTTAGCATTTTCCATGTCCTCTGTATAGTTAGACAACTCATATTTCCTCATCACCCTTTCAAAAATCTTAAAATCTTCCTCCATTCTGATATATAGCTATATATACACATCTATATACCTATACAGATATATATATACACCTCTCCATATATATGTGTGTATATATGTATATATTCACTTACCTTTCTAAATTCACTTGGAAATACTCAGAGAGGAACAGGACAGCACGCAGGCCTAAATTCCCACTGCTGCACAGCCTGAGAGCTGTAGTTAAACTCCAGAGAATTTGGTTCTGATGTGGTGGCTCTGGTTCACAGCCCGGTTGTGCCCTGGCATCAGCCCCTGACGTCACTGGGAACTCTGCCTCCTTGCAGCATGGCTGAATGGCTCTCCCAGTCCAAAGCCAGCTTCGTAGCTGTGTTTGATTACTTGCATTTATTTTCTTGACAGGTAGCCTTTAGCTGTAATTACAGTAGTAAAATTTTTTACATCCATGCTAACCAGTTTTAATGTTCTCAGCACAGAGCTAAGAGCATGCACGTGCTGGAAAAGAGAGCTACACAGGGCAAAGGAGAGCTTTAATGCTCTTCCTCCTTTTCAGTCTTCAGTGTGATTGACATCCATTCAGGCACAGATAAGAAAACTTGTAAGTTCACTGAATAAATCTCAGTATAGTGCAGAAAAGGTATTTTGGTAAAAATCCCTCTGTGACTGAGATGTACAGACATTCTCCAGAATCAACACATTTGTGTGAAGCACTCTGTGATAGTGTAAGATTGGAGAGATGTTTATCTTGGTTTGATAAGACTAAGAAGATCAGCTGGACACACAGGTAGCCCACACCCTGCCTGTTTCCTCTGATGTGCTTACCAGTGTTTGCCCCATTCTGTGTTTAAAACTCTTAAATGACAGGGCTGCCACCACTTTCCCCAGAAGACTATTCTGCAGATTAGTTAGGAGCTTTTCCCCTGACATCCAGGCTGAAATTTAATTTTTAATTATATATTTTTTAACACTTTTACTGTCTTCTCTTCCTGGTCTGCCTTTCTTTGTGCTATCTTAAATAATCCTTCTTTATCCTTCAGGTCCAGTTCTCAGCCTGCTGAAGCTGTTTTGCCTCTCTGTGCCAACACAAAGCAGTCTAAAAGCCAGTGTAAGAGCCAGGAGAGGATTTCCCAGAGGAGAGCATCCCACTGGTTACACTCCAGCCTTTTCCCCACCCTGTGGTGCAGAGGACCTGGTCACTAAGGCTGGGCTGCATTTGTAGTGCAAAGCTGCTGTGGATTGCTGGGGTTTGGGCTGTGCTGCAGAACTGTGGTGAGTTTGAAATCAGCCTGATCCTGCTTGTCCTGCTTCCCATCCCCTCCAGCAGAGCTGTTCCCATTTCCCCCCTGGGAATTACGTTACATTTGTCCCAGCTGACATTCCTTTCCTTATTTCCTTGGCATGTTTCTGATCTCAGTTCCCTTTCTATTATTTTGCTGCCCTCAGTGATATTTATAATGTCTCCAATTTAGTATCATCTGTGAATTTCATTAACCAGCTGTTTACTCTCCTCTTTCAGATCATTAACGAGGATGTTAAATAACACTGGACCTAATGCTATTCCCTGCATTACATTAGTAGGAAACTTCCCTATGTTTGATACATTGCCTTTTTTTTGTTCTGCTCTGTACAGCTCCCTGGCTCAGTGTTAACCCACATGCAGCATTTCTAGGAGAAAATGTGAATTAATTTCTCAGGAAAGACGATAAGCAAAGGTATCTCATGCCTCACCCAACCACATTGTGTACCTAGCATTAGACATTGTGGGAATTTTATTTCTAGGAGGAAATCAAGCTTTTTTTTCCTGCTAAGAAATGTTCTGTATAAGGCACAGTGCTCATGATAGCAGCAATGGAGGGAGCAAAGCTGTTTTAGTGACTGCTACGCTCCTGTTACAGTATTTTTTTTTTCAGCATTAATGCTGCTTTATCTACAGTCAGTGCATTTCCTTGCTTTCACATTTGCAAAAAGACACTATTTAAAAAAGACAGATTTTTGCATGGTTGTGTTTTAAGCTAGGAGTCTCCCACGCTGCAATCAAGGGTAATGGCAACTACTCACAGGTGTACATATATCACATAAACAAGTGAAACATTGATTGTAAGGGGTGCAGTGACAGTCCTCTATCCATAGCATAATCTTCTCAAGAGATATTTAATCAGATGATTATTTACATCTTAAAGACCAAGGAAAGGGAAAATGTTAACATCGAATTATGGGGAGGAATGATAAAGAAGATGCTATGCATGAAGTGCTCATCACAGAACTGATGAATAAAGGGTTTGCCTGAATATGCCTTAACACCACTAGTGCAATCTAAGCCCAGCCACTTGCATGATCCAAATCAGCAGAATCCACTGAAGCTGGTGGAGTTTAAGCAGTTCAAAAGCCAGGAGACTGTGCCCTGACCGCTCTCTGAAGCGCTGAGTAAATCTCATATTTTTTCCCAGTTTTTTTTTTTTTACAACTTCTAAGTTAACTCATATGATACAACATCATAAACTATGTTACAGAGAATACAGAGTCAAATGTCACCTTCAGAGGCTTGTTCTTTTGTGTATAAAATTCTCTGAGTTTAAACTGACTCTGGGTAGGGAGAGGGCACTGAGCTGAAATTTACTCTGCTAATTCTGAAATGGGAGAAGGCTTGCAAAAGCCAAAGAGGTTTCTAGCTGTGCATAAAAACATGTGGAGAGCTTATGGCATAAATTATAGTTACATCCTTTACACTAAGCCTTTCCTTTAGTAAGTACACGTTTCCTACTGCAAGAGCCAGCTTTTCTGAGCTGAGTAGTTCAAGGAGTTTGCTGTGAGGTATTTAGATTGTGAGGGCAAACTCGGAGCTGAGACTGTTTGGAGCTCTGATCATATGAGAATAACTTCATGTTACAGGTAAGATTCTTCCCCTAACTCAGGAAATTTCACCAAAGAGTAAAAAACATCTTGTTCATGCCTTGGTTTGGGAGCCACAGAAAGAATAACAACATGGAAAGCAGAGAGGTCATTGTGCTGCCTGCTGGCTTGGTTCAAACACACAAACCCTCATGTCACTTTAGCTCCAGAATGAACTACAGCCTGCAGAGACCTTGCATTCATAAATTCAATTTGGAAACAGACCACAGGCTACTTTGAAGCCTGGGAAACTCCTAAGTGCCTAAAGATGAATGATTGGTGCCCATCAACTATTACTCTTATTTTTATAGTGGTTTTTTGACAATAGATGCTGTTAAGTAGGACAGGCCTGTAGGATTCAGAGCCCTGTTCTACACAAAAGTTACTGCCATGAATCAAAGCTTTGGGTCACTGTATTCTGAACATCCCCACTGCCAGGTACTCTAGACAAAACCCACAGCAGAAATTGCAAGATGTCTATCATTCACTTGAGTTAGTAGCTCACCAGAGCAGCTGCTCTGCTGCCTGCCCACAATCTGCAGAGTGCACATCCTCATTGTCCATTAGACTTGTAAATTAAATGCTGGAGTGGACTAGCTGGACGGGATTTACATAAAATCTCAATCAAATTCACGGCAGCATACCTTCCCCTTTGGTAATTAGATTCAGTGCCAGTTTTGGTTTTCTGAACCCAATAACCCATCTCTTTACTTTATGATATCTTAGCAATTCTCATTAGTAAGTGAATTTCTATGCATCACTTTTAAAAAGCACCAGCTGCACCAGTAAAAATGTGCATCCATTCACTGAACAGTCAAAAAATCCAAATGCATATTAATACATCTATACTCATTGAACACTCAAGCACATCTAAATAGTTATCACATGTTCCTGATTTCCAGGATGCTGATGAAAATACAATACAGTGGGTGCAAAACTGGTTGAAATCCATATCTTGAAAGCAATTGTCAGTGGTTCACTATGAAAACAAAAAAAGAGGCATCAAAGAGGTGGTCTGTACTAGGTACTATTTAGCACTCTCAGTGACCTGAATGATAAAATATAAACTTGTAAAACTCCTTGAAGAGGTCAAACCAGAATGCCCTGCAAGTATGTTGACCTACAGTAAGAGCCAGACAAATTACAAAAAGATCTGAAAATCTTTGGGCACCATAGAGAATGTTTAATGCCATACTCAGATGCACAAAAACACATATATAATGTAATACATGAATGAAGAAATTAGGAAATTCTTCTTCTCTATACACTTGGAAGATCTCAGGTGATGCCAGTTTGAGTCACCTTCCTTCCACAAGGCTGTGATCCAAGTGCAAAAAATATAGGTGCAATGATAAATCAAGAAGCCATAACCTAACAGGTTAATTAATCAGCATTATTAAGTCAGTGAAGAAAAGAATGAGGTGTGTTAGCCTGATAACAATTTGCAGTCACATTAAAGGCAGAAAAGAGGAGTGGGTTCAAAGCTTCCCTAAGCCACAATGAAAAGAACAAGAAATAAAAGGTTTAAATTACAAGCAGAGTCAGACTGGATATCAGGAGAGAATTGTTGTGTGGCAAAAACAGCAAAGCAAAGGAAGAGACTTCCTGGACATATTTGTGCAGCTTCAAAAAATTGTGTTTTAAAACAAAAATGAGACAAGCATCTGCTGGGAATGACAGAGGAGCGATCAGTTACACCACCCCAGGGCAAGAGGATGGTCTTGATGCCTCCTAAGTGCCCTTCAAGTTTGCATGACTTCATTTAAAATCTCAGCTCTAATGTTTTCTAGAGGCCGAGAGCCTCTAGAAACGAGAGCGCTTGTTTTGAGATGAAAAATACACAGCTTTCCAGTTGTTACTTCAAACCCAAGAAGAAATGTTAAGAGCCCACACTCACAATCCCTGCTCCTGAGCTTTCTTTTGTAAGACCATGCCATATGATTAAAAACTTCCCTGCATTGCAAGCTATCCCAGAACCTCAGCTTCACTTGTTATTCCAGTTTCTATATTTCTTTTCATACCTTGGAAAGCATCAGAAGTTCTGGTACCTCTCTGGCATGACTGGCTAGATGGTAACCACAACACAGCTTAACCTTATATTAATGGTCCCTCATAGGTGTCTGATCAGAGGGGATTGCCATTTAAATATTTATCCATTTCCATACTTGCTGCCAAAGGATTTCTAGCAGAAATTTGTTACCCTCATCTCAAATTTGTAGATTAATTGTAAACTTCAGCTGCTGGGCATTCCCGTACCAAGAACTTCTATTTCAGTGCAGACTGAGGAGGGGCTTTTTTTCATTTGCTAAGATGATACCAGGCTGTTCCTTTTCCAATAACACAACCATACCTTGGCTCCATTATGTATAGCATTCCCTGTACAACATTTCTTGTAGAAATGGGAGATTAATTCCCTATCACAGTAAAAAGTTCTCTGGTAATTTTTTATACTTAGTTCAACTAAAATTTCAAGTCTCCATGTAGTAAACTTCTTCATTTGATTCTCAGACTTCAGGGCACAGAGGCAATTTGATTTTCAACCTCCAGTCCAAAGGATTGATCCTTAAAAGGAAGGAATGATGGTTTAATCACACCAAAAGGATACAGCAATTAGAACTTGAACTAAATCTGGACTTGCAACAAATGCTGGTGGAGAAATTTGAGAGCTCTATGTTCTTCATCTATAGCATTTTCTCTCATTGTTATGAGCTGCAACAAGACCAAAAGGCTGTGACAACAGTAAAGTAATGTTGGTAACACTGTTCTTACATCTAGAGGGGTTCAAACACACCATTATTAGCTTGTATAGCAATCTTTAATTATTGAAATGAAACCCAGTGAAAAGCAGCAACAATGCACTGATGGAAACAATCTTCACATTGCAGAATATTTGAGGGCAGGAAATAAAGCCTACCAAAATCTTATGTTAAGACAGTGGCAAGAAGAAAATGAGAGTTGGATAAAAGATGAATTAACCCCAGGGTCACAACCAGAAGAAAAACCTCTCCCATTCATTCTCCTATTTTATTTAAACACAAAGACTTTGAGTCTTTCACCCTCCATCCTGAGTGCTGTGAAACTTTAGGAAAACTTGCTGGGGCTGGAGAAAAGATGGATGTCCTCTGCTAACCTGCAGGGGATGGAGTCCAAGGGCAGTCAGAGGGCCAAATACAGAAGCCTTTGAAGGGAGAGACAAGTTCAGCTCATCTGGCAAACACATTTCTCTCTTTCACTACTTCCTTAATTTTTTAGGTTGTATAAGCTGGCAAAGAAAGGGTGCAAATGTCTTGCCACAGTCTGAATCAGTTTTTCCACTGGAGATCCTGGAAGGGATCTGCCCTTGTTATCTACTGAAAAGTTGACAACGTAAAAAGAAAATCTAATTTTATCTCCACCATTAACTTTGAGGAATAACCACGGTTAGGAAAAGGATAACTTGGCTAACAAGGAGCAGCCTGAGCCACAGCAACATTGCCTGGCCTGGGATTCCCACTCCTTCACTGCATCAGCTTTAAAAAGGACACAACACTGGGGCAAGAACTGATGGCAATGAGTAACTCCAGGCATGCAACTGAAAGAAAAACAAGGCTGCAGAGACATGCATGGGAAAACCTGATCCAAACTGTCATTACCAAATACCCCCCAATGCGGACAAGGCCCAGCTGTAGCTGTGAAGATGACTTTCCTCTCTGGAGATGAGCCAGGCTGGAGGAGGATGTGTCCCACCACCATTGCCTTGATGTTTGAGTTATTGCCAACTATGGAGCAGAGAATTCATCATCTGTCAGTGACCTCCAAGATCAGTCAAAGTTTTCATTACTCAGAAAGGAAAAATCACACGAAAAGTAAAACATCTGTTAGGAGAACAAGCTGCATTTTATGGTGTTTGCTGTATGCAGCAACATGTCTGTAATCTCAGACCATATTTGCTGTGCCACAGTCACTTTCCACCTCTCCTCACTGCACAGTTCTGATGCCCAAAGTCACCTTGACTGGAGCAAGTATGAATTTCTGTCAGTGGTGTTTTAAATGTTTGCATAGACAGAGTTATCAAGGCAAGTGTGAGCAGACTGTAGGTACGGCCGGAGCGGCTCCTCCTGCCTGTCCTTTAGGAGCTCTGCTCCAGCTACGTCCCCAGCAGCCACCCAGTCCTTCCTTACACATAGTCTGGAGTGTAAAGTCATAGTAGTATTCAAAAGGTTAAAGCAGAGTGAACTGTTAATTTTAATGCTTTCTCTAAGCTTCAGTTTTAATAAGCGAAAATGATGTTCTTATTTGCAGTAAAGTGGTGTTATAAAATTCTGTCTGTCAAGCTCATTTTAAAACCATGGAAATAAATGATCTGACAAAATCAGGCTATTAGACAAGTGAAGAAGAGTGATTTCCATAAAAGTAGAGGAGCTGTTCCTTAATTTCACACTTGGTAGTCTTTTGGGTCGACTAAATTTTTAAATAAGTGATAAAATTATATTAGCGCAATTGCATTTTTATAGATTTTTTTGGTCATTGTACTCTTTTTCAATTCTTTTATTTTAACTCAAACCATTCTGCTGAAAGGTTACCTCTCAACTTATGTTACCTCATAACAGTTTCTGCTCACACAACAGAACTGTAGGTTCACAAATCCTCCATATAAAAGTATCCAGAATGACCATGCTGACCCAAAAGTATTCTAAAGTGGAAAGATCATTTTATTGTAGTCACATCCTGCTGAAGTGCTGGCCCTGCACACTGCATTTGACTCTTGCAGGAACAGATGTGAAGTACTCCAAAGCATTTTGATTCCATATATGAGCATTTTCTTTGGGAGCAGATCACAATTTCCTTCATCTACACTACATGTGCAAAAGCCAAACAAACGAAATCCTTTCCCAAGTCCAGGTGAGTGTGGCAAGGAGAGACTTTTTACAAAGAGAAGTCACTGCTCACCACATCTGCCAATTAAAATCAGACAGGCCTCAAAATGCACAGCTCAATGCTGAGAGATGTCAAAATATGTTCAGGGGCTGGTGCCCCTCTGACACATTCCAGATGACAAGAGGGAAACTGCTCATACTCAACTTTCCCCTTCACTTGAGAAACAAGGGAAGTTTCCACACCCACAACCCAAGGGAAAATTTCTGTTGCCAGTTTTCCCAGCCTAGCCTGAGCAGAGAGGAGCAAGGCTGTGGCTTCTCCTCACCTGAGCCCAAAAGCCCCATTTTGAGAGCACAGCTGGCTGCATACAGGAATTTGGAGACATTTCCAAACCCATGGCAAAGGTTGTGACACAGTTTTTCCACCTCTGGAAATTTAAGACAAGCTTTTTCCTGTCAAATCAAATCACACATTTCAAGACAGAAGCTAATTCTCTTCCTCACAGATTGAAATAATACCCTGATAATTATATTGCAGTAGAGGGGTCAATATAGAAGGATTTTGACCTTTTACGAGGTCAACGACTCTTCATCTTACATTGCTCGGTTTCATTTGTTTGTTGAGAGAAGAGATCCAATACATTGATACACAGGTTGTGACATGCTGTTTGAACATTAGCTTACTATAATTGGTCATGTCATCACGCATCATATTAACAATACACACAAAAGTGCCCTGAAACAATTGTCTTATAGATCCATCACATATCATAACAAAGCTTCTGGGACTGTTATCCAGCAGCATCCAATTGTGATGCACATTCTACTTGAGCTCTGGACCTAAACATCACTGTCATCTTAACAGTGAAAGATGGATTAATAACTTCCTGCTGGCTTGCAAAACCTACATGCATGTAAAAGATTGCAACACAAATTTATTGCCACTGAGCATGCTCAAAATAGAATGTAGAAAAGCAAAAACTACTTTGTGTATGGTTTTCAAACCAACAGCTAAGAGCTGTTCCCCAAGTATGGCAATTCCTTAGCCCCAGCATTGCAGCCAGTTCTTCCAAAAAGCAGAACTAGAATATTTCATCTGTCAGTTGAGACACATGTGACCTCGAAAAGCAACATGAAAAAAAGAAAAAGCATTAACACCTTGGATTTAAATTCTGTGTCATAAATCACACAGAAAGCATTTTTTGCACAAACACCTTCTTTCACTATCTTGTTATGTATTTTAAGAGCAGTTCAAAATCAGGTTCATTCCACACACAGCAACCCAGCTATACTTTGGTAAAATTTCAGTGTAATTAGGATGCCCACATCTACTAAGTTTTGATATTTTCAGCTATTAAACTTATATTTTTTCTCTTCCTATCTTTTTACAGCTATTTGTCAGTGAGAAATACCAATGATTTAACTCCTGATACAATAATGCAAACTCAATACAATTCATCTATTAAGGGGTTAAGCACAGAGAAAGGCCTTACAGTCAGAAATCCTCCTAACTATGGGGTTTGTAAACCAGGAACCTCATCAGCTTGACCCACACTCAACAAGAAAGTAAATATAATTATCCTCTTTATAACCAGCATGAGCTATTGGCATGTAAATGCCAGAATCCCCAGAAGAAGCACTTTTTAAGGACAAAGTCCCACAAACAGGTAGAATTCAAATATAAGCAAAGCTCTGAAGTAAATATGAGACTTTTGCTCACTGCTATTCCAGAAATTGCTCCAGGAAGGGTCTGTGGGCAGCGTGTGCAGAGCCCAAGCCTTACACTGCTGCTAAAGATGTTTCTGATTCTGCAGGGTCTGCACCACCCCTCCAGTGAGTCAGCACTGAGGGAATGCCACCTTATTTGTGCAGCTGGGAGAACTGCTCTTCAGATAAGATGGAAAATGATGCAAATTTTAATAAACCATGCAGACAAAACTATTAACATTCCTAGGGCCTGTTCCACACACTATCTCAGCCTTTTAGCTGAGCCCCAGCTGATCTGCTCTACTCTGCTCTGTGGCTGGAAGCACGGCACTGGCACCCTGCACCATGAAACACTGGGTCTGGGCCAGGTGGGGCAGGAAGCTGTGTAAATGAGCTTTTTTCCCCCCACACAGCTCTTGCTAGGCTCCATTTGCAGAAGATAAGTGGCCCTCATCACAGAGTGGCACCATCAGTCACCAGTGCCACCCTCAGCACCTCCTAGAGCCCTCAGGAATCTGACAGGGATACCATAACCTGCAGAGTACAGGGGACTCACTGGAAGCCTTTTTATGTCTAGGGCACAATAAAATTCCACTTACTGGGAAGCAAGGAAACCTGCAGCAGTGACAGCTGCTCAGCCTCAGCTTCTCAAGCAGCTTTCTGGGTGTTCAATAGCAGCAGGCAGGCTGAGGATGCTCCAGCAGCTCCACACCCCACAGAAGATGCACACCCAGTTGCAGTGGATACATGCCTTCACTTTCACTAAAAGGAAAGCTAATTTAAAGCTCTCCCTGGTACCCTGGCCTCGAGGAGTGGGATGCACATTGCTAAAGCAAAGCAGCCTGCTGAAGCTGGTGGACATGTCCACCTCCAAGGAGAACCTCGTGCCCCAGCAAGGGCTCCTTGAGACCCCCCACACTCCAACAGGAGTCCCAGCTCCGAGGCAGCACAGGGAGAGCAGCCCTGCCTCAAACCAGCCACGAGACCCTTGAGATTCCAGGCACTGCCAGAGCCTGGCACGGAGCCTGCTGTGCCCACCACAGCCCCTCGCTGTTCAGCCACACTTGCAGCCCCTGTCTGAAGCTGTGTGGCAGGAAAAGAAACCCACCTAAGGAACAAGAACAACGTACAACAGGTCATGTGTAGCAGGGCTTGGGGACAAAGGAAAAAAAGAATAAAGGCAGGCAGGTATGAAGCCTTCTGGGCATCAATTCCCTGGCAGCCCTCAGGCCTCTCCATGGGGGCCCAAATTCCCACTACACCAGACAGGAAATTTCCTGGAAAGGAAAGGGTACAGAAGTTATTCTTTCAGTAGTAAAACACTGTTGTCTGTCCAAACACCACAGAAGCACCCAAATCAAGCTTTTCAGCAGCTCCTGTAAACTTCATGTGAAACCCTGATGCAACATTAATTTCAAAATTAGCACCATTTAGAACACTCAGAGACTGATATTGATTTATTTGAGCAGACAGGGTTCTGTTATTTAAACAAACAAGGCTGTAACACAGTCAATGTCCATGTACCTGAAACTGGAAACTGGTGCACTGCACTGCAGTTAGATTATTGCCTGGAACACTTTCCCATGAGCACAGTGCAGAGGGGTTTGGGGCTGACTGTAGAGAGAGTCAGCTTTGTGCCTTAGACACAAGCAGCCTGTACTGTCCATGAGACCACCTCACTCCTCTAGAGCCTGGGGGAATACTCATTTCCCCTGTCCCTGATTCACTGAGCATCTCCTGGGCCTGCTGCAATACTCACTGCATCTCACAGTGGCTGAGGAGACTGCTGAACTAGGGGTTTGTATTGGCAAAGATAACAGTAAACTGATGAAAAATGAACAATCCCTGCTGACACTTCCTAAACAGAACTTTAAAATGGTGGAGTTGTCAGCTTCCAAAGCCACTAAGACACTCCTTGAAAGATGTTTGTAACAAACACAAATTATCCTCAGATACCTTCTCCTGGTACTAACAAAGTTCTTCTTGTTGTATTCTGTCAATAAATAGTTTTGGTGACATTATACAAAGGTGTGAATCCACATCAGATTTTATTATTAACACATGATTAAAAGCCACACCAGTATGGGCTAAAAGTATGTAGTATTTGCTTTTCAGATGTAGTCATCTTTCATACGACTCTCGTTTAAAATCTGTTGGGAGATCTTTAACAAACAGGACCAAGCCCCCAGCCATATACTATGGGCACAAGCAGTGTAGCTGTTAATAAGGGTATTCATCATGAGACAGCCTATTTTTGGCATTGTGTATGACAGTCTCAGTAACTCACCATTGTCCCTTGGATGTGAACTTATCATCTAATTACACTCTGAGCAACTGCTTTCCCACATCACCCAGCAAGTTAGTTAACCACACAGCAATTCTCCAGCTAATCCAAGGGTGCTTGGATCAGTATAAGGTGCACAACATATCTCTCAGTTCCTGGGAACCCCCTGCAGAGCAGTCTGTTTATTTCCACCTTTCTTTTTTTTTTCTTGAACTTAAATATGCACTGTCAAATGCTCCAAGATTTTGAACAGATAAATACGTTGCTAAAAAAAAAAAAAAAGCTGAATTTCAATTGATCATGAAATACCTAATGTTAAGCCAAATGGATATACAGAAACTCTGAGAAAAAGTATCAATAAAACCTTGGAAAGGAACAGATCAGTCATTGGCAAAGGTTTTATTGATTCATAATCAGTTTATTTTAATAAAAACAACAGGTGTCACTGGATAATTTAGGCATATTTCATATGCATTAAGAACACAGTTTGCAAAGAATGTGGGGTGCAAGAGGTTTTTTTCATGTAGGAAATTTATGCTAAAACATACAATAAAACATATAATAACTGAGACCTTTTAGTGACCCCAAGTTCCATGAAATGCATATTTCTTTGTTTCTATTGCTGCTTCATGCAGTGTTTCCAGCCAGCCACAGCTCTACCATGCAATGCAGTTTCATGGTGATATGGAGCAGCTGTATCCATGACCAAGCTAAAATGCCAAATGACTTTTCTAACATCATACTACATTCCCTATAAATAGTTATTATTTTTAGCTATTATTCTCCTTACCTGGGAAGCCAAACCCACTCACACTGCTTCCTGAAAGAGGCTCTCAGTCTTTCAGAGGCAAAAGCATGAAAGGACAGGAGGTAAGAAGAGGGGGTTGTCTCAGTTCTCCCATTCTGCTTCTGAACTGTCAGAACCAAGCCACTGCACGAACCTTAAACATGAACACAAGCAGGTGCCCCGGACACCTGAGAGTTTGGTCAGTGCCAATAAAAGTCTGTATGTATTGTCTCTGCAGTACCTATTACATTCCCTCAGAGAGGCATTAAAATGCCAGCTACATTTAAACAAGTGAATGTCTGCCCCCTAATAAAACCCACATAATTTAATACTAATCAGTCTACCAATTATGGCCTAGTCTCTGAACTTCCTTTCTGGGAAAAGTCATGGGGAAGGTAGCTCAATGGCAACTCCAGCCCCTGCATTAGTGCTCAGGTACAGAGAGCCCCCTTTGCTGCTGGTCATGGCATGGACTGCTTTGGGGTGCAGAGGGGAAAGGGAGAGGAGTGATTGCCTCCCTGTGACAATGAACAGGAGCTAAACAAGCTTGCTGATCCTCAGACTAATCAACTGCTTTCACATCTTAATCACACTACACAGCTGACTTTAATGGCAGCAGAAAAAAAGGAGGAGACAGCTTTGTAATTACGGCTAAAAACCTTAAACTTAACCTTCTGTTGCTGTGGCTGTGTAAGGTTTCCCACTGGAGAAGTGCTGCAAAGCCCATGTTCAGCAGAGTATCTTTCACATCTACAGGAATCACAGACCTGTGAGTGTGCCTCGAGATGCACACAGAGTGACTGCAACACCCACAGACTGCAAGGTGGAGAGCTTCCAGCCACCTATTTGCTTCTCATTGAGTTGAGCCTGCATGCAGGCACGGCTTGTTCTGTTTGGGGTTGGACTCGAGATGAGATGGGCACGAGGTGTCCCTACACAAGCAAGAAACTCAGAAACAACAGGAAGCACACAGCAAAATTTATGGGGCAGCTTGGTATGGCGCTGCCTACAATAATTTTCCTTGTGCTGCCTGCAGCAGGATTGTCACCTTAGGTCTCTCATCCTTACTCATCTGCTAGAAGACTGCATCCATTCATCATCTATCCAGATTTAATTCAGTGATTACCATATGTTTAATTAATAGGCCCCGCTATGACAATAAACTCCATTTTGAACAGACTGTTGAACCCTGCAGAAGCTCTGGCTGGTGGAGAACAGACCCATCTGCCTTCTGAGCTTGCTCCTGCTGCAGCCCCACATGGCATCCAGCACAGCATGAGCACACACCTCTGCCTGTCCCCAGCCACCACCACCACGTTCAGCCCTGGGCACGACTCCCCCTGAAGCCCTGCAGGACCTTCTGGCAGGCAGCACTGGATGCTGGTGGTACACCTTTAATTCATGGTGTACCTTTAATTTCTGTGACATGCTGAGATAATACAGTGAGGAGTTCTTTAGAAATGCTATAAATAGCTTAAATAAATAGATATTCTCTGTGGTGGGTCCTCAGCTCCGGAACTGACTCTTGCCAGAAATCCATCAGAGCCTGAATCTGGCAAGCTCTTGTAGGAGATGCGAGACACATCTTTTTACATTCCAGCTCACTAAATGCAAGTGCCTGAGCAGTTCTGTGAAAAGAAGAAAAAAGAAAAGAATGGAAAAAAAAAAAAAAAAAGGAATTCCTGGAACCCAAGGGGTCACTCCCTGTGCCAGCTTGGAAGTCACCTCCCATTAGCTCACCACGTCCTGGTTGTTGGAAAGGGCACACGGATACTGCATGCCCGTGCCTTATAAATACATACAATAATTAAAGCTAATTTCTACGAGAAACAGCCTCGTGATCCTTTGAGGCACAGGGCTCGCTGATGCTGGGTGATATTGCCTTTGTTATTACCAAACAATGTTATGCACACTTTGCTGCCAAACACGTTAACTCCTCACCTCATCCCTCAGTGAGCCATGACTGCATCTGCAAAAAAGCTTGCTCTGGAAAGGTATGTGTTTGATAGTCAAACAAAACAGCCTCAAAATCACTTTAGGGCATTGGAGAAGTGGCTTCTATTCCCGGCCTCTGAAGTCAAATAACTGTCACAACTTTGTCTAAACTAACCAATGCCTAGGGTTTCAAGGTATTTAATTACATAATAAGTTATAGAAACACCGAGAATAAGTGGAAATGCTGCACGTTCAGAGTCAGACATTTTGTCTCAAAGTCTGGCATCCTTAGTTCACTTAGCAGAGAATCAAGATGAAGTCAAAATTAGTGTGGTTACATTATTTCTTTTTATAGCAGTTGCCTGAAAGTCCACAAATGCCAGCCCCACTAATGCACCATCAGTAACATCACCTATTTTATCCTTCAAGAAAATAGTTTTGTATGCATTTCTGAACATCAAAAGCACAGACATTCACTGTTTTAAACTTTTTATGGTGTGAATATTTCGAGTCTTTCCTGCCAGGATGTTAGCACTGATAGTTTAATATGGCCACGTATATATTATTTATTGCATGAAGCACCTATTTTTATTTTGGTCACAGAGTGTTTGTTTAAAAAAAGGCAGAGTTTTACCTTCTCGGTTCTTACAATTCCCTCACCTCTTGTCTTTCTAACCGTGCTGCAAGTCTGTCAAGAAAAGCTCCAAAATAAATTTAGCATTGTGATTATTACAAATAAGTCACACTGGCATTTGGGTAGGAAGACCCCCCCCTCCCTGCATGCTTCTACCACGGTGGCAAACTTATTTCAAAAATTCTGATGAAACGCTTTGTAAATTTTGTTATTCTGTGATGATAATAAATCATTATAGCCTTAAACACTCCTCTAGCTTGGAGCCTCAGTCACAAATTATCTTGTCATTCTGACCAAAACATTCTCCAAAAAAGCTTGACAAGTGCTAAAACCCAGAACATGAAACCATGTGTTGTTGTGAAAGCAAGATTCAGAAATGTCAATTAATTAGATTAAGAGGCTACTTTTAGCTTTACTTGTGTTGCCAAATAACCCTTAAAATATGCATAGCAGTGGAAGTCTACCTCAGCAATACAGTACTTCTGTGCAAAATAAAGACAATGGATCTGGCTAATAGAGGGAATTATTGTATCTGTCATTCAGACAAGGAGAATGATCTAGAAGCAAATGCCTTGCTACTCTTTCCACTGTATGGATTCACAAGCAAGATAAATTCTGCCACTTAGGAGTTTAAGCACAATTTTTTTCCCCTGAAATCTGATTCAGATTAGAAAATAAAAGTCAAATCACTATTATACATCTCCATAAGTAAAATGGATTTCTAACATCACTGTCTGTGTAGCTGTCTTCCCCTGCCCATAAAGTATCATCCTTTATTTGCATTTTTGAAGTTCACTTTAGAAAAAAGAGTAGTGCAATTAAATACATTTTATTCAACTTTCTCATAGCTACCCCTAAAATTTTTATCTTTAAATAATCCATATCCTCAATTTTATTTACACTATAAACTGTTCCTATATTTTAATGGTATGTTTGCTTTAAAAGGGGTTGTTGGCTTTAACAGCTCGGTTATTATCTTTGTAAACTAACATTCCACATTCCTCCTAACTAAATCCTAGCAAATCGCCTGTGCTTGCATTTGGAACATACATTCCACCACCGAAAATAAAATTTAAGCCAAATAAATGTTCTGTTCAAATTAATATACATAAAATGAATAGCTAAACATAGATCAATTTTGATGGATTTAACAGTAGGTTTGCTGGTGGTAGGAGGGTCATGATACACAATACTCTCAAGAGAACAAAACTAAATAAATTTAATTTCCTGCAACCTGTATTAGTTTGTGTTATTTTTAATGCTAGAACACTGTATCTCTTTAGAAGAAAAATAAATATCACTGTTTGTGTTTTCATAAAACCTATCACCAGGAATATTGATCAGCATAAAGGTGCAGGTTAGGACACACAGAGGTGGGTAAGGAGGTGAGCAGAACACGAAGGACCCCAAGAGAAGCAGATCTGCAGCTGCAGGAAGCCTGTGGGGCTCAGGCTCTGCCCCACAACCAGACCCACATGCACCAGAGAGGGCCTTGGCAGGAGCTCAGGAACAATACCCTGCAAGAAGGCAGCATCTCATTTTGTTTTCATTGAAATGCATTGAAGTAAATGCATTTTCTCATCCTGGCCATCCTCTCAAAGGACCTTGAGTCTGGCAAAGCCATGGTTTCTCAGGTAGGATGGTTGTAGGCACAGCTCAGGAGCCACAGTTCCTGTGCACAGAATCAAGCATGGTATGCAGAGGCATCAGTCACTGAGCAATAGCCAATCTTGGAATGACATTTAGTAACTCAAATAATGAGTTTTGGCCTTTAGCTGTAATTTTAATTCTTCAGCTAAAAAAAAACCCCAGAAAAATCATTATTTCAGTTGTGTTTCCCCCCCCTCCCTGTTAACAGACCCACTGTTAGCCATGATACAAGCAATGGTTTCTGGCAATTAACCCAGTTCCTCCCCTGCCAGGGCCTGCTCAGACCTGCAGGCTCCTTTATGGCCTGCAGTTACTTTAAGCAAATCTTTCTCTTCCCAGTCCCTGGCCTTTCCCTTCCTCACAGGGCACATAAATGGTCTTTTGGCTGCTGGCCTGACTTGTGCTGAAAAGGTGACTGTATGTAAGTCCTGGCTGCTGCTGAAGACATACTTGAGTCTCAGCTCTCCGCTCTGGGAAGTGGGACTCTGCAGAGGGCATCCCTGCAGGCACTTCACTGAAGGGCAAGGGGACAAGGGAGAGAGATGGAGTATTTAAGGACATATAAAAAAATCCCAAAACCTTATATGTTAAAAAAAAAAGAGAGAAAGAGAGGAAAAAGAAGGAAAACAAAACAAAACAAAAAACCAAAACCAAAACAAAACAAAAAAAAAAACCCAAGACAAAATACCAAGACAGTTCTCCTAATTTTTAGACACACCACAAACTATTCTTAAGTTCTCTGGCCAAAGCTTGTTAAAAACAGAACATCCTAAATGTTCTAAAAATTGTATGAGAAGCAGATGGAGGTATTTCCTTACAGAACAAGCCTGCAGTCAAGTGTAACAACTGAAATACATTGTCCACCAAGGAGCAAGGCCAAAATTCAGTGTCAGAGGATCCCTGTGTCCAGGGGCATCAGGTGCTCTGCCCTGGCTGAGCTGCACCAGGGGTGGCAGAGACTCACCTGGGCTTCAGCTCCTCCCTGACAGGGCAGGGCCTGCCATGTGTCCTTTTCACACACATCCTCTCCCTGCAGACCTGCAGGAGGCCTCAGGACATCCTGGGCAGCTTTAAGTGTCTGTTTTGGCACTGAAATCCTGCTCTCCATGTCTGTTCTTGGAAAAGCCCGAAGAAACTGTGAGCAGTGGATGAAAATAGAGCAGTGAGGACTAAATTAAAGTAAAATTTAGTAACAGGGCCCAAACGTTAACATGCTGTATTTATCTCAAACTTATTAACATTCCTATGAGTCTCTGAAACACTTTATTACTGATACATGGGATTGTGCTGCTATAATGGGCTTCCCTGAGGAGTGACTAGGACTCCAGCTGTACTGCAGGATAGGCTGTGGCACAAATTATAGGGTTATTGTAGGGTTAAATGGTGCTGTCTGTACCTGCACAATGTATGCAGCACAGGAGTGAATGGGGCAGCTCACCTGAGGAACCTGAAGTCTGCTCTGGAGCACTGGAAAGGTTTGTGCTGTTGGTGAGGAGCAGTGAAGGGTCCCCTTTTCCAGCTGCACGCAGCTCAGTCATGGGATTGATGCTGAAAACTTAGTGCCTCTGTTGGCAAAAAAACCCAGAGATGTGTCTAAAGTAACTCTGCCTAGGAGTGCAGCCTCACCTGGGCACAGAGGGCAATCACAGTGTAAAACAGCAAAACCTGGGGCTGCTCACTGCCTGTCAGAGCTGGTTAGCAAAGCCAACGAGGACACCAAGTCACCCAGGTCCCTCCCTCTTCTCCAAGAGAGAGCTAGTTCGTCCTCCTATACAGCACAAGAAAAGCCTGATGGTCTGAACTGAAGACAGAAGTGGCATGGAAACTCAGTTAAAATAAAATAGTCACTACCAGTGGCAATGGGAATGACTTTCCTGCAGGCAGGAAAGCAGACCCAAGTTTGCAGAGGAAAAACAAGCACTCTGCAGCAGCCATGCTACGCACCTGAGTCCTCAGACAGGACTGCAGGTTACAGGAGCCCTCCAAGCTCAGCTCCTGGTATCCTGCAGCAGCACAAGTAGGTCAGGAACACCCACGGCAGCTCATGGCAGGGTTCAGTGGAGGTGCCTGCCCTCCTCCTCCTCCTCCACACGCTGCTCTGTGCTGAACTGGTAGTCAGAGTGTGTTCCCCTGGATCATCTCAGCCCGTGCCCCTTGCCAAGCTGGGCTCATTAACTCTTGTCCTGCCTTTGGCAGACACAAGGAACATTTGATCACCAACCATTTTATAACAACTTTTTTTAAGCATAGCTAAAGACTATTATCATGTTCCTACTCAGGCTTCTTGTTTCCAGACTAAACAAATCCAATACTTTTAACTTTTCCTCATAGGTCATGTTAGCAAAACCTCTAATCATTCTTGTTGATCTTTTCTGGATTCTCTCCAATTTGCCTCCATTTTTCTTAATGTCACCAACTTCAGCAGAAGTTTTGCAGCTTGGAGAATTTTTTTCTTGCTGCAGAAGTCACCTGACACCCTGACCTTTAACTCAACAATGAGAAATAGCATACAAGCTTCCTTAAAGAAAATGGTATTACATATATACTGTCATGTATACTTAGTGTCATGCCACCTGCTTGCCACATCAACCCACTACTTTGCCTTAACAGCAATAAAGCAACAACAAACAATAAAAAAGCTTCTTCTTTTGTGAGCTGTTGTATAGACAATCTTATTGTATGACTTAGAAATACAAGAAAGAGCAGAGACATTTTAAAATTCTGTTAAAAACTCTTTTTTTTTTTTTTTTTTCTGTTCACATCTCAAAGAAGCAAAGCAATTTCAAGAAAACAGAACTGACCAAAAGCAAGCTGTGGGGGTAAAGCAGAGCTGTGTAGCCACTGTTAAAAAGACGCTGGCCAAAGTTACAGGAGTGAGTAAAAGAGGCTAAGATTAACAGAGAGAGAGTAGCCTTTAGCTCAACCTGAATATTAAAATGAATTTAAGAGTTTTTTGACAGATCTGTGAGTCAAACTTCCAGCAACTCAAACAGATAACAAATCACAGGACCTATCTTCCTCACTGAAGACTATAAAACCCAATAAATACACATGTGCAACCAACAGGTAAACCCAGAGGGCAGTGGCATCAGGCAAATTACCCACCCGCCACAAAAGAATCACTAATATTCTCTACACCACCCTCGACTCCTATTAACTCAAAAAGCCCCTGGATTTCTGCCAGCTGAGCGGTGCCAAGCCCCCTGGCTGCTGCTGGCTGCAGGTGAGACGTGGTGAGCTGAGCTCTGGAGCTCCTCAGCAGGCACAGGGGCTGGCGAGCTCTGCCCAAGCCGTGCTGGGAGCCTCCCACGGCCCAGGCCCAGCAGAAAGGGCTGCTGAGAGCCAGGGAGCAGCTCAGCCCTGGGACAGCCCTCTCCAGAGCAGGGCACAGCGTGCATGGAAGAGACAGCTCAGGCTGCTGGGCTGCAGATGTTGGGGTGCTCTGGCTGCTGGAATGCCGAGGTCTCCAGCTCCAGGAGAGGGCTTGCAGCTGGGATGCTGAGCAGATGGCAGGCAGCACCTATCTGGGCTCTGTTAGCCAAGAGTGGTAGCACAGATGCTTCAGCTGTTCTCCAGAGTATTTCATTTCTGGGTACTTGCTTATGTTGCTGCGTGTCTGACCAGCTCCAAAAGCTCCCCGCTTGGCCCCCAGACCCTCCCTGCTCTTTTGGGGACAGCTGGGGTGCCCAGCAGAGCGTTTCTGTGCTGGGGACAGCCCCGTGGAGCTGAGGGGACGGGGCAGGAGCTCAGTGGCCTGGCACTGGGTGTCTCTGATGGCCTCGTGGCATCTGTCATCCCTCCTACAGCCTCGCAGGAGAGAGGTCTGAGCAGGAAAACAGCAAGAGGCCTCCACAGGGCTTTGGGAGGAGGGCAGGAACAACGTGACAGCAGAGCAGAGAAGGAGAGGAGCGTGCCCAGCTCTGGCTGAGCCAGCAGAAGGGGGTTAAAGCAGGAACCAGGCTAAGAGGGATATCATTCCATGTGTTTCTGTGGGATCAGAGCTGTGCACAGGCTGATGTGCCTGCACCTGTGGGCTGGTGTGGCTCTGCCTGCTGTTAGTGCTTCCTGAGAAGCTGCTAATATAGCGTGGCTGATGAGCCTGCTGTTTTGATCTCCCCCTCCTCGGAATCTCTTCTAGAGCCTTTAATAAAAGCCCTATTAAGGAAGTACAAGTGGGTGCTTTGTGCTTCTTCAATACCTAATTTATATTTTTAAAATTAAATACCAAAACACATGCTTCTAATTTATGCCTTTTTTTTTTTTTAGTAGAATAGTTTCTTGCTGGAGACTTACACACATTTGCTATCACATAATTCTTTATTTTCTTTTGAGTTTTGGGGTGTTCACCTACCCTGCCCAAATCTTACATTGACATTAAGAGACATACTGAAGGCTTGTCATTCAAATTATTGATGGTAACTTGTCTGTCTGGGGGTGATGGTTGTATTAAAACATTTATCACATAAAAAAAGAAGCATATGGCATTTAGAGAATCTGGGCCAATGAAGAAGGAAAGGGTCATGTTCACTCCCAAAACAGAAGCAAGCATCTCCTGAGGGTTATACATGGATTTAGTTCAGAGGGAGCTGGAGAATCTCATATATTTTGAAATCATGAGGGGTATGAAATCAGCATAAGTTACAGCTGCCCTTAGGTGCTTTCTTTTGAGTGGTCAGTGCCACAATCACTCAGCAGAGCACATTGATCTCACTGACTTTGGCAGAATTATGGCGGGTCTGTTTGCATGAACCATTGCTGAACAATTTATCTGATGTATTAATCATCTCTTAGATAAGAGTATCTGGACTGTAGATTTTTCTTGTAACCCAATTTCCCTCCCGCAGTCTTTTGTTGTTGAGTTTTCATGAAAAATTTTAAATTTGCATTTTTTTGGATTTGTTAGCACTTAGGGTCTGTTTTGAAACAATCTGAAGTGACTGTGCTGGGGTGCTCTGCTGCCTTCAGAGAGGATGGAGAAGTGCCAGTCTCGATTTCCCCTCCTGACAGCAGCTCTGGTTTGGAAATTGATTTGACTTCATGGTGACAAATTAAAAAAAAAATAATCAAGACTTTGTTTTTCCCTTACCTTGCAATTACATATGTAAGAGGCAAAAAGTGAACATTTTCTTGGAGAATGCCTACCATTGGACAATTGGACAATTGGAAGAATTGGTGCCATTTCTAGGGCTGATGTGGCTGATGTTTTACCCCCTTCTGGAAATCCCCGTGAGGCTGTGTCTGTGCTGCTGGCATGGTGACCCAGGTAGGTTTGTGTGTGGCCAGGGCAGTGTCCCAGCCACCTGCAGGATTTGGTTCCCTGCTGTGCTGCGGGCAAGCCCTTCTTGTATCAGCCAGGCTGTGCCCTCCGGGAGAGAAGGACCTGCTCAGTGCCAGCCTCCTCACCCTGCAGCCAGAATGAGCCACCCCGGGCCCGCTTTTCTTGTCCCCAGCCTCTCCCCAGCACCTCGGGTGCGCTGCAATAGATTCTGCAGGATTTCTCCAGCTGCTCTGCCCTTCCCTGCAGCTCTGCGGCATCGCACGCTCAACTTCCCGGCACAGAAAATGGGAATTAATGCGGAGGAGTCCAGGGCTGGCCCTGCCTGGCTGGCCCCTGCCCTCCAGTGTTAATCTGCTGCTGCTCTGCCAGCCTGCCCTCTGCAACACAGAGATGGAGATGGACTCTGTAACCCTGGTCAAGCTCGTTCTTGCTTCCTGTGTACCCCAACAATGGCTTCATTTTAACGCTTTTTTTGAACTCCAGTGATTTCTAGAGATGTTTAATTCGGGAGTTCATTCTTCTTGACTCCTCTAAAGACAATTCTGTGATGGATTCATCTTTCAGCACAAGCCAGAGTGCACACAGAAAATGTTCAGCCATTCAGAGGTACAAAAAGCAGTAATCTTAGCCTGAAACAATGGTACTGAACTGAAGCACTACTAGTCCTCTTTTCTAGATCTACTTTTAAGATCCCTGTCAAAACAGCCCTTCAAACACATTTGATTGGGTTGGGGCTCATCACGCTGTCACCAACTCACTTTTCATTAGGCTGTTGCTCTCTGTTAGCCTAGCCAAGCAGAAGAACTCAAACACATGCACAAATTAAATCGACATCCAAACTCCACCAATATACAAAGCAATTTAAATGATATTCATTAGAGCGATGACAAGTCCTGATGAGGCTTTCAAGAGCGGAGTCCTTCAGCTTCTGCCGACTCGGTTCCATGGGCACTGAGGCGGAACTGCAGCGACTGTACCTCCAGTTCAGAGAGAGAAAAAAAGCCAAGAATATGACTCCGCTTCCTGACACACCTACCTCATTCTCCCTCTCTGCACAGGTTTGCAGCTGGGCACAGGCTCCAGGCTTTTTTTACAGCCCTTCCCGGGCTGTGCGCTGCACACACGCTCCAGCAAACCCCCTTCCCTTCCCCACCACCTACAAACATGCCAATTAAAAATAACTCCATTTTCAAGTAATTTCATTTCACTTGGCTAGAAAGGTCACTAACTCACAACTCTGATGGCTATAAACATGTCCCCAGATTCTTACCATGCAAGAATGAATTTGATATGTTGAAGCTTCATAGAGAAGTATTTTTCATTGTTAATTCATACTGAAGTTTAAAAGTTACTCTCTCTCCATTTATATTTTTGATATTAAAAGAAAAAAAAAGATGGACACTATCTTCTCCACAGGGAGTGGAATGGGGCTGACAGGTCTAATATAGGCTTTTCCACAGTGCCAAATCATTTGAAATTCATTTCCCTTGCGACCACAGTCCTTACCTCAGGCATCACGAGGTAAGTCATCAGAAAATTAGCTCACCATTTGGTAACAAAGTCCACTATGCTGCCTGCAAAATGTAAGTGTACGGGGGAAGAAGGGCACGTCTTCACCTAATGTGACTCCAGGAAAGGCCAGCGGGTGACGTGGGGGGCACAGCATCATTTCAGGACATCACTGTCAGCTGGGAGCTCCACCACCCACCCCAGCCCCGGCCAGGGAACGGGGCTAGGGCTGGCCTTGCCATTTTGAACTCCTTTCTTCTTGCTCTAAGACAACCTTGTTTATTGCTTGAAACAGGCTAAGAATTTTAAGAGCATGATATACAGAAAATGTCTTGTTATATTATTACTCAAAAATTCCTTTTTTTGGCATAGCTGCCTTGGGTTGTAATTTTTAATTTTCCTTTTTAAGCACTCCCACAGTGAAAGATAGGCACAGAGCTACAGAAGTACGATTTGCAGTTGGGTATTTTCATTTCAATAAAGGTTGTATATATAAACTTGATGAGTGGTCTGGACATACCCATCTATCCCAAAAAGTCTATCTGATTTTAATTCTCTTAAAAGATTATTTAACCAGAAGTGCATTTCAAGCTATAAATAAGGCAAAGTGAACCAAGCAACAGCTGCTGAGGAAGTTAATGTGTCCCACGTATATGTTGTTATATGGTGATGAAAAACAAACAAACAAACTACTACCCTCACACATAAGCTGGAGATGAAGCATAAAGGAAGATTGTTTTTACATGTAAAAAAAAATGAATTTATGGAACATCATTGCTGTATTTGTGTATGTACCAGATAATGAACACAGCACAAGCTACATGTTAGTAAATCTTAGTCGTCTTTTTCATGCTGAACATTTAGTTAAAATTATTGCCCCAAACCAAGGCCTGCAAGCAGACTGCAACCCCACCGATTATCCCAGTGCTTTCAGACACGTACAGCGATGCGTTAATACACAATTCCGCTGGCTTCTGTAAATGACCCTGAGTCCTTCTTCCTTCACTGCTAAAAGATTGACTTCTTATGCAAATACTCTTCAATGAGGGCTGTAATATTACAGTTTTAAACATATACAAGCCTTTCATTATTACAGGATAATTACTGAAAACTCAGCAAAATTCACTGTTACCACACCCCGGCCAACAGAGCCACTTTCATGTTCCGAGATGGCAGTTCCATAATTATTTCTTGTTCTCTCATTTACCTACAGCAGGTCAAGCAAGGGCTGGAAGGCACATCTTGGCACAGAGTCCCAGGAGAAGAGGATTTTACTGGTTTTTTTTTTTTTTCATGGAGACTGTATGTATTTACTAGTAATACTCAAGGGAGTTACACATTTTTATTTCCATGTTAAAACAGTAACTATTCAATCAAGTATTAATTTCATCCTTGGCTAACAAGACAATCCAGTGACTTTTTAAAAGTTAGTAATCTTGAATTTTTTTTTTTCTACTTTCATTGATAAAGTCTAGTTTTATGACCATTCTCTGTATTTCAGCTCTGTGGAGCAGTGTGGGTAACAGACCACCTAGCAAAGCTCTAGCATCCTCTTGCAACAAGAAGTTACCCAAACAAAGCAGGCAGCAGTGATCATAATAATTTGATATTTTTTCTAGGAAATATATAAGGCTCTCTGGAGGCGTATTTAAAATACAAAATTTATTAATTAAATTTAGCTTTATTACCAGTCGTCTCTGTTCCACTTGCACCACTGTTCCTTTTTTTTCTGTTGCAGCTGAAATAAGAACTTGCAAAATTAAAGAAGGTTCTTCTGTTCAATACACGCCAGTATTTTTTTAAATCTCAAAGTATAGCCAGATTTTTTTGCTGTCATAACATGCAGAGTCATATCATATTTAGCTTTATATAGCAAAATACATAGCCATATTTAAATGCAACAGATAATTCCCATATTGATAACACTTATCTGCCTTGGTTTGGATAAAAAACTGCACATAGTGGTTACCACAAAAGCACCTGCATAATTAAAATAATATACTTTCAATTTTAATACAAAAATAAAATATAATGAAGATTCTAGAAATATTTTGGTCTCAGAAACAGTTCCTCTACACTAGCTTAAAAGTCATATTTCAGTTAATTTTAGATTTCCTACTCACTAAAACTTAAAGATACATTCCCTGATTTTTTTTTTTTTTTTTGCTAAATGTTGACTCCAGTGAACAGCTCTCTAAGATCTGGCATATTGATTTCTTGTTGTGAAGTGAGCTGTTCAAGCTCCATTTAAGATTTTCATCTTGCATGTAGCCCTGAGCACATCATAGCACCATAAATTAGTTAAATTGCACATTTATCACAAATGTTATTTTAAGATACTGCGTAAATGTGATGGCTGGAAGATATACAGTATGCTGCAACAAGCCACTACTTGGGTGGGGTTAGACCAGGGTCACCTTTATACACCTGTGATTTAAAGCTCTTCTCACCCATCACAATTTCATTTTTAACCTCTTTCTTGAGGCATTTTGTTTTCTCTTGCACTTCATCTGCATATTTCTAAATAAAATATCAAATGCAAAGCAAAAGTCAGAAGTCAGATGCTTATTTTAAAATCCTGTGTTTATACCTTCGTGTTCGTCTAATAGGAAAAAAAAAATTATCTTAACACAGCTAGGTTAGTGATTTGGTTAGCACTAATAGTTACCATGCCAATATACATACCAGTGTATGGATGAAAAGAACATTATTCTAGTTCATTGATTCTCTAAATTCTTTATAATGTGAAATCACATTGGTATGCCAGTCCTGGAGGTTCTGAAATGCAAGCTGAACTTTATTTTAATAAATTTGGGATATTCAGATCCTGACTAGCCATTCATTTGCAAAGTTTCATGCACGTTTTAAGAAGCACATTAAAAAGTCATTTCTGGTCCATGCTGGCAGATCTGGACACTCCCTGAATTTTTACCTGGTACATCTCCCTGCACTCTCAGACCCAGGTAAGTCAGACCCAGGAACTGATTTTTACCAGATCAGGGAGGTTGTATCAGATCTTCAGATCTCCTGCCTGTATTTTGGGAGTAAATGGAAAGAACCCTGCAGACTCTGCAGTCTCTTGCTTTTACCCCTCCCATGTCCCAGATAACAGTATTGCGTGAGAGCTTTGAGCATTACTATTATAAGTCAATGGTGCATCTTAAAAATACATTGATTGACAATATATGCAATAATCTGCCAGTCTCCTTATGTGTGAATTTCTGGTTTGCAACCAAATACTATATTTAAGCTGTTATAATTTTCAAAAGAGGAATTCTCTGCTGTAGAGGTAAAAAGTTTGGCTGGGTTTAGACTGAGATCATGTATTTGTAAAAAATGTGGACAGGCACCTGGGAGGCTCCAGGGAAGACTTCAGCCATCCAGGTTCCCTTTCCTCACTGAGTGAAGGACTCCTGGGATGGTACAGTCAACCAGTAAAACTGCTGTGATTTTATTGCTGGAATTCGAGCTGAGGCCATAAACATTGACACACAAATGACCTTAAACACAAGTGAGAGCCAAAAGAGGAGGAAAAAACCCAAAGCCCTGATCCCATTCACTTGGTCCACTTAGCAGCATTTGCTGTAGAATGAACAGAACACTCCAACACATTTTTGAGACATGGTACTGGCCCTTTAACTTTACAGAGAAAGACGGAGAAATGGAAAGAAAGATGGAAAGACAAAGAGAACGAAAGATTCAATTATTTGCTTACTGGAAGACAGTGGATTTTTTTAAAAAAGAAACTGTCCAATTGACATTGGGATGGCAGTTCTCACTCAGGATGCTGAGGTGCTGTAATGGTGGATTTGGTTCCCATGTAACCATCTCTGGACTCAGAATTCACCTGACTGGCAAATGACATCATTTACATGCACATAATATAGGTGTTTGGAGATGCAGATTGTTTCCAATGGTTTTGATGGGATGACCTGCCAACACCAGTAGAAATCTGTCAATTTCATATCAGTGCTCCAGATTACTTGCTTTTCTTTGGCTTTCTGTGTGTTCATTCACCTCCTCTCCCCCTCTCTACCTGCCGGGAATGCTGTCCGGCAGCAGGGAGGGACAGAGGAGGACTCACTTCAAAGCCACAGAGCTGGAGTCACCGGTCTCAGGGTCCTTCTCCTGACATTTGGAAACGCTGGGGAGGTGGACAGGGATTCTCTGAGCTGTGGAACACCCTTGGGTGCAGACTCTGCTCAATGCATTCAGGAGGAGGGCGGGTGAGCAGTGGGTCTGAACTCATAGCAAAACACCAATGTGCTTTGCCATGCACTGCTGCTAACCCCCTCTCCACAGCCTGCCTTACCTGATGCTTAAAAGGGAGTTCTAATGCTCATTTATCTCTTCTGGGGGAAAAAAAAACCTCTGTTAATGCAGCCTTTGAATAAGTGCTATCCTGCTCTTTAAATGCTAAAGTTCACTAAAACTCCAGTGATTTATGTGCAGCTTTTGACTGCCAGCACCTGGCAGATGAAGAAACCTACTCAAGCTTCAGTCATAAACAGATAGCATACAATTTAATTTTAATGTGCTCGTTAGTCGTAGCACATTTCAGACATAATTGTGAACGCAACACAAAATTATAGCAAAAAGACAATTTTAATGCTGCTGTAGAAAAAAAGGTTATATGAAGAGTCATATAATGGTGCTTCATTGTCAACAACAAAACAGGGCACAGAGTGCATTACAGTGTCTGTGCTGTTTACATGCCAATATTTTATACATAGATTCTCATATGGTGTCAGCTGTCAGTTACTTCTGCAAATTAACTGCCAAAAATGGAGACGAACAGAATCACTTAGTGTGCTGGTAACCACGGGTTACCTTTCATATGCCTAAAGATAAAGCTGCAGTATGGAATCTTGGGAGAATAATTAGGCAGAACAAAACAGAAAGTTACCAATTGAAATAAAAAGGCATTCTACAATAGGAAATAACAACCAAGAGCGCTTATAAATAAGTAAAAGAGGTTATATCACAGAATGCCTCATAACTTTTTAAGCAAAGTATTACAGTACAAACATTTTAAAGGCTTTATCAATGTTTAGGAAATACAGTACAAGTTTTTCAAATAGATTTAACCCTTTGAGCACTGAGTTTATTTTGAATTTTCTCTTTTTTATTTTATTTTTATTTTTTTTTACTAATAAATACCTTTAAAAGTCATGTTGTGCAAAACAGTTAGAATGTATGCCAGGAATGCAGTCCATGGCTTCTGTTTCTTCAGACAATTAAAAAAAAACAAAAACAAAAACAAAAAAACCAAACAAATGATTGCAACAGTAATAAATATGTATAATTTAAACATGAACCTCTCTTAATATAGATGTACTGTATAGCAAAACAAAGCAAAACATACTTTGCTTTAAGAATAATGTTTCTGAATACTTTATAAATGTTATCTGTGGTATCTTTTATCACATAATTTACAATGTTTGATTGTAAAAGGAAAAACCATTAGATCTAAAAAAAAAAAAATGAAATATACACTATATATAGGTACAGCTTATACCTGGGGCTTATCAGGTACAAACCCTGCTGCTGCTAAAAATGCTGAAAAAAAGAAAATGGCATTAACCACAATCACATTTTCCATAAGAGATTTTGAAATCTATACAATATATACATCTATGTTTCAATGTGAAAATTATATTTTTAAATTTCAAGGTGTGAGACACCTCTGCATAAATGGAGGTTCATAGTAGTAATCAGAACTAAGCTAGTAAGGGTCTAAAAAAAAGCATATCCTTATATTTTTACCAAATTAATGCAAAAGTGCTTCAAAGTACTCAGAGGGCTAAAGATTATAGGGTGAGAAATACCAGCACACTTAGGTCACATGAAAAAGTGCACCAGAATTAGTTATAAATGCTTAATTAAACTGTCTGTTAATGCATGCAGCTTGATGCATCAGAGGGATGCACAGCAACTAAATCCAATTTACACAAAGTTCCAAACACTTACCACTGCATTTTAACCTTCATATTTTACCAGTAACAACAGCTGATTATGCACCTCTATTTAAACACTGTACAGTTTTACAAAACAGTTCAGCCCAGAGCGACTCTGGAGTTAAAATAAGAACATGTGCCAAGAACTAAACAGTAGCTTTAAGGCGTCTTTGACAGTTTTCCTCAAAGCAAATTACAGTTATTTTAATCAAAAGCAAATGCTACTGCTTCTCTAACTCCGAGACATACAGAAGATGATCCTCTGGTGACTTCCCATGTGTTTTACTAAGATGAAGTTTAACAGCATGCTTGCTCGCAAAAGTCCTGTTACAAAGTTTGCACTGATAAGAAGTTCCGATATCTTCCTCTGGAGAGGACGTCACCAGTTTTTCAGACGGTGACTTTGCTTGTGCTATCTGATTATTAATCTGTTCACTGGACAGTTTGGACAAGTCTCGTAACCTGAAACCCAGATGCGATTCAAGATGACTGATATAAGTTGAAGGAGTTCTGATCTGTGAAGCACAGTCATTACAAAAGAACACTGGGTGCCCAGTGTCCAAATTTTTAAGGAACTTAGTTCCCCCCGTCCTTCGGAGCTGGTATTTCACATTGGCCAGCCAGTGGCTAATTGTGGTCATTGAGAGTCCCGTAAACCTGGAAATGTGCATTCTTTCTTGAGGGCTCAAGTCTGACATGATGTATTTCCCCTCTGAAGTCTGCCGCAAGCTGGCTGCAAACTGGGCCTGCAGTATGAGCAAGTGCTGAGGGTTCCAGTTAGACTGACGTCCCTTCCTTTTCTGAGCTGGTGTACTCTCTTCTGGTTCCTCTATTGTGGTACCATCAATGTCAGATTTCTCAGATATGCTGGAAGGTGTGGAAGATTTTGATGTGTGACTTTCTGTCAGGTTCTTCAGCATATCAGATATATCTGACAAGGCATTCTCGCGTAGCGGCGAGTTTGACATGAATGACACGACTGCAGATGTCTTTGCTGTTGTCACTGTAGATGAAGAAGATGCAGAAGATGTCGATGTGGATGACAAAAGCGCTGAACCCAAAGAGCAGCTTTTGTCACTCTTGCCTTTCGTCAAATCTATGGGTTGGTCATTGTTGACATGATAAAAATAACGGTCTAAGTGGTCTGATTTTTTGGACTGTAGAGGTGGGGTGGCCACTGCAGCCTTTTCTGCCAAACTGTTGCTCATTTTAAAAAGCATGCTCATTGGATCCAGAGCGGGCAAAGATGGCTTTGCTGCCTTGCCAAGGTGAATGTTCATGACAGATTGCAGTGCACTTAATGGATTTACAAATGGCTGTTCGGGAGGGTGGTCAGTGATGATGGCTGTGCTGCTACTTAAAGAACCTACAATGGGTTTCACAGGCTCTTTCCCATTTTCCACAGGTTCTACTGTTGGGCTATCTTTGCAACCGTCTCTCTGAGGAACTGGGCTGTTCTGCTGGCTTTTAAAGCCCCCATCACTGGGGGGCTCCATCTTAAGGGGTTCACTGACTTCACTGCTGCATGGCGAAGGCGTCGCACACTTCAGTGGAGACAGCTTTCCTTCAGGCTCTTTCATCTTCTCCTCCACTTTAGCCACCTTCTCAGTGACCTTCTTTACCAATTCTTCCATGGCATGAAAGTTTGTTTTTGGCACAGGTGAGGTCTGACTGCTGGGTGGAGACACTAAGGGCTGGTTTTTGGTTGGTGACACTAGCTCATTGTTTCCAAACATAGGTTTTAAGGGTGTACTCTTCCCAGATGAGCCCAACGACAGCTTCATCATGTTAGGCAGCTGGTAGGCAGCATGAATGCTGGGGTAGCCACCCCAGCTCGGTGTGCCATTCTGGGCTTTGTTTATAGCTGATGTAACCGTGTTTTCTAAAGACTTCAATATATCCAATCCCCCCTTAGGGCTTTCTTCTAGGTCATTCTCAGTCAAGTAATGGTATTTTGAGGAGATATCATACTTCTCCTCATCTTCACTTGACTTCTCTTTGTCTTTCATTTTGTCATCAGCAATGACTCTTTCTTTATCTACTTCTTTTTTAATCTCAACATTTAATTTAGGGGAAATACTAGAAGGTGTGTTGGAAGGAGATGTAAAGGTGGTGGCAGCTAGTGGCACAGACTGGACCTTCTCATCTACTAAGGACGTTATTGTCGGTGTGGCTGGGGCTTCTATAATCGGTTTCCCTTTTTTCATGGCAGAGTTAGTGACTTTAATAAAATGTCCCGTCACCATCATGTGAGCGGTGAGCTCCTGCAGGGTGTCATGTGAACTTCCACACTCCATGCACTTCAGAATTTGAGATTTCCTCGCCTCGAAGTGCCAGGCGTAGCTGGCACCGTTCTGGTGACCGTAGCGGTTATTTGGCGTAATGTAGGGGTTGGAATTCTTTTGAAGTGCATCGTTACTATCTGAGATTGTGGCTTTTGGCGTCCCAGCCGTGGAGTCTGGAGAGCTTGGGAGTTCAAGCTCCAGTGATGCTTTCTTTCTAGTAGCTGGGATAATTTTTGCTGCTACAGGTGTAACAGGTTCCTTCAGAGGCACTTTTTGGTAGTGTTTTGTTTTGATCATATGAACACTCAAATCCTGAAGAGATTCAAATGAATGACCACAGTACATACACTTTAGCACTTTCTGGGCATCTTCTTTCCCTTCCATTTCAAGCAAAGAACGTTTGCGAGGTTTGGACCATCTTTTGGGGTTATTGTTATCTGTTTCATGGTTGTCATCTCGATAATGTCCTGTTTCATTCATGTGCACTGTTAATTCTACCAAAGTATCGTAGGCAGCACTGCAGTCTTTACAGCGGAATTTACTGGCTCCAGTGAATATAGAGCCATAGAGCTTACTGCTCTGCCTGTACAGCTGGACTGTGCTAAAAAGGCTTGGCTCAGGCAGAATTCTGCTCTGAGAAACCTGCTGCAGTGTTTTGGCCATGGCAGTCTGGTGCCAGTCAAAGCTGCCACTTCCACAACTGCTGCTGCTGCTGCTGCTACTGCTGCTGCTACCGTTGGTTTTTTCTGAAATTGGCTGGTGAAGGTTCAAATTGAGATTGGACCAGTAGGAATTGGAGAGGAAGTTATTGTACACGGCCTTCATTTGTTCTAAACTATCCGACACCGTAGAGTCTTCCAGCGGTATGGAAACCTCCTTGCTCTCCTCTTCATTTTTAATGGAGCTGCTCTCAAAGTCTGCCATGCGGTCACTTGTCTCACTGATGTGGGACTCACTGTCCATTTCATGGCTAGAGAACTCAGCTGCTGGAGAGTTTTGGTAGCTTTGGCAGTTCTTACTGAAGTCTTTTTCTGGACATGCATATTTTGCTGAAGGCTCCCCATCAACTGCATTTTCATCAGGTTCCACATCTTCTTCCACCAGCGCTGCTGCTTTTAGTTCGTCTGAAACATAGGCTATTATGAAGAGAAGAAAATACAAGTTAGTTTCTGCTCATCATGCTTTTGCTTTAGCCAAAGAAGTGTACTTATTTGTAAAATTAAACAGTTAAAATTTAGTGTTTCTTCAGAGCAAAAAAAAAAATCTGCTCTTCAAACATAATTTGCCACCTTATTCTTCTCAAGGGGCAACAGCTTGAAATTAAAACTAAATTTGAAATTAATGAAGCACATTCTGGAGGTGGCATTCATTTCTAAAGTAATAAATTACTTGTATCAACCTCAGAGACAGCAGTTCCTGTCTGTCAATTAATATGTCTTATGCTTCTCCTACCCCTAATGCATTTCTTAACAGACAGATTCACAATTTAAATTAAGCAAGCATTTTTTGCTCATTACAGTTTTGAGACTCAATCTTTAATAAATGTAGAGCACAACAAACATCAAGAATTTCTAGAAAGTAAAAAAATCACCAGTTAAAATAAAATTTAAAAATTAGATTTTTTAAAGTTATCATTATTTGTCGTGTCACATTTTAGAAGAGATGCAAGTTAAATGCAAGTGATGTAACCTTTGGAAAACAACTAATTCAGAGCAATTTGAGGATATTCTTTATGGGTGTAACAAATGCCCCATTCCCATTTAAACACAACTTCCTCAACAAGAAAGCCCATGTAGAATTATGTCAGGAGCTAGTTCAATGAAATTGGTATGCTGCACTCATTCTTGCTGTATAAATATATACAAGACCTTCCAGTGGACCTTACAAATGTCAAAGTGTTTGCTCTTTAGACTACTTTGTCAATATTTACTCAGCATAAGCTACACGGACACCCAACAGGGATCCTGTCTTTTTTTCCCCTCAAGTAATGCAACTGGTGATGTAAATCTAAGATACTCCTCTTGAATAGGACAGTTGGCAACTGACAGTAAACAATTTTTTTTTCCATAGTGCTTCTGTGGTTCTGTTTTACATATACTAAGTCTACCTAGGTTTTTCCTTTATGCATGAAAATTATGGAAACATTAAAAAAAAGGAATAATTAACTAAACAAAATTATCTATTTCTATATAATGTATTAATTTGCAGGAAGGCAAAAATAGAATATGACTCTCTTCAGTGGAATTTAAAATCTCTCACAAAGATAATTACAAACTGAAAAAAGTCACATTTTCAGTACACTGTTGTTAAAGACACCTGACATTTGACCTTCTCTGTAACACATCTGGAAAATGTAGGGTATTTGTATCTTGAACAACCTATAGCTTGTTTTTTCAGGCAATAGTGCAGAGAAGATAGCAGTTTACACCCCAAAAAGCCCTACTTTAACCAACAGACTGAAAAATGTAGAACACTAAAGAAGGTATCACACACACAGTATTAAACCTTGCAAACTTCTTTCAGGGAAAATATGTTTAAATGTTATCAGAAAACCACAAGAGACAAAACAACTGTTAAAATGACAATGAAATCAGGCTTTTAGTTTCACATGGAGTATTTCTTCGTTCAGTTAGGTAATACAAAATATTCACTACTGTTCTTTCACATGGATGAATGGTAGCAAATCTTCCTCCAAGCATGTAAAGTTATAATGTGATCCTCAGAACACAAGTTAAGCCTTTGAAAGCACAAACATATCACGTAAGAGCAACACATAATAATGACTAATTATTCCAGTTCAGATCATTTCAATGCAGAAAATTCAAGCAGCAAGGGTCCTGCTTGTAAAATTTGGGAGCACAGAGTTTGAAAGAATTATGTTAAAAAATTTTATCGTACAATACTTCAAAGGTGCTGGTACAAAGATCAGACTTTGCAAACAAGTATACCACTCTAATAAAATAGAGCTGTGTTTTGCTCTATTTTATGCTCTTTCAAAATATTTTGAAAAGAAGTATAATTATTTTATGTATATCAAAGACACAGCAGCAACTTGAAAAAAGGTTCAGCTCTATCCTGCAAATACTTGCAACAAAACCAATACATAGAATTAAAAAACGTGGATTTTCAGAACTTTAGCACAGGAGACCAAAGCAGTCCAAATTAGTCTCGAAAGTCGAAAAAATTTGGCTAACTACTGAGAATTTGCAGACTGTTAACTGCCTCTCTCTCAACCACACCAAATCATACTGAGTAAAGAAGGATGGAAGGAAGGAATCATGGCATAAAACCTCTGATTTGGAAGCTAATATACCCTTTTCCTATTCCACCCTTATGGAAACAGATTTTTTTTTACAACTTCCATTTCTTTGCCGCTGCTTTGAAACTGCATAATAACTTCCTTTTCACAAAGTAAAGAAGACCCAAAGTTATCACCACAGTGCCTGCCCTAAAGAGACCTCACTGACCCCTGCAGGCTGGGGTGCCACACCAAGGCACTCTCAGTGTGCCTGCCTATGGATTTCCTGGCTGCTGAGCACCAGTGTGAGTGTGTGCCACCCACTGCCACCAGCACATCACACTCCAAACCCATGGGCTCTGTCCCTGCACACCATGGAAAGCCCTCCTTGGACCCACTGCTCACCAACACAAGCAGAGGGCACAGAACCAACTCCCTAATTAGTGCGTTATTCTTTACATTTTTATTTCTCTTACTGCTGAAGTCTTATGAATTTTGTTTGAACTGAAAGACTTGTCACATTCACAGCTTTTTTAGAGAGTGACTTTTACATTAGGGAAAACCTCCAGCATGTGGCTCATTTAAATGTAAATCTATTTACCTTTCATGCTTTCTTTGCCCTTTTCACCAACTATCAAGCATATTTGCGTGTTAACCAGGAGCTGCCTCCTCTGTAGCTGTTCCCCTTCCTAAGCTCAAGTTGTGAAGCCAACTTGTGACACCAGTCTTTGATCCAGAAATGCAGGAAATGAGGCACAAACGACAGTGTGGAATTTAACCCAGCAATCTGCAACTTCGCAAAAATGACAGCTCCGAGGGCTCCTTCTGCTCCTTCCCCTGCACGAGGGGAGAAGGGATGAAACCTGGTCCAGTGCAGGTGTCCCTGCCTCACCACACCCTGCTCAGGGACAAGAAATGGTCAGAATGAGCACAGATGAAGGTAACAGCCTCAGTGCACCAGAAATAAGGACAAGGAGGCCCATAGCAAAGAAATTTCTTATTTGGTGAAGTACCTACAGGAAAAGCAAAGAGCCTGTGAAAGGAAAGAATAAAGTCAGGAGGAGATGGCAAAAAGGTTTTCTACTGTGATTCACTGCCTGAAGGACAGACTGCTTATAAGAAGCACTGTCACTAGCTCATCCTTACTTAGCCATTACCTTATTATGAAAAAAAAAAAAAAAGACTTTTAGTTTGATATTTTTCAAGTGTAGAATAAATGCTTAAACAGCAGGGCATCTGTAAAACTGTTCTTCAATGCCTCAACAGCAAAGTCTGAGGGGAAAAGAAACAACTTTAAAGGCAATTCTAGTAGCAGAAGTTAATAAGAGTGGAAATGAAAGAAATTAGGCAGTTCTGGGTTTTGTTTTTCCAGAGAAAAAGGACCAAAAAAATCATAGTTCTCAAATAAGTGTTTAGTTTACATCTCACAGGGCACCATAACCCACAGGAAATTGCCTGCAAATTGAGCAGTGGTGTCACTGTGACACAGTATTTGACAAAAAGTGGAAAGCTGTTGCCTGGCGTGGCACTCAAGTTTCTAGAGAAGAGGATATCAAAGGGGTTCAGAAACATCTTGCAGGTACAGCCACAGAGAGGTTGAGAAGAGACAGTTCCCTCATTAATATTTGTTATAATTATTAACTGAAGTGCTAGGTAACAATGAAATTAACACATTTGATATCAATATATAACAGTAAGCTGTGGTATAATGCAATTCACTTCCACACAAGAGGGAATTACCTTCATAACTGAGCTATGGATCATTTCTTTGCCAGTGGAAATAAATTGTGATCCATCACTGTCCAAAATGATCTACATATTGCATAGACAGAAATAAACTCATATACCTGGCTCTGCACAGCCACCAGGGATCTGCTGCACGAGAGCAGAGGGGGACCAGCAGCCCACTGGCCCTCCAGAGGCACAGGGAGCCCCCATGGAGCCCAAGCAGCTGTGCCTGCTGATGTCCTGGCTCAGCAGCACCACAGCTGCCACCTCCACCCCGACTGCCAGAGCTGCTCTTCAGCACAACCAGCAAAAACACCGTGTGCTTGTCACCCCCTCCATGGCAACATCCCCAGTGAGTGGCTGGACACACACCTCCTTGAGATTTAGTGCTCCACAGCACTAAAGGTGTATTTTACTGTTCTCCAAAACCCACTATTTTTCCCTCATTTCCTGAAAAATACAGCTGAGACCATATATTTTGGCTTGGATGTATCCAAATTTTTCATTTCAATACTTTTGAAATTTCTTGTTTTAATTATGTTTTTTCTTGCCAAAATTTTTTCTTTTGTTTTAATTAGCTCACTGGGGGTATATTTAAACTAGTATATATGCTGTTTGCTTGAAAAGGAACAAAACATTCCAATATTCTTCTCACATGAAAAACGCTCAGCTACAGAAGTTTATCAAAACCTCAGTTTCTTGGAAGTATTTTTTGCTTTAACCAAATGGCTTTCAATTAAAAAAAAAATTAGACCATCTTTGTCATGCATCATTCAAAATCATCAAAGAATACTAAGGGTCATCTTCCAAACCATTTAATTTTGAGTTCATCGGGAAAACAAACTTCTCAATCCTTGAAGAACCTGAGCCCATCTACATTTCACACTTGAAAGAAAAAAATAACAGCAGAATGGGATCAGGAGCAGAAATGCTCCTAATGCTTACAGGATCAATACTATATTCCCAGTAAAAAAGAAACAGGGGATCATATTGGGTTAAAAAGTGGAGCAGTGAGTAGGATTCTGACCCTCACTCCCCATTCCATGCCACTGCACAAGAGGTGGCTCCTGCCACTGCTCCTTCTGCTGGCAGTGCTCAGCCTTTTCCTAAATACTTGTCCTACTCTGTTTTAAATCAGACACCAACCACCTGAGAAATTAACAGTATTTTTTTAAATATTTAAACAATCTTTGAAAAAACCTCAGAGTCCCCAGTTTTGGTGGGACCGTTTGGAGTTAGGAGGGGGCTCAGTCCCAACACCAGTGCAGAGAAAGCCAACAGAGGAACAGCAGCATGGAGATGATCTGACTGTGCCAATGAACCTTATTCACAAAATTAATGAGCAAAGGCAAGAGAAAACCAGCTCGGTGGATGGAGTCAATCAAAGACCTAATGCAAATGAAGGCATATAAAAGAGTTATATTAGTCTGTTAGAAAACTCCCACTCCACAGGCCTTCCACTCACAGCAAGAAAGGCAAACATTTCACCCACAACATGAGCTATTTCTACACTGAGACTAACTGATAATTCCCATGTAACTGAAACTGTATTTGAGGCTTCACTCCTTGGCAGAGATGCTCGCACATTCCTCATTAGGCAGTCAGCATGGGAGGCAGGAGTGACTGCCCTGTTTACAAGAGTGGCAAATGACAACAGTCTCTAAACGGGCATGGCAATACTGATTACCCAGCACCTTGACAGGGACATTATTCCTGTTAGAAAGGTCAAAGGTTCTGTTTCATAGAGGCAAGGCTGTCTATTATGGGAGAGAAATGTTATTTCCAAGTGAAGAGGTCAGCACTTCTCTCGCACGTCGGCTCGAGTCCCTGGTACCTCGCACCGGAGCGCGAGCCTGCTGCAAGACGGATTATTCTGCCCACTGGCAAGGTCAAGAATATTAATTTTGAACATGTTAATTTGATGTGATGTGCATGATTAATGCTTGTTTAGCTGGATTTTTTGTATGTTGATAAATCTGCAGCCTTTTCATGCCATTGAGAGTGTAGGATTAAGTCGCTGGGAAGTGGTGTGGATGGATGTGACATAGGATGCCAATCTAATGGGTGGCTGTCATTAGGCACTAAAACTTTGAAGTGTACTTTGTTTGTTCCTTCATGAAAATACTGCAGCTGTCTGCCACAGAGAGATCAGAAATAGGCCAGAGGAAGCTAGCCAGCTGCTCTGATTCAGCATCCTGGACTGGTATTACATTTGGAGAGACTTCAGAGAGGCCAAATCAACTGTAAGTGTTAAGAGATGAGAATTACATGGACAAGGACACACAGTGAAGAGATGATAACAAGGAATTAGTTTATATGTCATTACAGTGTGGGCCACCTAAGCACAAAACAAAGAAATTTTACATCAGGCACCTTTTCCTCATGTCACTGTATTCCCAACTCCCCTGGGTTTTGTGTAGTTTAAAGGAAGGTACAGGACTCAGGTCTGTTCACGTTAGACTTCATGGTGCCACAAGAAATGTGTCATAAATGAAGAGAGAAAAATCCAAAAACTGCTACAAATTCTGATAAAGGAACCATTTGTTTTTCTGAAACCAAACACTATTTAGGTGTTTCTTTAATGACCAAGTGAAAACCTCACATTTATGTATTATCTCCTTCACTAAAGATAGATCTGAAAAAACAGCATACCCTCCTATGAAATGACGGCTTAGAAACAGCTTGGCACTATTGGACAGCATCATCTAACCGAGGTGTTCAAGAGCTTCAATAAGTGCTTTATTTTTCACATCAGCCCTGTGGAAGAAACACTCTTACCCACAGTTTAAAGCTGAAAACCTGGAAAGAAGTTAAAACTTAATTGTCTGGTGCTAGACAAGAAGACAAGTGAAGGAGCCTGTTACTCCTGTAGGTTAATCTATATAATTCAGTTATTTACACAAAACATGGGAAGATGACTTAAGTTTGTTCCGTTCCTCACAGTGTGTTTATGTGAATACAATATATGTGTATAATTGAAAATAATTGCCAGTTTTCAGCTGAAACAATAATTTCACCCAGTGAAATACCCACAGGTGCATGTACTCAGCACAACCCAGAGCCTGTGGTTACAGATCTCCCCTGAGCCAAGCTGCTGGGATCCAGTGAATGCTGAGCCTGCAGGCTGCCAGCAAACTTCTTTTCACAGTGGGGAAAACAGGGAAGGTTTCTGAAGTATTGTCACAACTCTCCTGTGAAAAGGTCTCTGCTCGCAGCTCACAGCAGGACTCAGGTAGACTGCGACACCCACTCTGCCAGGGCTGGGCTGCAGATGGAACGTGATGGATCATGCCTCTCTCCTCCAAAACTGCACCCTGCCTTGATTCTCCCTGGGGCCTAAACTCCCTAAAGAGCTCAGCAGGGTTTTTCTAAAACCTGCTCAAATTACCCATCCTTGAAACATAACACCACCATTTTCGGATGTGGAGAGGAGCACCTGACCCCAACACACTGCAGTGTGCCCTTCTGTGGGTAGGGTTGCACAGGGATTAGTGGGAAATCTGTCTTGTTCGAAGAGTTCACCTGCCACCTTATACAAGAGCTTTTTGGCAAGAAGGGATCCAAATATTAAAAAGCCTTGATTGAGACCCAAGGTCCAAGTTACTCTTAATGAACAAAATCATATCAATTTCTTGAGACTTTCTTCAGGTATCACTCTTGTACAGTCAGGAGTTAAAGACATGCTTACCAGAAACTTCACAAGAACAAGAGCTCAGAGCCTTTCTGGCTAGGAAGAACAGACATTTAAGGGGTTTGACCTAAATTTGCAGTCACACACAATGCAACTGACTGGCTAAAACACCAGAGCTGGGGAGCTGTTCATGTTCCACTGTGTGTGCCCACAGCTGGTTACCAGAAGCAAGGCAGGGTTGACAGTAATCCAGTGGAAAGGCTGAGAAAGGTTATGGACTGTCACAATGACAGAAGGACCTTCCTTGCTATGGTATTTTGTGGAATCCATCTCCTTTCCCCTTTGCACTCTGGGGGAGTAGAAATTTGAACAGCTCCTATGGCCATATGCCTGGAATTTCTGGCTGATCCTGCTGAAAAAGGAGAAAAAAACCTTCTTGGCCTCCCTGCCACCATCTAACCAGCCTTTCATCAGCTCCACTAGAACCAGGCCAAGCGGGCAAATGAGCAACAGAGACTGGGAGCACCCAGTAGGAATTCTCAACTGCTTCTTGGTTTGGTTCAGTCCAGGGTCTTGTCATCCCATTTCATCAACATCCCTGTAGCACCCTCCTCTTCCTCCCCTCCCCACCCTTCCACCTTCTGTGGGAAAGGCTGCTCTTCCTCCAACTGCATCAACATTGCAAGTGAACACCATTCCAAGGAGCATGAAGTTCCTCACTGTCCATGGGGTAGTAAGGGTCAGCTACCTAGCCACAAAGGGGAAGCACCACCAGGGATCCGGGAACCAGGCACAGACTGATGAAGTATCAGCTCACAAGCAGCCTCAGAGTTTCAAAAATTTCATATAAACATCACAAATTCAATGACCAAGCACATTACTAACAGGAACAACCCCCACCTATATTTGCTGTATAAATTATTCAACATGAATAAATGTGATCCACTCTTTAGTTAGACAAAAGTGGCTTTTCTTTGGTTTCCAAGGCAGTTGCTTGGTGTGAAGTACTACAGACTTGCTGGAGAATCCCACTCCAGGCAAGCACACATGACAGTGGGAGTCAGTGAAATAGGAGTTCAGCAGCAGAGAAAAAAGCTTAATGTTACACATGACCCTTATTGTTCTTTGGACTCTGTAGAATTTTTCTAAGCACAGAATTACTATTTCATCAAATGGACAAAAATATTTACCAGAACATTCAAAGAAAAAAAAAATGTTTGTTTTGGGGGTTGTTTTCTTTTTTCAGTTAAAAGTCACTGTCAACATCCTGGCAAGATGCAGCCAAATTCTCTGTATGAATTGGTACCAAAATACAGAGTGACACAATCTCTGCTTGATACCAGACATTTGGGTGGCATCTTTTAATCACTGAAAAGCACACAGGGCATTCCACAAACTAATACCAGATTCACAGCCAACTCTGGGATAAGCAGCCATGAGCATAGAAGTTCTCAATATGGCTCTAATAGCTCGTAATTATTATAATCCTTCACTGAGCAAACAGATGTTGTAAGGGAACTTCAGTTTCTTCAAATGCAGTAATCAAACCATTCTGCTTCTGCCCTGCCTCTTCTCAGTAAATGCTTTGTATAGTGGAGTGGAAATAGCAAATGTACTGACAAAATGACCATTTAATTGTCACAGAAATCTGTTTCTGAACAAAACTGATGTTGTCATTTCTCTTTACACACATTTCTCAGTCTTCTGAACATGGTTTAGCCTCTTTTTTGCACCAAGAAAAATCTTGCACCTTACTTTCCCTAATCTTCCCACATATTTGGTTGCTCCTAATTTGTCCACATCTTACAAGTTTTACAGTGACTAGAATTTGGTGCTGTATTTGTGTTTAGCTGTACTAATCATACATACACACCTCTGGAGCTGCCACCTTCGCTGAGAAGTTTTTTAAAAATCAAGTTTTCACCTAAAACGCTTCAGTACATTACAGTAAGTCATTCTACTTGGTGATTTATTTGTAAATAATCATGACTACTTAACACATTCAAAATGTACCAAAAGACCTTCAGCCTGATCCTTCATTTTGTTGCAAACTTGCATCTCCTATTGAAGCCCTTTCTACAGTAATTTCAATAGCTATTTTGGCTGCAGTACCTCCTTACAATAAACTCTATACATCTGTATGAATGGTATAGTAGAAATCCAAATGATTTCAATCACAATTTCAGCTATTGTGAACTTGTGCTTATAATGAAGTTCCTCTATTAAGAAAGGAGCTCAGTGTGGGCCAACAAAGCTTTGTGTCCTTTCACAGTTGCCATTCAGCCCTCATTTAAGAAAAACAACTATTGACTGCAATATGAATCTTAGGACTTGAAACAAGCAGAGATTCTCAGGATTACCTCTACAAGATGGCCCCAGCTTTCTTTTTTTTTTTTGTCTGTGGAGCAAAAAGAAGCGCTGAATATTCATTTCACTCATTTGCTAACTATACTAATGTACACTGTTGTAAATGAGTCTCTATCTACCAGCACCTATTGAACAGAAGGATGTTTGAATAGGTGGGGTTTGCTATAATGCCACACTAAGATAATGTGCTAGAAACAAATGGTTCACTGATTCCTGAATAGAAAATTTGCTGGAAAACCCTGAGAACTAGGAGACGAGGGGGAAGGGATTAAAATGTCGCTCCAGAGCCACCAACCAAACTCCTGTCATTTTTAAAAGATGCTCCTGTGGCACAGTATGAATAGTTTATAGCCATGATTGTGAACATTCAATGTCATATAAGAAAAGACACTTGTCAAGAGCCTTTCCCTTACCAGCACCCTCATCATGACCTGTGTTAATGAAGTTAATTGAATTTAAGATCAATAATGGTTAATTATTGCAATTTGACATTCTGAGATAAATGGCTTTAAGACAGAGAAATGTGTGTGTATGTGAATTCTCTCCAAAGAAGGTGAACACATTACAGCCTAAGAGGGATCACACAGTCCTTCCATTGATCCTGGTACAATCTGATCGACCTAATCCTCTGATGAATGTGGGCTTTTCACAGCTACAAGTAAATGTTCTACAAGACTACTCTAACCCTTGTCACTGACCAAATCTATATGAGCTGTACACTAGAAATCTATTGAGATAGATTAAAGAACTGCTGTAGAAACAAGAGATGCTTCAATAAAGATGAAGGTTTATTATATTGACTATTAATGTTACATGCAGTATGTAATTATGAATGCTTATGGATCATAAGAGTTTAATTTTGCTCATTCAGATGTAAATTATCATAACTGAACAATAGTATTAAAATAAAAAAGTAACAGATAAAAAAAAAATCCAACAAGCATGTTGAATTTGACGACTTAAGAGTGAATGCTCAGTAAGAGAGAGATTTTAAAATCATCCTTGAAATGTGCATGAAAATGCTCACAGACAGGTATTTATTTCACTCATCAACCTACTTCATTTAGGGTTTTTTAAGTTTACTTTCACAATAGTTCCTCAACAGGAAGACGTTTCTCAAACGTGTTAGTAATGATATTCTTACATGCATACTGAACAAGTTAAATGACCACTTACAAGATTTATAATGACAAAGTAAATGTCAAGGAAAAAGTATTACTGATTGCAGAGCACTGACAATAAAAAGCAGCTGAAGAGTTCTGTCAAAATGTAAGATTATGCAAAAACACTATTGAGAACACTGCTAATCATCTGCTCTTGTCAATTACTTGAAGGGTATCTGACAGCATATTTACATTAAACACATTTCAGTAGTGAAATCCTTAATGCTGTATCAGAATATTTTCATTATCATTAGAAATCCTTTAAAAGTCCTTTTGCAGCAGAGCATTGTAGCAGCAATGATGTAATATCTCTCTCTGTATCAGGTAGGGGTTTCTATTCCATGCTATTATTGCTACATAACATTTGAAATAATATAACCAAAGACTAAATATACATGTAAGATGGCAATCTCCATGTTCCTGTATTCAATGTAGGTATTTTCAAGTAACAGCTTTGCAGGGGTTTCAAGCTAAAGGCAAACTGATGATCTGTCTTTGTCTGACCACTCTTTTAGCCTTTTACTACTCCTGTGACTGTACTTTGTCATGGCAAAGGACATTATCAAGCTGACATTTTTTTCTAAATCTCTGATTGTGACTTGCAATTCAGCTGCTTTAGGAGGAGACACATTAGCTACCAATGCCTTTCACCTGCTGGAGAAACTTATTTTGGTTATGTCTGTCTTATACTTTATGTAGCCCTTCCTCCAAAACAGAGAAATAAATGAAATGTAATGAAAATGAAATGTTGATCCTTTCCATGCTTCAGCAGGCGTTACTAAAAAAGCACACATAACCCTGTTTGATGTGTAAAGCAGTAAGCATGCATAAAAATGGACAGAGCGGATGCATGAGCTGCCTTTCAGGAGGAATTCATCTGGGCTTAGAAGAAAAAGAAGGAAAACAAGCCCCGATCACGACTTGCAGGATCAATTTAAGGTTTTTCCACTACTTCTGTTGGACACACATACCTAAACTCAGTTTGTAAAAAGAGGAGAAGAGTCCTGATCCTCCCAATGCTTCTGAAGAACTACAGATTTTCAGACAAAAACACCACTAAGTAAAAGTAAGCTGGCAGAAGGCACAGGGTCTGGGTGAGGTTCTGTCCTGATTCAGACCACACAGGTAAGGGACACCACTTGTCACTCCCTCTTCAGTCAAGGACAAGGGTGAGCTCTGCACTATCACAGCACATACGTGAGATCAGTTCAGTGTGCCAGGTGTGGCACACACACCCAGCCACGCACACACCTGCAGTGCTGGGAAGGCAGCAGCCAGCCCTGCCCTTCCAGACCTGAGAAAGGCAGAGCCAGCTCTTTGTCTCTGCCCTTCCAGACCTGAGGAAGGTAGAGCCAGCTCTTTGGTCCTGCCCTTCCAGACCTGAGGAAGGCAGAGCCAGCTCTTTGGCCCTGCCCTGCCCCTGCCAGCTTGGCAAACCCCAGCAGCACCAGTCCCTGTGCCGTGATGGGCACTGGACACACCTGAACCCTGTCCAAGCTGCCAATAGAGATTCCTGCCTGCCTTCAAAACTGCCAGCCGTGCCTGGCCAGCTGAACTCAGACAGGCAGGCACTGGGAAACTGTTTTTCCCTGTGTACCCATGGTCCAGCCCCCTCTCTGCTCTATGTCCATGGAAAGTCTTCCACTCATTTCCAAGCCAGCACCTCCAGGTTCTGAGGAAGGAGCCTACAAAGCAGTGCTCCAATGGGACAGTCACAGCTCGGCTGAATCAAGAGAGTCCCTGTAAATTATGTCTTTTTCATGCAAAATGCATCACTTTCTCCAAGAGATGTGAGGATGTTTTTCTCCCCAAGTGAACAAGAAAAATCCTGATTCCCAAGACAAGAGCTAACTCTGCGTGCCACGCTGCAGCCGCAATTGAGTTTTATTGTTGACCTGAAAACAGTGATTTCATTGGAAATGCTGACACAAACATGACTATTGCTGCTGATGATACGCATCTCACATACGCTGAATCGAAGGGATGTGGGAGGATGTTTTAATTGTTAAATTGAGTGAAAAGGACATAGAAGTAAAAGTACCAGAGAGTAAATTTGCATGTGGGATTCCTATTGACCTTACTGGGAATTTTCTGTGGAAACCAAAGGGGAGCTATGTCTCAGGGGAATTAATCTGTTCCCTTACATGGACACAGAAAA